>BSBK01005096.1:0-396884 GCA_027943335.1 Chamaecyparis obtusa | reverse complement strand
AACAATTTTAAGTATCACTTACATAATGTTAGTGGATTTTCTTCCTGTGAGATTCCATCCACAGGTTCTCTAAAAGATAGGCATCATTGGTAATTCTATCCAAGAGCCTCAATGCTCTCATGTCCAAGAGCCTCAATGCTCAAATGTCAAGAGCCTCAACGCTAAAAAATGCAAGAGCCTCAGCACTCAAATATCAAGAGCCTTAACGCTCAAATATGCAAGAGCCTCAGTGCTCAAATATGCAAGATCCTTAACACTCAAATATACAAGAGCCTCAACGCTCAAATATCAAGAGCCACAATGCTCAAATATGCAAGAGCCTCAACACTCAAATATCAAGAGCCTCAACGCTCAAATATGCAAGAGCCTTAGCGCTCAAATATGCAAGAGTCTCAACGCTCAGGAGCCTCAATGCTCAAATATGCAAGAACCTCAGTGCTCAAATATGAAAGAGCCTCAACGCTTAGAAGCCTCAACACTCAAATATCAAGAGCCTCAATGCTCAAGAGCCTCAAATGCTCAAATATCAAGAGCCTCAATGCTCAAATATATAGGAGCCTCAACGTTGCAAATATGTTAGTATAACAAAATACTTATATTTTCACAACATAATAATTTAATTGTTACTTAGATTTAACATAACGAAGAATCATATTCTCAATGGACAGTAATACTTGATTTATTTACAAGTGATGTTAAAATCTAACAAAGAATTATAAAGAGTTTATAACATGACTTTTAAGTTCATGAAGGCTCGTATCTGAACTCCCTCTCAAGATGAAGACTAAAGGACAAGGTGTTTAGATTCCGTTTCTTTTACTTTTGCAATAGAGACTTGATGATTGTTTTGTTCAAGTCAATTTGTTGCCTTGTGACAAAATTTGTCACATCTATAGCATTGTACCTTAGAGATATCTCTCTTTTGAAATTTTTTGTTATGATAGTCTCTCCCTCTCCATCCATTATTGTGAGAGTTCCATTTTTTCTTGATTTGATAATCTCTCTTCTTAAGGTGTAAACTCTTCTCGATATACAAATTTCTAGAGTTAACTATTAGCATCCTTCCCAAAGTCCAACTTACTGAAGTTATACTTTATTAAGTTAATTTTGTCTTTAATTATTCTGCAATGTGTATTCCTGGTTGATCAATTATGGTGCAGAAATGACTCTATGAATGTATAAATGGTTTTATACAAGTTTTATTAGTAATTTTTTGATATGACTCAAGAGCAACATTTTCAAGTTTCTTGTTGTATATATAATGATTAATGTATAATTAATTTGCAATACATGTGTTGTTGTATACATTAATCTTTATAATGGATGTTGCATTATATATACTGTTGTAGGTGTATCAAACTCCAATATCGATCAATGTCTCCAGTAATAGGTATATAATCTCCTTGCAATATAGATATTATCCTCACAGATAATTATATTGACTTTAATAATGAATATATCCTATTGAAATAGATTTATGCGATATATATATATGTCCTCTATGATATCAATATTATGAACTTCATAGTCTTTATAATGAGTATCAAAATTTTCTCATCTTCATCTGATCAGATCCTTTCTAAACTCTTAGTCAGATTTATTATTTATTCTCTTGATTGATCTACCTAATTATGTACTCAAACAACCGGCTATTTTAAATAAGACAATTGCTTAAGAGAGAAAGTTACCATGATGAATGTTAAGCAGATCACATTCAAGGAATTATTGATTATTGGCTTTAAATGGAAATTTACAACTCATAGTAGACTTGATGATCACACCAATGTATCTACCAAGAAACTCGATCCCTAGATCACTGCAATTCTTCTTTTATCTTCTCTTCTCATAATTGTATTGAACATTTTTGTTTTAAGCTTAAATTGTGAAGATATTCTTTTAATGTTCATCTTTTCCTAATTTGATTGTGGAATGGTATCCCTGAATAGGATCTGCTGATAGTCTCTTCCTTATACTAGAAGCCATAACAAGCCACCCAAACTCTAGTTTAAATAGTGATTTAGTTGTGCAATGATATTTTTGAAAGATGGCTCTTCCTTTCTCTATTTGCTATAATAGTGTGAATGATATCCCCATATAGGATTTAGCTATATTCTCTGGAATCTTCTACTTCATAATTGAATCCTAAACATGTTATTTAAACATTGTTTTAAATGTCGCTTTTGGTTGTACAATATTTGCATGCATGATCCTCTATTTTAGCACCTGTCTTTAAATTGAGTGAAGTTTCTTTTGAAAATATTTGAATTTCAATTCTCGTACCTCCTGCTCCCAACACATACACATACATTGTATGGTCTTGCATCTTCACAATGGTAGGGCAGAGAAAAACTGGTGAATGAGAGCATGTACTGACATTTCTTTATGAGACATTAGGAATTGCATACTAGATGCTATAATGTTGTAGGTATTTCTATTAATCAACTTTTCACCTTTATATTATCAAGAAGGGGATCCTCAACTTTCATGCTTTGGTCTTATAAAAAAAATAGCAGAGATGGGAGGAGTTACAATCGCATATGAGTGTATGAATTATGTTTCATGTCCTTTCATCTTTTCCCATGAATCACCTATTAGAGTGGAAGGCTTGATTGCATATCATTTTAAAAAGTAAGATAGGTTTTCCTAAATCTGAAAATGATCATTTTCTCATCTAGGCTCTGATACCATGTTGATATTTTTAGATTTCTACCTTGGGTTTGCAATCTATAGGTGTTCTTTTTTAAAAAAACAAAACATAATGAAGAGATAGTACCTGGTTTATGCTGTCCAATTCTCCCTGAATTTGTCCTCAGTGATCATCTAGTAGACTGCTCCAGATTTCCTTCTATAATGTATGCAAAATGATTAAATTCATATGTAATGTATGACTATTACGAATCAGATTCGGGTCTGTTGTAGGTGCAAATTTTCCTTAGCATGTTATGTCTTTGATGCCTTGGATAATTCACACCACAAGACACATATACATGTGTGAAGACATCCTCTTATTAAATGGTAAGAGCTGACTAGGACCGACTAGAATTTTTCACATAAAAGAATTAACTCAAGTCGTCCCTTGTGGATAGAATAAAGTCATCCCTCTAGGACAATACAAAGAGTTTCTTATCTTTCATTTAGAGTTTAATATAATAATTTATGAGATGTATGTTGAGATGAATAATAAATAATATTATTTATTATTCATTTCAGCATACATGTCATTGATCTCTCTGAAAAGGCCACAAATATTAACACCAATCACCCAAATCAATTTCCTTGATTTTGGCCATACATAGTAGAGAATAGATGTTATCATTTGTCTCACCTCGCTGACCTTGTAGCAACCCCGCAATTTTTGTTTGCACAATTGGGAATGTTTGCACCTAAGGTCCATGAACATAGTACTTTTGTGGAAGGGAGTGATGACATCCCCATCCACATTATCAAGTGCAACATCGATGCCATCCAGATAGGCATGTTTTAAAAACATCTAGGTGAGCTTTTTTGCCCATCCCTTGGGAACCCCCGTATAAAAGAGCATGGTCAGAAAAAAAAGTTGGAATGTCTAAGTTGACCTTATACCAATGATACACCATTAAAAAATCTAGACCCAACACCACCTTAACCACACACATAATGTAATTGTGGTCATTCACCAGTACACCACTTAACCGCTTATCAATGACATCCCCCATAAATACTCCTTGTACTTTCATTGACTCGAGCAGTATCAATGTGTCCATCTCTCCCTACTCATAGTCTCCCAGACTCACATTCATTGCTCAACATTTCCAACACTCTTTTAGTTTTGAACAATAAACTATGAAGTGAAGCCACCTCAATGTCCAATTTATAAGCAAAAGATCAATTTGACAGTGGACACATCAGACTTCACTAGTGACTAATTGTGTGATGAAGAATATCACCTTAATGAAATTAAGATCTAATAGCAACAATTGAAAGTAAATACAATGCAAATCTAATTAGAATTGAAACTATGATCTATAACATCTCATGGTTCTGTAGAAAGAGGTGGTAAGTGAAGCTCTCAGCTCAAATCCTCACTAGTGACACTTCTAAAATGAGAAATTATGCTTCTACAATGCTCATTCAATGCTTAATCTAGCTCAAATTGACAAGATATAATACAAATTACTCTAAATGCTCTTAATTGCTCTTAGCATGCTCTCAATTGCCTATAGTAACAATGCTTTGCAAATGAAGTTCTAAGATGATAATTGCTCTCAAAATGCTTCATATTTATAGTAATTTCCCAAGGGTAGGGGGTGGAGTGAAGTAATCATGATTTACCTTAGGTTGAGTCAAATACTTTGCTTTGTTCATAAATGGGGGGACAATGAGGGGACAATCCTTTAAATGGTCTCAAAGCTTTGGACACTTTAAAGGTTTGAGTGATTTATGTCTTTTTGTCCTCAATTCTTATTGGTTGCTCAACTTTGTTGAAAGAAATTAGGAATTATTAAATTCAATTAATTAATTAAATTTAGCCATGTAAGGGTGATAGGTTCATTTTGATTTTTGATTTAAACAGCTATACACTTAATTGATTAAAATCAATTATGCAGTGTTTTTCACCCCTTTAAGCTTTCATTTAATTATTTAACCTCATTATTTGATTTTTCCTTTGCTTTAATTGATTTTGTCCAATTTTATTTAATTATGTCCATTTTTAATTGATTTGATCCCTTTTAATGCATTTTGATGATTTTGAGCCATTTTAATTGATTTTTGCAATTTAAAATCACTTGTCCAATTTTGCGTGTCTAAAAATGCCCCTCTTTGAATTGATGTGCGAAGAACATTGATTCAAATATTTTTGAAGTCCTAATCACTTTTAGGTCCTGATTGCTAATTCCCTGATATGCCTCTGATACTGATTGATTGCTGCCCCTGATATGATATGATATGATTGTTGCCTCTGATGATACAAAAAAAATTGTGATGCCCCATTGATTCCAATGATGTTTGATGCTACTTTGATTTGATACCCTAATGCCCCCTCAGAAATTAAAACATATTAATTTCTTGATTTGAAATATTTGATGATGGTTAATTCATTGAATATGTTTTCATTTCTGAAAATTTGATGATATGCTATGCGTTAAAGGATGCCCGGGTTAGTTTGATAGGTCAATATATATGTCTAAGCCAATTTTCACCTCCAAAATTAGGTCAAAATAGCTTAAATAGGTTGAAAAAACCTTGTTTTACTATTCATTTTTACTTTTCTCTTTGGTGATTTTGCTCTAATCCTGTAGTGAATTTCGAGATGGTGGTCCCTATTCAAGAGCATCGATTTGAGAGGTGTCAGAGATATGTGAGGCCACCTAAGTATGGACCTCCGGTAAGTTATTTCTAACCTCTATTTTGCATGTATTGCTCATTTATTAGCATTTATTGCAATTTCTTATTCCATCATTGTGTTGAATTTGTGAAATCATGCCTAGGATCATTTTACTATCGCTTAGACCCTTTAACTATCACATTTGCACTTTCCTTTCACGCTTTCATGTAGTTTAATGCCACCTAATAAACTTTCAACCTCGCCTAGAAATAGGATACTCCCGCATACAACTAGGTCAAAATGCCCTTTGTCATATACGCTATCGCTTTGGAAACCCTAGCAAATTTACTGTCGCCTAGGCCACCTTCTATTGTCGCCTAGCATGATTTAGTGTCGCGTAGCATAAGAACTATCACCTAACACCAGAATAATGTCGCTTCACAACTTTTTGCTGTCGCTTAGGAGGAATGTCGCATGGGCTGATAAGAATCATGCCTACAGACTTTTGAAAAAAATTTATGTACTCTTTTTTTTTTCCACACTTGTACTTGATTGTGTCTGATGAAAAATTTGATGACTTTCGATGCTCGAGTCGAATGAGTAGATTAGGTCTGTTTCTTTTAACAAAATAAATGAATTAGGATATCAGGATAGTGTTACCAATGAATGTGATGTGTCAATCCGATTAGGATAGGATATTGATAGGATAAATCAATCAGTGTGAAAACCGATATGATTTGATACTGCTGCTTCGTTCTCAAGACATAGAGAAATGAACAAATGGTACTTGGTATGATTGCTTGATACTTTGAAAACCTTGATTGACTTGAGATAATTCCTTGATATGATATACTGATATGATTCCTTTGCTTTGCCAATAGGAAAACTTTCCTACTTTATACATCCGGACAGTAGCTTCTTGGGTCATTGATTTGGGCCAGACTCTTACAGATGCTGAGTTCCATGTGATTGAGTTGTGTGGTTTGAGTTTTCTCCTTGATCTACCATGGTTCCAGCTGAACCATGGTTTTACTGACTATAGTGGCAGAGCGATGGCACTTTGATCATAACACATTTCATTTGCCATATGGAGAGATGACGATCACGCCTGAGGACGTGTATCGATTACTACGGATCCCATGTAGGGGAGAGGTAGTACATTATGATTCTATCTATGATTCTACTATTTTTTGACGAGTGTTTGGGGACAATTCTATTGATGATGGTGATACGATCACTTGGCCTCAATTTGCTTCCTTTCCTACCTTGCCAGCAGTACTTGGCGCATTGATTGGCGGTTTACTTCTTCCCGACTGGCGAGGTCATGGTTTTTCCATTGGATGGGGTAGGATATTGGAGGATTTTCTTTCTCATCCTTGATGCTTTGATTGGGGTTCATGCGTCCTTGCATAGTTATATCATGATTTGCATGAGGTAGTCTATCGAGCGAGTGCATCTTTGTCAGCTGGTGCAGTGGTTCTTCAGTTGTGGATATGGGAGCATCTTCCCATCACTAGGCCTATTTCTGACAGGGTTTGGCCTCGAGGTTTTCCCTATGCTTTTGTATATACTAGGATGGTTATACAACATCATTTGGGTCATCTGGACTTTTGGCGACGATAGATTGATGATCTAGATCAGGTTTTATGGAGACCATACAGGGGTTGCAAGTTATGGAGGGAGGATGATGATGAGTTACCATATATGTTTGCCCCTCGCTGGATGATTGGTCACACTACTACCACTATTGAGTGCTTCTACTTTGGTAGAGTTTCTAGACAGTATGGTCAAACATAGGATATGCCATAGGGTACAGCATTATATGCTCAGGTACAGGCTGAGAGATCTATGTGGGGTCCTCTCATTGATTATGAGTTTGCCTTAGATCAAATTGCTGGTATGGATTATTGTAGATGGGAGATGATTTCTGGTGTAGCAGATGCAGGGATGTCTCATGAGTTTTTCGATTGGTGGGATCGTAATAGGTTTATTCGATTCACTGATCCAGCAAAGCCTATCCCGGGTCGGGGTGATGGAGGTGGTGGTGGTGGTAGACGGCGGAGATGAGGAGGGCAGAGAGATCCTCCTGCTATTGCTGATAGAGGACAAGTGAGACATGGTCATGTGAGGGATAGAGATCGTGCTAGGGGTCATGATGATGCACTTGATAGATAGCCTAGAGTAGATAGATAGCAGAGAGTTCACAGACAGCAGAGACAGGTTCATGTTGATGCTGCTAGGAAGATTCCCAGTGGATTAGATCCTTTGGTTTAGTTGTAGAGAGTAGCCTTGGCTTAGCAAGATGATGATGCAGCACAACAAGATTAGGTTCTGGCACAGTAGGTGCCTATACAGGATCAGCAGCCATAGGATCATGGACAGGGTTCACAGGATGCTCCTACTATAGGTGTTGTAGTACGAGAGGTTCAGTCTTTGAGGACAGATATGTCTAGTGTTGTTGGGCATTTAGATTAGGTTTTCACCTTGATGTAGTAGTTTATGTCGGCTGTAGTGTAGAGACAGAGTGGAGCGAGTACTTCTCAGGCTCCTCCCCCATAGGATGGTAGAGGTCCAGATGGGTCTGGTGCTATAGGCTCTTGATTGCTTTGATGATAATTCACTCATGGCTGATGTACGTGTATCACATGTCATGTTTTTGATTGATCGGACCATTTGATGTACCTCTTTCGTATGACATTGTATCTTGATATACTGAGTTTGATGGATCATTGATGAACATTTTTTTTTGATGATATATGATGATATACTCCTTGGTTCTCCTTGATGAGTTGTTTATCTTTTATGCAGCTATATGATGTGTTATGCATTTACTTTAATTTATGCTATGGATGTAGTTATTTGATTTTATGATATAGATAAATGAAGCAATGATGTATGGATTTAAAACATGGTTTTCTCTTTTCCCAATGTATGAATGCAAAGTGGTTTATGGAAGTGCATGTGGAAATATCCCTTTCATTTTTGAATTTTTCAATGCCAATGCAATGCTATCCTTAGCTATTTGTATGCAAATGATGTATGGATGTTTTTCTCTTTTTCTGGTATATGGATAATGATTAATGATTAATGATATGCATGAATGCAAAAGATAATCTCATTTTCTTTGTAGTTTTGATTGATCAAGAGTAAGACGTTTGATTGAATCCCACATTTCTTTAGTGTTTTGACTAACCAAGATTATTGATGTACCCCCTTTTTCCCTTGGAACATTAACCACAAACAAATGCATTTAATCTAACATGATAATGCAATTAATGTAGCATGATAATGCAATTAATGTAACATGATAATGCAATGCAACCTAAGTGTCACTAGCTTTTAGCAACTAAATGCCATGAGGATAAATTTTCATCATCGAGCATTTTGGGACTAGAAAGCTAGTACAATCATCACTGACCACATCATGATGATATGAATACTACTTTTTTATCACTTTTTGGTAACCTCCTTTTGAACCAAGTACAATTTTCACTAGTTGGATGACCAAACTATGGGAGTCTGAATACCGGTGTCAATGGATTCAATGTTGCAAGTGGATTTTTGGTATTAAGATATATAAGATCTAAATATCCAAGGGATCTATTTGCATAAACAAGCAAAGGTCAATCTGTCCTCTTATGAGATAGTCCTCTATGGTTCTTTGATGACCATGTCGTTAGACAAACTCTCATAAGTTGATGAATCTTCCTCAAAACAATCACTCAAAGGAAATAAAATATCACATCTTTATCATGGCTAATCTAGTCAAAACATCATCAAATAGCTCAAAAGATATGATAAAAAGTCAATTTCCTAAAGATTTATCAAAAAGAAAATTTCTAGCGTTTTGCAATGTTTCCTGATTTTCAAAAAGTATTTCCAAGCATTCTCATCTTTAAGGTGTTTTTGTCAATTTTTAATCCTAATTTATAAAGTCAATGAAGGCTCAAGGATCATGTTGTAGGATCGAATACTGAGGCTTTGACCAATGATGTCCATCAAAGGTTTAATAACTTTCCACTCTTCTGAAACTCTGATAAATCTCTCTCTGATGTGGCTGATTGTAGCACTTATTGAATCCATTTGGTACCAAATTTTCAATCCTCTTCTGCCCCCAAGTGATAAATGCAATCCTTCGACAAACTTAGGGTTGGTAGGCAATGCAACAATGTGACTGAACAACTTTATTATGATTATGTACAAATGACGGATGCAATGGCAGTTGTACAAATGGGGTGTTGGAAATGCAATATGGACATATGTGACTAGGAAAGACAAACTTAAGGGAACAAAAGGCACTTGTTTACCAAGTTTTCACCTTCTGGATCTTTTTCTTTTTTTGCTACCAAGGCGCCTATTGCTAGGTTTTCACCAAGGCACTTTTTTATCTTTTTTTCTTTTTTTTGTATTTTTTTCTTTTTTGTATTTTTTTTTATTTTTATTTTTATTTTTTCAAGATCTCTTTTGCTATGTACAATAAATATGATGCTCTTCATCTGATACTCTTTATATCTTTTTGTCTCCCTCATGTGTAGAACCTTTTGAGATGGATACTGTTGATGGGTTCTTGGAGTTCCTGTCCTTCACAATCTGATAACTTATAGGTTCCTGTGCCAAATGAAGACACTATGATGAATGGGCCCAACCAATTAGCCTCCCATTTGTCTTTCTTCTCTCTTTCAACCTGATTCTTTGGGTTCTCTCTCAACACTAAGTCTCCTACCTGAAAGACTCTCGGTTTGATATGTTTATTATAGTTCCTCAAGATTCTATTTTGGTACACTTTCAGGTGCTCATAAGCTTGTGTTTGGTGTTCTTCAAGTAACTCCAATTGTTGAAGTCTAGCGACTCTATAGTCCTCATCTGTGATCAATCCTTGTAATGAAACTCGCAGAGACAGGATTTCAACCTCTAATGGTAGAACTACTTCGGCACCATAGACTAAGGAAAATGGCATGGCTCTCGTAGGTGTCTGAATGCTCATTTTATAGGCCCATAATGCTAGATTAATTTGTACATGCCAATCCCTTCCTAATTTATTGACCGACCTCTTCAATATTTTCAAGATATTCTTATTCGTGGCTTCGGCTTGCCCATTTCCCTGAGGGTAATAGATTGATGAGGAGTGGTGAGTGATATGAAATGTAGCACAAAGTTCATCTACATCCTTGTTTTTAAATTGTTTTCCATTATCTATTATGATGGCGTGAGGAATGCCATATCTGCAAATGATGTGGTTTAAGATAAACATGGAAATTTGCTTACCCATGGTCATGATCAAAGGAACCGCTTCGACCCACTTAGTGAAATACTCTATTGTTGTTATGATGTATTTAATCCCATTTGATGAAGATGGGTATATGACACCAATTAGATCAAACCCCCATTGATAAAAATGCCAAGGTGTAACGAATGGGTGTAATTCTTGTGCCGGTGCATGTATCATGTCGTCATGATATTGACATTTGCTGCATATCTTGACATAGTGGCAGCATCTTTTTCTAATGTCTTCTAGAAATACCCTAAGCGAAGGATTTTCTTAGCTAGATTTAACCCGCTTGCGTGTGACCTGCAAATGCCTTCATGAACTTCATGCAAAGCTAATCTAGACTCTTCTTCTTCTAGACACCTAAGTAACGTCCCGTCAAGACCCTTACGATACAATGTTTCTGAGAGGATTATGTAACGGGTTGACTGGTGTATAAAGTTTCATTTTTGAGTTCGTGTTTGGTCTAAAGGTAGTACTTGGTCTTTGAGATATGCATATATAGGGCCGTACCAAGCGGAGTCATGTCCATGTAATAGGGCAATAATTTGGGTTTTGAGAAGGTCGAATGCCGGTTTCACCAACTCTTCCACCAAGAACTCGTACTTCTCATTTTGATCAGGTTTTTGTAACAAGAAAGCCAAGGTGGCCATGGCATCAGCTGCTTTATTTTTCTCTCTAGGAATCTGCTCAAAAGTGATCAAGGCAAAGTACTTCTTCCATCCATCAATCATGGTCTTATATGGCATCAAATTTTCATCTTTAGTGTTATATTAATTGTTGACTTGATTGATGATGAGTTGAGAATCTCCATAAATTTGTAGCTCCATGATGTTCCACTCTAAGGCCATTTTGATGCCTATTGTTAGGAATAAGGTGTCTCAACCTTGGATAATTCCTATTCTTATTATTTGTTTTGTAAATGTATTTTTTTTGCAAATAATGTAATTAAGTGTGAGTGTACATGTCTAGTTGGCATGTTGATGTGTCACTCCACTTGATGTGTCGACATCTTGTGCGTAAGGAGATCATGACTGAAACGGTCATGACAGATTCCTATGATGCGTAAGAACTATTTAAGGAATGTGCTATGACAGGTGTAAGAGCATCTTATGACTTGGGCCTATTTGGGTGCCCAAGAAGAAGTGGTTGGTGTGTGTAAGAGAATATGCCAAAAATAGGTTGGTATGACAGATTCTCTTACACTTCTCTTGTGACCGTTATTTTTGGCGGATTCTATGACAAGCTGTCATAGTCTATTCTAGGGATGGACGCCTATTCTTGGGATTGCATGTAACAACTGTGTACATGTGGCTTTGTGCATGGGTCTTGGTGGTTGTGCCTATTTTTGGGTCCAGAGGAGTCTATATATATGATGCTGCTCCTATGGGAGAGATATAACAGAAATTTAAGTCTTGTTGGCTTTGTCTCTCATCTCCTGAAAGAACTTGCATTGCAAGTGTATTGTAATCTTTGTGTTGAAGATAATACATTGTGTAGGTTTTTGAGTGCTGGGGTTTTTTACCGAAAGGTTTTCCCCAGGGTATATCATTGTGTCATTCTCTATTTTTCTGTATGCATTGTATGTGGTTGCAATATCTTTGTTAAAGTAGTTAACAAATCTGAAATTGTAAGGATTTATAAGAATTTTCACAATACTCTCCTATAGAGATTAGCGTAGGAAGCTGTTTCCGCACCTGAGTTTCCTTACACCTATGACTAGTGCCTCATATTCCACTATATTATTTGTGCATGGAAACAAGAGCTTGTAGGACTTAGGAATGGTGCAACCTTGAGGAGTGACCAATAGTATGCCGGCCCCGGAACCTCCTTGAGTATAGGAGCCATCGAAGTATAACTTCCACATTTTTGCTTCTATGTTTACAATGGCGGAATCTGGGAATTCCACTTGAATAGTTTGTGTAGTTGTGTAGAAGTCATGGGGTTTTCAGCTAAGTGATCCACTATCACTTGCCCTTTTATTGCCTTTATATCGACATACTCAATGTCAAATTCACTCAATATCATAACCCATTTGGCTATCCTACCTGTTAAGGAAGTTTTGCTTAACAAATACTTGAGAGGATCAATTTTGGCAATTAGCTTGACCTTATGCATCAACATATAATGCCTCAACTTTTGAGATGCAAACACAACTACTAGGCAAGCTCTTTCCATGAATGTGTAGTTAAGTTCGTATTTGATCAATGTCCTACTCAAATAGTAGATAGCTCTTTCCTTTCCTTGTTCATCCTCTTGTGCCAAAAGTACTCCTAGGGATCTTTCGATAGCAGATATGTATAAAATCAATGCTTTGCCCTTGATTGGTGGCATGAGAATAGGTGGGTTTATCAAGTAGGTCTTCAACATTGTGAAAGCTTGATCACATTCGACATCCCACATGAATATAGTATCCTTATGTGGCAACCTGGTGAAGGAATGACATTTTTCTACCAATTGGGAAATAAACCTTCTTATGGATTGTATTTTGCCTTGTAAGGATCTCATTTGGCTGATGTTCTTTGGTATCTCCATTATCCATTATGGCTTGTACTTTCTCTGAATCCACTTCAATTCCTTTGGCGGAAACTATATAGCCTAATAACTTGCCGGATTGGACACCAAAGGCACATTTCTTTGGGTTTAATCTGACTTTGAATTGCTCCAACCGAATGAATATCTTTTTCAAAATTTGGAGGTGTTCTTCTCTTTTGTGGGACTTTGCCAATATATCGTCCACATAATCTTCTAAGAATGTATGCATCATGTCATGGAAGATAGTTGTCATGGCCCTTTGATATGTGGCTCCAACATTTTTTAAGCCGAAGGGCACAACATTCCAACAAAAAGTGCCCCAAGGGCAAGTAAAGGCAGTCTTCTCTTGGTCTTCAGGTGCAATTTTGATCTGATTATACCCGCTGAAACCATCCATTAGGGAGTACATGGAATGACCCACTGTCAAGTCAACTATTGCATCAATGCTCGGAAGTGGGAAATCATCCTTAGGACAAGCAAGATTTAGATCTCAAAAATTCGTACATACTCGAATGGATTTGTCATGTTTTGTGATTGGTACAATGTTAGATATCCATTCAGCATAAGCTATTGACCTTATGAATCCTACTTTCAACAATTTTTCTAATTCTGCCTTGACTAAAAGAGCTATGTGTGGGTGCATCTTCCTCAACTTTTGCTTAACGGGCTTAACCCCTCATCTAACATTCAGATGATGCATTATAAAGTCAGGATCTAACCTAAGGTAAATCATGATTACTTCACTCCACCCCTTTAAGCTTTCATTTAATTATTTAACCTCATTATTTGATTTTTCCTTTACTTTAATTGATTTTGTCCAATTTTATTTAATTATGTCCATTTTTAATTGATTTGATCCCTTTTAATGCATTTTGATGATTTTGAGCCATTTTAATTGATTTTTGCAATTTAAAAGCACTTGTCCAATTTTGCGTGTCTACACTAATCACTTGCCTTTAGATACTAGTGCTGAGCAATAATGGTACGATCTTGCCTCAAGATCTTAAAACATTCTCTCAAGCCTAGGTTGTACCACCTTATGCCCAATTAAAAGCACACCATATCTCAACAAAATTATGAAATAAATCCATTCAAAAATGCAAATTTGACATCCATTTGATAAACATTAAATCCTTAGCAGGAAACATATGCAAGCAATATTCTAACTCCTTCAAGTCTAGCAACTGGCGTAAAAGTCTTACCATAATCAATACCTTCTTCTTGTGCATATCCTTTGCATACAAGTCTTGCTTTATTTCTAGTGACTTCACCATTTTCATTCAACTTATTTATGAATATCCATTTGGTTCCAATTACATTATTATCATTCGATCTTGGTACCAATGTCCATGTTTTGTTTTTTAGTATTTGTTCTATTTTTTCATTCATGGCTTTAATCCATTTAGTATTTTCAAGTGCATCTCTAACGGTTTTAGGTTCAAATTCACAAACTAGGCATGTGTTGTTTCTCAACTTACTTCATGTCATCATGCCAACTTTCTTGTCTCCAATAATCTGATTTTATGGATGGTGTCTCCTCACAAATTTTGCAAGTATTGGTTCAATTCTTTGTTCTTTATTGTGTTCTTCACTCGGTGTAGGATCATGATCTTCCTCACTAATTGTTTCTTGATTCTCGGTCTGTATAGGCTAATGCTTCGTATCATTATCCTGTTGCTTGGTAATGCTAGGTTGTTGCTTGGGTAGAGTGTCAGGTTGCTCAATGTATGTAAATCTACCATAATCTTATGATTCCTTTTACTTTCTTCATCATTTTTCTCAGTAAAATTCATCAACTCTCACATTTTCACTTTCAATCATTTTGTTAGTAGCCTTATTCAAACATTTGTAAGCTTTGCTTTTAGTAGAATATCCTAAGAATATTCATTCATCACCTTTTGAATCAAATTTCTCATTTCTATCATCTTTTAGAATGTAACATCCACTTCCAAATATTCTGAAATAACTTACATTCGGTGTGTAACCATACCATAACTTATAGGTGTATGGTGAAAATGTGACCACACTTCTATGAATCATTACATGCAAGGGAACTCAAGAATGAGGCCTCACAAATCGATCCATAGCTCCCTAGGCATGGACTGCAAGGGTTTTAAGAATGCTCTCAGATAGAGCTATTTAGCCAATAACCTTGCTAGTAAACCATGCAATGGGAGATTCAATGAAGACAAGGGCAAGAATGCCAATATCCCCAAGAATCAAATGAAATGCAATGCAATGCAAGCTAGCTAAGAATGAAGATGCAAGCTAAGCTATGGAAATGAAAGTACAATGCAAGCTAAGCTATGAAAATGAAAGATGCAAGAAATGAAATCTAACTATGAAGCAAGAAAGCCATGATGATGCAAGAATGAAGACAAGAAGATAGAGTGTTGATGAAGATCCAAGATGAATGCCAACAATGCTCCAAATCTTCAAACCCTAGATGCAAGAATATCTCCAAAAGCTCTAAGATGACCTAGAAAACCTGTAGCATAACAATAACATAGAAATTGTGTGTGCAAATGAGGAAGAGAGCTCTCCTTTTATAGGGAATGAAAAAGGAATGGGCCATGGAGATTAAGAGGCAAAAGATTTAATCAACGGTGGAGAAAAAAAGAAGCTTGATCCTTGTGCACAAATATCCTCCAATAAGAAAATTAGAAGCATTTACTTTATGTTGAGCATTTAATTTATGTCCATGTGAGACAAAAAGTACTTTTTCTTTTATTTTATTTTTATTTTTCTTTATAAATAAGAATTAAATGCTTTATTTTTGCAACATAGGATAAGAAGAAAAGGTGGGCTTTTTATTTATTAAAGGGGAGGAAATATTCCTTTTAAATAAATAAAAACTTAGGATAAAATGGTTAGCCCATAGAAAATAATTGAATAAATGATAGCACAAGGATTTGATCAAGAATAAGCAATTTATGATTTAGCAAAAGGGGCTAATAGTCTAGGTGACCATTTTTAGGTGTATACATTTTGCCCCTCTTTGACTAATGTGTGATCGATCTGGGAACACATGTAGTCAAAGAATAGATCAGCCAAGAAGGCAAGCAGACAACCAAGAAAGCAAGCAATAGCGATTTTGACAGATGTGAGATCGATTTGGGATCACATGTAGTCAAAGAATAAAATAGCCAAGAAGGCAAGCAAGTAGCCAAGAAGTTTGAAGATAGTGATCTGACTCCAAAGAATGAAGTACAGAGAGATAGAAAATCTTGCATGGTCAGCCTGGTAGCGACAGTACTGAACACTTAGGAAAGAGATAGCTAATAAGATATGATGTGTCTGCCCCCTCGGGATCGAAAGCAAAATCAAGTAGAGGGAATGCAGAAACAAGAGCAACATGATCAAATCACTAGAAATCATAATCGAAGATGAAAGATAATAGAATAACCATCAACCAATGAAGGGATGCCCCACACATGGGACACGGGGCACGAACCTATCAGTCCCTCAACCCGTAAACGCCATAGAGGGGGGAATTGAAACTTGGGATTTGAATGAAAGACGAGAAGGTTGAAAGAGATGGGGATGAAGAGGTTATGATGCCTCAGCGAAGATCAAAGGATCAGGCCTCAAAAGGTCAGCCAACTGTGCGGAAAAAGGAGAAAGGGTCGAGGTGAATGTGGATTTCGGTTTGGATCCCGAAATGAAGAGAAAATGATGTGAGATGAAAGACAAGAAAGTGAAAGACATGATCGGGAAGAAGCGAAAGGTGAGCGCAGCTGATTAACAAGTCCATGAAAAATGAAAGGAGAGATCTCTCCATATGCAAGATGCAAAACTAAACTAACATGAACCTAAGAAATGCAAGCTACATGAAAAGCGGTTTACTTGCAAGGTTACAAAGCCAAAAGACATCTAATATTCATCATCGAGCGTTATTGGTAGCGTCGCAAGATCATACAATACACACTAGCATAACTATGTGAATATGAATATGATCTTTATCAGATAGGAATGTGGAAATCTCACCTAGGCATCAAAGACATGTAGGTCAAGATGACTAGCACAGTGAGATTACCTAAGTTTAATATAGCAAGATTATACTTGCATCGAGACACAAGGAAAGTCAAGATGGCTACAAGTATGCACTTGCACAAAAATAGTCAAGGATAATACCCTGTCAATCCACAGTGTCAAGTAAGACCAGCATAAATGCTCATGACAGTTAGGATCAACAAAATATACCCACAAGCAGAAAAAGCAATAAAACATGTTCTCATACCCTCAGTCTTCTAGCTATGCATCATCGAAAACTTCTCAGGGAGAGACCACTCAGCAAAGAAATCATCATAGACAGCATGCAAAGAAATAAATTCAAACAAATCTCAGCAAGTCAAGTGCGTGTGTGTAGGTCATAGAGTCAAACTTTGAGTATTGCATCTGCAAATGAGAAATATCGCATCATACTAGACTGCAGGTAGGACATCTGATAAGTGTTGAGAAACACTCGACGCAAGAGTAGTGTTGAAAAACACCATTGGGGTGGTGTTGAAAAACACCATTGGAACCAAGTTGCCCAAGAAACCCAGATGCACAAAGAGACCCAAGATAAGCTTAAAGCAACATATGCCCCCTAGACTAAGACAAGAATCAATTCCAAGCTAGGAGAGGCAAAGCGAGAAGTGGAGCGAAAGAGCGCCACGCAAGACTGATAGACATAGGTGCAGAGGGTCTCAAGCAGCGCCTGTTTCTAGGTTTTCACCACTTGATAGATTTTTTCAGGACTTTTTTATAATTTTTTTGTATTTTTGCTACCAAGGCGCCTGTTTCCAGGTTTTCACCAAGGCACTTTTTCTATTTTTTTTTGAATTTTTTGAATTTTTTGATTTTTTTGGTGAGACATCAAAGCGCCTATTGCTAGGTTTTCACTAGGATGCTCATTTTTTCAGTACTTTATATGCTTTTTAGGTTTTTTTCAGCATCATATATGATTTTTTTTGTAATTTTTTCAGGATCATAAAGTATATACAAGGAATGCCCCAGATAGGAACGGGCATTAAAGATCTGCTTCCTTTGATGTAGAGAACTGATAGGCCCCAGGCCCAAATGCTACAGCTGTGATGATAGGAGGTCTCAACCAGTTCGACCAATAATAACCAGCCCTAAGCAATGTCTGAGTTAGTGGAGGATCATTAGAATGTGATCCACATATGCCATCGTGGATTTCAGCTAGTACTTTTTCTGACTCCTCTATTTCTAGACACCTAAGGAGAGTTCCATCTAGACCCTTCCTATACAAGCTACCAGAGACAAAGGCAAAGTGTAAGGGATGGCGGAAAGAATGGCATGGAGGAGTATGAGGTGGAAGACATGGAAAGATGGTAGGATTGTAAGATTTGTGAGCAGGATAGCGTAATTCATCCACTAGGAACTTGAAGCGAGATTTATGCTTTTTCATTTGTAAGATGGATATCAAAGTAACCAAGGCATTAGCAACTCTTTTCTCAGCTTTAGGAATGGGCTGAAGTATGACAGTTATGAGATCATGCTTGAAGTAATGCACCATTTGTTTGTAGAGAATCAGCTTCTCATCTTTTATTTTGGAGTCATTATTTTTGAGCAAATTTTTATCTTTACTTTTCTTAGGTTCGGATACCGCCACAATGTGGTTTTCACCATCCGACCATTGCTCTTTTCTTTTGACTTGATGACTGTGATGCTTGATTTCTGATTGAATCTTTTTTGTTGCTAGTTCGCTGGTGGAAGAAGTAACAGGTGTTGATGCGAGATGAAATGGAGTGACTGGTTCAATAGCATTTATGTGAGGGATGTCATCTCTAGTAACAAGAGAGGTCGAGCCTATAGGGTAGGCTCCAAAAGTAGATAGATCTAGATTCGTCATAGGAGGACCAACGTAGTCCACTAAGGCAATACGGGGAACAAACTCATCAGATCCAACACAAGACTCATCAACTACGTCAGGTGGGTTACGAGAAATATGAACTACATCAACATCCATATCTGTCATGGAAGAATCTTCTGGAAGAGGCTTAATATGTTGAGAAGTAGAAACACTCATGTCATTATGTGATAGATCACCTCTTTGTAGCAGTCGCTCAATGTTGTGACATTGTCTATCATAGTGCAATGATTCTTTAGGAACATAGGTTCTAGACATAGAAGACTCAGCAATATCATCAGTAGGCATACATGCTTCCCCCCAAAGAAGTGAAGTAGAAGGAATATCATCTCCCATGTGAGCCATAGTGTGTAGTGGTGACTCATCTGTATCTGTGTCTGAATTACTGAGCATGGGAGTATTTCTGGAATCTTCTCTATAGATCCATTCTTGAATAGCTTGTTCTTCTCTTTCTTCTTCTAAAGGAATGGATGAAGGAATGAAAGTATCAAAGATCACCATAGCAGAAGTGGAAGGCTTCATTATATCAGAAGGTTTCCCATATGACCTAGGAGAAACAGGTATAGAAGCAAATGAATCTAGCGTATATTCACCCATACCAAGGCTCATCATCTTAAGTGATTTCTCAGCAACAACTAGAGACTTACTAGGATCAACAGAAGGTTCATTATGAGGAACAAATTTTTCAGCAGCAGCCAGAGCATTAATAGCAATAGTATGGTCTCCAGGAATCACAACTTCAGTGCCATTGTATGGAAATTTGACGCACTGATGAAAAGTGGAAGGAACATCCTGCATGTCATGGATCCAAGGACGACCCAAAAGAATGTTATATGTGAGTGGGATGTCCAATACTTGGAAGCTAATATCTTTTGTGATAGGACCCACTCGGACAGGCAGTGTGACAAGACCTTTGGAAGATCTTTCCTCTTCATCGTAAGCTTTTATAGTAATCTTCTTCTTGGAATCCACAGCAAATTCTGACAAACCCAACTGTTGTATGACATTGAAAGAAACAATATTTAACCCTGCACCATTGTCTATCAGGACTCGGCGGACTCGGGTGTTGTAGACTAGAACTTCAATGTGTAAAGCCAAATTATGAGGGTGAGCAATAGATATGTCATCTTCTGCAGAAAAGGAGAGAGATAGTGGAGATGAAATGTGGTTGACCATAGCCTGAAATTGATCTGGATCAATGTCTTTGGGGACCTGTGCTATATGCAAAGCTTTCTCAAGGATTTCTCTATGCGAAGGGGATAACTGAAGCAACTCAAAAATGGATATTTGGGCTGGCATCTTTTGCAAATGTTGGACAAGATCATAGCTAGGGGTGGCTGAAGGAGCCGCTTGTTTGGAAGGCAAAGCCTGCTTGGGATCTTGCACAATTTTAAGGACAATCTTGGCTTGCCCCCTAGTAACAGCATTCAGTGTCTCACTTCAGGAAGATGAACTACCACATGTTTGCAAGACCAATTTTGGCTTACCATGATTGGCTTTATTATCATCTTGAGATCTTACCATAAGAACACTCTCAACGGGCTCTACCATGTTGATCACAGGTGTATTAGAAGGATACGTGTAATTGATCTTAGCATCATGATTCTTCTTATGTGCTTGAGAGGTTTCCCCCTTATCATGCTTAGGTAGAGGATCTTTGAAAGCTGTGTGATCAGAATTTCTAGTTAAGCCATCAGTGGAGATTGTGCCATTCTCAATAAGATCCTGAATATCATCCTTAAGCTTAAAACAATTGTCTGTCGGATGTCCCTTGTTTCTGTGATAATGACAATAAGAATCCTCTCGCCACCAATCAGGCTTATCTAGTGGATCCCAGTTACCAGGTTTATCAGGAAGTGTAAGATATCCATTATCAACCAAAGTCTTAAGGATCACATCATAAGGTTCTGCCAATTTGGTATAGACTCGCTTTCGAAATGACTTCTTAGGCTTATCTGCATACTGAGGTTTACGAGCACTGCGAGTGTTGGCAGCTTCTTGTTGTTTTGCTGCATAGATAGCATTGGAGAGATTGAAAGCAGGCTCTTTAACTTTAGGAGCGTTAACAACCCCATCATTAACAACATACTTGTTCTTATTCCAAGGTTTGTTCTTGTCTTTGCCATTGCCTTTAACATCTTTATTAATAACAATATCCCCTTTTCTTATAGCTACATCCTCAATTCGATATGCACTTTCAACCATGTCATTGAAAGAAGGGAATAGTTGTTTCCTTAGATCATAATATAGCTCAGGCACCAGAGTGTTGACAAAAATGTCAATCTTTTCTCTCTCGGGTAGCTGACGAGGATATCGAGAATACAATGACCTCCAACATTGTAAGTAAGTTGCAAATGGCTCACCTTGATGTTGTCTTAGATTACCAAGATCTATCACGGTGACAGGTTGTTGGATGTTGTATGAATAGTGTTGTGTGAAGCGCATAGCTAACTAATCAAAAGTCTTCAAAGGAGGTGTCAACTTTGCAAACCATTCTAAAGCTTGTCCTCTTAAGCTTCGAGGGAATAATCGTAGAAGATATGTGTCTTCATGAAGAAATTCCATACTAAGAGCATAAAAGTGACGTACATGATCATGGGGATCACCATTTCCATCATACTTGTCATATTTGGGAACCTCAATATCCCTAGGAAATGGGACCATTTATAGATTTTTATCAAAAGGAAGAGCACAAATTGATTCTACAAAAGAGACCTTTGGAGGCTCTCTTGCTATTGCCATTTGGGTAAGGCGTTGATTTATCTGATGCAGTTCTTCCTGAAGGACTTCCAATTCAGTTGGTACTCTTTGTTAGACAATTTGTCTAACATCATAGCCAGGAGGAAGCTTGTATCCTCTAGAAGTCATATATTGAAAATATTGATCGCCATTACGCTCTAAAAGCTTATGCATCATTCGTTGGGAGACCACATCTTGTTCAAATCTCATAAGATCCTCACTAGAAATCTCATCATCTTCCTCTGCCTCATGTTGAGAGGGAGGAGGTCTAGGAGGTGAAGAAGGCACACCAAAAGTAGGTCTTAGAGGAGATCTTGGTGGCATGTTGTTGCCATTGTTTCCATTGGTAAAAAGAGGTCTATGCTCATGATTACTAGTCTCAAGTTTCTCATGAAATGTCCCTCTATAAGCCATGCGCCTAGTAGCATCCATTCTTTGTTGATTGTGTTCTTTGTCTAAGCGTGCTTGGTTATCCTTGTGCTTAAAGTGTGCTTGCAACTGTTGAAATTTTTCTTGTTCAGTCAAAGTGAGTGAGACACTGTCTGTGTTTTTGGGGGTCTTGAATGCAGAAAAGAGGAAACCTCCTTTGTACCACGGAGTAGCCTTAGAATCCTTAGATTGGTCAGAACTAGAACTGTCGTTGCTAGCGGGCGCTTGTGAGCATCTAGTTGGAGAAGGTAACTGTGTATAATTAAACGGAGGGTGATTCTCCTGCTCAAATTGAGATCGAGTTGTAACCGGCATGAAAAGAGATGTTGGTTGACTAATAGAATGAGACAAAGTTTCTTAGATATGAGATAAGCAAAGCTAATAAAGATCACTTGTCAAAGTAGAACAATAGAGAGATGGCTCGTCAAAAGTGCTCAAGCACTTACAGCAATCAATTGACTAAAGCCGAGCAGCGAGCAAGAAGCTCAATAAGCAAGTAGCTAGAGAGGTAACCGTGATGTGACAAGTGATCAAGAGTAGCATTCGTTAAGCTCAAATCCAATAATTTTAGCTCATTTGTTTTAGTCTAGAACAAATCTAAGCATGTAGATAACAAACTAGCTTCAGATAAGAACAGAAAAGGACACTCTACGATAGGTTAAAATGCAAGTTTAGCAGCTCCGGATTGCAACAATGATAGGACAACAGAAATGACCCAGGCGATAGTTCTCAGGCAAACAGGGTGATACTTCACCTTAAGCCAGATGATAGTTTCCAGTAAGTGGGGTGACACTTTTGCAGAGTTGTACAACTCTATGACCAACGAACATAAAAATATCAGTTTGAAGTGTTTTAAAAGATCAAGTAAGTATATCAACATATTTTTATCATGGATCAAGCACATAAGACAGCAATCAAGGAGTTCAAGCAAGCAGTTGTCTTCAAACAATGAGCAAGGGGCAAAGCAACCTTGCACATGAACAAGAATAGTGACTTAGTATTTCTACTCCTTAAAGATTCTACTTGTGTATGTTCTTCAAATGTTTTAGCAGGCACATAGAACACAACAACACCTTAGCAAGCTATCTACAAGGATACACATGGCTTTCTAAGAGGAGTCCTTGATATACACAAGGTACGTGAGGCCCAAATCTGTAGATGAGAAGAATCCAAAATCACACAGCCGGGGGGAGACGGTAACCCAAATCTCCTCCTTCACTTCTCAAAGGTATAAAGTTCTTTGAGGCTTAGCCAAGAGTGATATCAAACTCAATTCCCAAGAGAGGTGTCTTTTGATTCACCTCCCGCTATTTATACTCCGCCAGAACACAGGAGTTAAGGTCGTCCCTTGAGGTGGTGTGTCCCCAAGCAGGCCTTCTAGAAATAACAACTAAGTAATTCACTATCAAAAGTATTTAGAGCACTAGAGGTGGTACATTTAACCCTTCAAGTAAGCATGAGATGAGTCCAAAAAAGTGGAACATTTAACTCCTCACACAAACTCAAAGTGAGTCCACACCTTAGAAAACAAGTGAGTTCCAAAAAGCACAAAAGGGTTGCCAAGTGGAGCACTTAACGCTTCTTTCCTGTTGACCCCTCCCCTTTAATATGGTGCTGAGATTGCAACCACAGGGCAGAAACGAGGGGCTGACAGATTAGCGAGTCCAATAACCCAAGATAGCAATCTAGATCAATCACAAGTACTCTAAAGTTGCTTATCAATACTACTCACAAATGAAAAAGGGGTGTACCAATGGAATATTTAACTTTCCAAGCAAACATAGAGTGAGTCCACAAGGTGGTGCATTTAACTCTCTATGTAAACAAGGAATGAATCCATGCCCCCAATCACTCAATGAGATATTTGATATTGGAACCAAGAATTACTTAAGGTTTAAACACAAGCATTCACTTACACAAACTTGTATGAAAGCAAATCTATGTTCATTCATTTCCCATTAAGAGCATCAATTGAAATGTGTTCTATGAAAGCATGTAAACACTCAAGCCAAACACATGAGAGGTTCAATTTTAATCCCAAAATCCAAATGTTGTAGAGATATAACAAACTACCTCAAGTCCAATGCAACGCGCGTAGTAGATTTTAAGCATTTTCCATGAAAGCAAGAGCACCTTCAAATGAACAAGACAAGAAAACAAGCAAACAAGATATGCAATATATATCCAATTTATGCAAACCCTAAGGTTAGATCTGAAAATCAATTGTTAGGAGCAATGATAACCAGCAAATAATTCAAATGATAACTCATATCATGCAATGAACAATGAAAAATAAGTGCATACCCATCACAAAATTTTATTTTTTTTGCATTTGACCTAGTCAACAAGATCTGATTTTTACCACATAAATTCGGACCCTAAACTCAAAATGCAGAAAAGAGACCTATGTCAAAAAATAGAGAGCTTTCCAAAAATATAAAAATTTCAGAAAAATCTCTTCATTTGTGCCCTAGAGAGCCATTTTACCAAAACAGACCAGATTTTATAAATCAATCAAATGAGCTATGATATGATTTCTAAATTAAAAACACAGTGAATGGACCCCTTGTATAATTTGAAGACCTTTCCAGAAATATAAAAATTGCCAAAAAATATGCTGATTTGCGCCAAAAATCAATTTTTTATGAAAAATAAAGAAAAAATCATAAAAAATACAAATTACCTCCGAAAATTCTGAAATTTTTTTTGGAGCTTTTCTGATATGTCGCCAACCTACAAAAAAATTTTCAGACTAGAAAACAAAGCCGTTTAGGAGATATGGTCAAATCTTTCAAATCTAGAGTTTTTTTCATCTCCAAACAAATCTGCACAAGGGTTAACTCCAAAAATAATCAAAACTAGCATGCAAGAGGTGGGTTGCCCCACGGTGGGTGCCAAAAATGTATGGTGAAAATGTGACCACACTTCTATGAATCATTACATGCAAGGGAACTCAAGAATGAGGCCTCACAAATCGATCCATAGCTCCCTAGGCATGGAGTGCAAGGGTTTTAAGAATGCTCTCAGCTAGAGCTATTTAGCCAATAACCTTGCTAGTAAACCATGCAATGGGAGATTCAATGAAGACAAGGGAAAGAATGCCAATATCCCCAAGAATCAAATGAAATGCAATGCAATGCAAGCTAGTTAAGAATGAAGATGCAAGCTAAGCTATGGAAATGAAAGTACAATGCAAGCTAAGCTATGAAAATGAAAGATGCAAGAAATGAAATCTAACTATGAAGCAAGAAAGCCATGATGATGCAAGAATGAAGACAAGAAGATAGAGTGTTGATGAAGATCCAAGATGAATGCCAACAATGCTCCAAATCTTCAAACCCTAGATGCAAGAATATCTCCAAAAGCTCCAAGATGACCTAGAAAACCTGTAGCATAACAATAACATAAAAATTGTGTGTGCAAATGAGGAAGAGAGCTCTCCTTTTATAGGGAATGAAAAAGGAATGGGCCATGGAGATTAAGAGGCAAAAGATTTAATCAACGGTGGAGAAAAAAAGAAGCTTGATCTTTGTGCACAAATATCCTCCAATAAGAAAATTAGAAGCATTTACTTTATGTTGAGCATTTAATTTATGTCCATGTGAGATAAAAAGTACTTTTTCTTTTATTTTATTTTTATTTTTCTTTATAAATAAGAATTAAATGCTTTATTTTTGCAAAATAGGATAAGAAGAAAAGGTGGGCCTTTTATTTATTAAAAGGGGAGGAAATATTCATTTTAAATAAATAAAAACTTAGGATAAAATGGTTAGCCCATAGAAAATAATCGAATAAATGATAGCACAAGGATTTGATCAAGAATAAGCAATTTATGATTTAGCAAAAGGGGCTAATAGTCTAGGTGACCATTTTTAGGTGTATACAATAGGGTGTTTTGTTTGAATCTTTTTTCAATTGTACTCGGTTCAATGTGTATACAAAAGTACTAACAACTTCTCTCCATTATATTTGTGCAACATCCTTTTCAATCATTAGTGTTCTAGCACAATCAACAATAAATCTATTCCTCCTTTCAACAATCCCATTTTGTTGTGGTGTTCTTGGTGCAGAAACATGTCTCTTAATTCCATGCTCATTACAAAAGTTAGTGAACTCATCAGAAATAAAATTACCACCTCTATCTGATCTCATGCATTTTAACTCTTTTCCACTTTATTTTTCCACTTTAGCTTTAAACCATTTAAAAATCTTAAAAGCTTTAGATTTTTCTTTCAAGAACATGACATTCATCATCCTAGAGTAGTCATCAACAAACAAGATGAAATATATGTCTCTATAATAACTCTGAGTTCTCATAGGACCATACAAGTCGGTATGAACCAACTCCAAAATAACATTAGATGAATAGTTTTTTCTCTTAAAACTAGATTTTGACATTTTTCCCATTTGACATTATTTACACATGACATGGTCAGGCTTAGATAAGCTCGGTAAACCTCTAACTCTCATTTTATTACTAATTTTAACCATGTTGTCAAAATTCACATGACATAGTCTTTTGTGCCATAACCACACATCTTCAATTCTAGCCAATAAACAAAAAGTTTCAACATTATCAAGATAAAATAGATTAACTTTAGATTGTTCACTAGTACCGACCAACTTTCCAGTCTCATCACAGATTTTCACCTTTTCTATTCTCAAATGCAACACGGTGACCTGTGTTATTCAGTTGTGCTACTCTCAACAAATTATAGTAAAGTCCCTTCACCCAATATGCATTCTCACATCTGATCTTATTGTTCAACAATATAGATCATTTTCCTTTTACTAGACAAGGTGTATCATTTCCTATTTTAACAGATCCACCATTATAATGTTCAAGGTATTCAAATTTATCTTCATCACCAGTCATATGATGTGTACAACCACTATCAATTATCCAAGTATCATTCTTGCTAACTTTAGAAATAAGTGTTATTTCAACATACCTTTCTGAATCTTCTGAATCTTCTTTCAAAGCTACGAATACCACCTCAATGTCTTAATCAGTGTTGGTGTCAGTGTCGTCATCATGATCTTCAACAAGGTAATATGCCTTCTTGCCTTTGTCTTTGTAATCTTGGTTACTTCTTCTGTCATACTGTCGGTTGCCTCTATGTTCTTAGTTATCTCTCCTGTCAAATTTTCTTTCACCAGATCTTTCATTGTCTTTGTCTTCTTCTTTCCTGTTAGGATTGTTATACACTAAGTTTGCACCTTTGTCTCAAGCTCTTGTAGTTTTGATAACCTAGTATAACATGGAAATCATCTCCAGGTTGTGGGACCTATGCTAACTGAGATGAGACCTCTAGGTTCTAGGCTGGTTTCTCTTGGATAATCACCTTAATTTGCTTTTAGACAAAAAAAGTAAAACTTTTGAGGGAAAGGGATAGAAGGAGTGCTTAAAAAGAAATGACTAGAAAGCAAACTACCTACTAGGTGATGCACCGAAATTAGGGTTTGGATCTCAGTATAGAGCAATGAAATCAATGAAAGGCTCAGGTCTAGTAGGTCACAACTTACTAAATAGGGTTGCATAAGTATTTCATAGAAGGGTTTGAACATAAGACACAATTTATGACCTGCAAGAAGATATTCACTTCTGCAACTCAATGTAGGAATGAGACAAGACTGTTAGGGGGCTGAAGTATGCCTACAAAAGAATCTAAATCAGATCAAACACAATAACACAAAAAATCATAGAAAGTAAGAGGGACTAGGAACCCTAAGTTGTCATTGAAAAATATACATGTACTTTAATCCAATAAGAGATGACCCAAACAAGGAAGCATAGGGACATGAAGGATTGTCACAAAATACCTCTGTAATATCTGAATAATCAATGGGAGAAATACAACTGTATAAGCCAGAGGGTAGAGATGATACCACAGATGACCCTTAAGAAAAATGAAATTCTTTTTACAATTGTCCAACTCTGAGCTCAAAAGCTCCAAAAAACAATATATACATACTCAACTGCATGCAGGCAGGAGTCAAAAACCTAACTAGGGTTTCATGGATTTTACATTAGAATAATATTAAAACCCTAACTGCCATCTAATCTGATCATAAATACATCTCTATAATACTTATGGTCGATCAGATATTATGTGCCCATCTCTGCACTACATTAACTCGCAGACAAGCAACCTGGATTCATCTACTTTCCTACACAAAGTCTCGCCATGAATGCTCAAGCCAGTACTTTTCTAAGACAAGAATCGACCTATGACGGCAGCCCAGACTTCCTCATCATCTTCTTTCAACTGCAAATGTCCTGGAGACATAAAATTTTTGAGCTACCTCGCTGCTTGCGACCTACAAATCAAATACTGGCGAAAACCCTCTTAGACACATTTGAATTTGAAAACTTAATGGCTAGCCGGTCATTTTAAAACGTGACCGTCGATATCCTTTATTTCTTGACAGATGAATGGCTCAGACCTATCCTGAAATGATCGCGAAACCCTTTTGAAAAGTTCAAATCCATATCAGCAATACGAGGACCAATGAAATTTTAGCACGTCAGCACGTTTGGACCCACCTCGAGTTTTCCTCCTTTAAGTCATTCAGCGACTACGCGACTAAAGAATTCTAAGTCGTGAGATCCTTTGGCCTACCTTTGTCTGGTTAAGCGATTTAGCGAACAAGGCTTTTCTCTGAATCACTAGGTCTTTCTAATAACCCTGGTTACATTAAGCGAACACGAGAAAACCTTTTGGTCGCTGAATCGCAGAATACCTCTTTAACTGCTTATGAGAATCCAACCTATATTTGGAAAACTGGTGACCGAAGACAATCGCTAGGTCGTTGAGAACTTTAGGGCTTTACTAATTAATTTTGAGACTCTATGAATACACACATTCACACATTCGGTAGATCGATTGGAGCACTGCTATTTTATCACACGAATACACCACCAAAAGGAACTTATCAGAGCTGCCAAAACTTTGTTAACCTTGGGCCCATCTCCACATGTCAATCTTCTATTTGTTCTCGACCACCCCATCAGCAGACACCCCGGCAAGCCTTCTAACGATGGACCCACTAAAGATAAGATTATGATCCAATGGTGGGCGCATGATCTCATGGCCGCCGAATATTCCTTGCGCCTTTACGCCAGCCGTAGATCTATTTTAGACCGGGACCCCCTCTGACAAACAGACCCACCTATAACCTTGTCAACACTTGGCAACCAATTGCGAACCTCCAAATCACTTTGACCTGGCATCGGACCCACCTAACAAAGGCTTGAACACTTGGCAAAATGGATGACCGACGCATAATCTCATGGCTCTGACACCATTGATGAGAACACACGCCAGCCGTCAATCCCTATCCTTCTAACATTCTGCAGGTGTTCTGACATGGCCCCACTGACATATGCCTAATCATCATTATGTGGACCAATTAGAAGTCATCATTTGTATACACGTAGCAGTGGACCCGCCTAAATGAAGAGTTATGTCACCAGGAGAAATCAACGGTTGTCTTAAGTTCGCAAACTTCTGACACTTTTCATGAGAAAACACGCCAGCGTTAGATCAAAAGAGGACTGACAACCGAGCCCGCTGACAAATTACAAGTCATCTCCTTTCGACCAATGAAATACCTCCACATAGGACACCGTGGCAATGGACCCACAAAGGCATGAAGCACTGAGGAAAAGGAAAGATCGACGGTTGTCATAATATCGCAAGCCTCTTACACATGCTATGAGATCTTATGACAATCGTTGATCTCATAAACTAGGACCCCACTACAAATTTAACTCTAGAAGCCTTACCGAATGTGCGACCAAAGGAACCTATTGCTCAATCGTTGAATGTTTAGAAGCACCGCCATTTTATCTTGCAACTAAGAAAAACACTACAGTCACTAGTTCACCGAGAGGAAAAGGTAACCGTCGAAAAACTTAGAGAACTGGTGACTGAGGAAAGGCAAACTGCTCGTAGAGTCACGGGATGTTAAGAACTTAACTGCCTAGATTAAGAGATTACGCGAACCACTGCAGTCGCGTAGTCGGGGAATGAAAGGTCCAACCCGCTGAGGATTAGGAGAACTTGCGATTGAAAGGAAAGAACTACACACATGGGTTTTGTGGACTTAAGTGGCCGAGATAAAGTAACATGAAAATAGAACATGGTCTAGGGTCTCTTAGGGTTTTTTAACACAACCAGCTAGTTTATGAATTTTTTGACTTGCAAACCAGAGAGTTAAAAGATTGCAGATGCTAGGAAATAAGAGATAAATTCATGAAAATTTCAGGGATGCCTGGCAAGGTGAAAACAGAGACTTGGGGATAGGTTTTAGCCAAATTTACATGTACATGGAAATTAGGGTAACATTTTGGCGATTTCTACTGAATGTCATCTTGCTAGACATGGATCAGTGGCCTTGACATATCCATTGGGCATGGGGCTATCAAAACTAAAAAATTCTCATAGGGAGATAGAACTAGAACTGGAGAGACAAACTTGTGCACAGACACTTCTTGAAAAGTAGGAAACTAACCTAGAAAATAGGGAAAGAAAGCAGGGAACTTATTTACAAAAATTTACAGAGAGGGGTTAACCTCAAAATAGGGTTTCAAGTGGAAGGCATTTACTGATATTGGCAAGGTATTTCCTTCAAGATTTGATAGTTGGAAAGCATTAGATCCCTTGCACTCTGTTATAACAAATGGTCCACCCCAAAATGAGTCAAATTTTGTATGCCTACCATGTTTGGATCTGAATTCATCCCGTTTGAGAACTACATCTCCAACCTTGAAATTTCTGACCCTGGCTCTTTTGTCAAAACTCCTCTTTGTTTGAATCTGATGAAACTCCATATCCTGCATTGATTTGTCTCTGATTTCTTCCAATTCCATCAACTGAGCATATCTGATTTGCAAAGGATCCCCTTCTTCAAATAGGGCATATTGAGTGGCTAAGTCCAGAGCTGGTAATTCAGTTGAAATAGACAACTTGGCCTCTCTGCCATACACTAGCATATAAGGAGAATTACCAATGATTTTCTTTGGAGTAATTCTGTCTAACCACACTGCAGACCTAAGTTTGGTATGCCAATCCCTCTGATTTTCTTGAAGAGTCTTCTTGATTATCCTAATCAAGTTCTTATTTGTTGATTCAGCTAAGCCATTGCCTTGGGGGTAGTAATTGGAACTGGTATTCAGATAGATGCCATTCTTGACTGCCCACTCTGAGACTTTAAGGCCTGTGAATGCTAATGCATTATCTGATATGATGGAATCAGGAGTGCCAAATCTGTGAACTATATCATCATAAAAACTTAAGACAACACTCTCATTTGATTCTTTTGAAGCAATTGCTTCTATCCATTTAGTGAAATAATCTATTGCAGTAATTATCCATCTGTGGCCTGCACTAGATGGAGGATTGATCATGCCAATGAAGTCTATGCCCCACTTCATGAAGGGTTGCTCTATTCTGACTGGCTGTAGGGGCAAGGTTGCAAGCCTTTCTTTTCCTGCAAACATGGCACACTTGATGCATTTCCTCACATACTCATGACTATCCTTAAAGATAGATGGCCAATAGTATCCAGCCTTCATGATCTTAAAAGCAGTAGTCCTAGGAGAAAAGTGACCTCTAGAAGGTCCATCATGAAACTCAAATAGGATGTCTGCTACCTTTTCTAAATCTATGCATCTTAAAAGGACACCATTGTGATCTTTTCTAAAAAGAAATTCATCTATCAACACAAAAGGAATAGATTGCAATCTATAATATCTTCTTTTTGCTGAATCCAAACCTGCAGGACATTGTCCTGTCTTCAAATAATTGATCATATTAGGCAACTAGCTTGTTGCCTTGGCTTGTTCTTCTGTATCATGGACCACCAGAGATGCATCTATTTGTTCCAACTTCTTTGAACTTTCATCCCCTGCCAAATGCTCACAAAGACCTCTTCCTCTAACCAGCTTGGTGGTTTGAATATCTATGTCATATTCCATCACCTTGGTGATCCAACCAGCTCTTTTCTCATTAAGGTCCTTGGAAAGAAAAAACTCTTTGACACTTGGATGAGTAACCTTCAAGTGCACCTTGCTATGGGTCAATAGATATCTGAACTTTTTAAGGCTCTTCACCACAGCAAGCACATGTTTTTCTACAAAAGAGTATCTATGTTCATACTCCTCTAAACCTTTGCTAAAGAAAGCAATAGGTTGCTCCAATCCATCTGAATTTTCTTGGGTCAACATTGCAGATATAGCATCATGACCCCCATAAGCATAAAGGATAAAATCCTTACTAAAATTTGGGTTCAGGAGAGCAGAGGCTTCTGTTAAGGCCTCTTTGATAGCTTGGAAATTAACTCTCCCTTCTTTGGTCCAACTAAAAGCTGAACTCTTTTTTAACATGGTTGTCAAAGGCTTGAGTAAATCTGCAATGTTAGGCAGGAACCTCCTAACAAAAATTAATCTTTCCTATGAAAGATTGGAGATTTTTCTTGTGATGTGGTAGGGGTAGCTCTAGGATAGTTGCAATTCTCTCAAGATCTATTGTGATTCCTTCTTTGGATACTACATATCCCAGCAATTTTCTTTCATGAACTGCAAACACACATTTCTTGGGATTAAGAGATATCTCAAACTCTCTACACCTTTCACAAATCTTCCTCAAATGTTTGATGTGATATACTGCATGTTTAGAATAGATAGTTATGTCATCTAAGTAGACCAACACAAGCTTGTACATAAGGCTTTTAAAGGCCATATCCATTGCCTTTTGAAATGTAGCACCTGCATTTGACAAACCAAAGGGCATCTTTTAATAAGCCATGGTTCTCCACTTGGTTGTAAATGTAGTCTTGTATTGATCCTCTTCATTTACTAAGATCTGATTGTATCCTAAATAGCCATCCAACAATGAAAATCTCTCAGATCTAGAGACACATTGTAAGATTTGTTCCATAGAAGGTAGTGGATGACAGTCCTTTAATGAGGCCCTGTTAAGATCCCTGAAGTCAACACATAACCTCAGCTCCCCATTCTTCTTCCTGACTGGAACAAGGTTGGAAACCCAACTAGTGTGCTTGATGGGGTAGATGATACCACTTTCTATTAGTTTTAGTACTTCTTTATGCATAAGTGGCTCAAGCTTGGGATTAACAGGCCTTTGTTTTTGCCTCACTGGTTTGGCATTAGGTTCTAACTCAATAGTGTGCTGAGCAAGGGCAGGATCAAAACCTTTGAGGTCTTCATATTGCCATGAAAAAACATCACTGAATTCTTTGAATAACCGAGTGTAAGCTTTCTTTTCCAATTCAGTGTTTACTTTTCCAAACTGTAAGCTCTTACCTGGTTCCAACTCTAGTTCAACACAATGTTCTTGTTGGATTACCAGGCCAGCTTTGCTTCTCTTAACTTCATCATCCTTATTGAAGGTAGTCTCTAAGGTAACAAGACCTCTAGGAATCTTATTGGACTTCAGTTGTATCACCTGATCACCATAGTTTTGTGATAGCCTATCTTGATTGTGTTCTGAAAAAACATCTTCTTCAAACAAGAACTGCAGAATTTTTTCATCATTGTCAAACATCTACCAATTAACATCATTATCAGGAATAGATGGTCTAACAATCACTTTGATATGCTGTTGATCCCTTTCTTTTGAGATGCTATTTGGAATATCATACTGAGATCCAACAGCAACTAACCTATCTGCATTTTGATTTAATTTCCTAGGGATAGCAACAATATTGAAAGCACAAAAATCTTCAATTGCATCCCAAACTCTATGCTTGTATGCTTTCATGGTGTCATTCTTGGTTGCACGCATCCCTCTCACTTGGCTGACAACTAACTCATTGTCACCATAAACTTTTAAGGCTTTAAGCCCTCTTTTCCTAGCCCATTCTAGTCCATTAACTAGACTTTCATACTCTGCAGTATTGCTAGTGCAAGAGAAACTAAATCTAAAGGCAGTATAATACCTTCCTCCTTTTGGGGACACTAGCATAGCACCACCACTAGAACCATGTCTACTTCTAGCTCCATCAAAAAATAGTTCCCAAACCTGATTATTCTGATCTTCTGAATCAGTGTCCTCTTTGAGAAGGCTTGGCTCTATGACATCATTTTCTTGTATCAAATAACTTCCCAAACCAAAATCCCAAACAAGATTTCCTTGGGCCTCTGAAGCTCTTTCATCTAGAAGAATATCCGGGATACTCTCTATCTTTGTGCTTGCTTCACTAATGGTTTGGAAGTCACTGTCATCAAATATAAGGCAATTTACATTGATGGTATTTGGCACATATGGCTCTATATGGTGTGCTGCTAATGGTTCTGACTTGATGGTGACTTTGGTCCCATACCTTGTATGAAATAACATGTGAGACCAATCAGAAGATGGGTAGCCTCCTATCTTAGCTGTAAACTCCCTTGAAAGACATATAGCAAATAATGCAGGGAGATCTATGATATATATATCAAGGAGGATGGAAAAATTAGGACTAGCATGAAGGATTAGACTGGTATCCTTGGCCACACCTATAGTATTGACTGAGGATCCATCAAGTTGGGTTACCTTCTTTTGGAAGGGCTCATATTTTAGTCCTAATTGGTCGGCCACTTTCTTGGGCATTACAGTGCTAGTAGCTCCACTATCTACATACAATTATGTACTAAAGATTTTCCAATAATTAGAGATACATAAAAGGGAGGTGGCTTTGAATTCCTACCTTGAATGGCATTGGCCTTGGAGTTGCTACTTGGAGCCTCTTTTTCCAGATCAGTGTTAACCAACACTGGCTTTGCAGCTTCTTTTGCAGGTTGAGGAGTTGTCACCTCTGTCACGGCCTTCTTCAAAATTTCAGGTTGTCCTGGAAGAGCCAAAGAGTCCCACATGGACATGGTGACATTCACCTTCATGTTATCTACAATATTAAATGGTGTCACAGTGTGTACTCTCTATTGTGCTTTCACCATGATGGGCTCCACCTCTTTTGGAATTTGGCCTTCTTTGCTTGTAATGACAGGAGCCTCCTTAGGTGTGATGGGAGTAGCTTGTTGCATTGGTTCTGCAGATGTGGTGGCTTTGGCATTGGAATCTACTCTCTCCATGTCTTGAGCTCTCCTTTTTGCTCTTGTATAGGCAACAAAAGCAGCTTCATTGTTGACTCCATTGAAGTCCGGTTGCTCCCAATTGAAGAGAGCGGTCTCATTTTCTTGTGGTTCTTGTGGGGGAACTGACCCACTGGCTGAAACCTCTAATTGAGCTTGTGAGGCATTTTGAACCATTAGAGCTTGGTTCATCCATCCATTTGAACATGTAGCCTGATTGTGAGGCTGATTACAAGGAAAGCACCATTCATTACCCATAGCCTTATAATTTTGACTAGGAACCATATCCCTCACTGGATTTGTAGAATTTAGAGGTGTAGGGTTATATGGTTGGAATGGTCTCTGATTGAAGTTTTGTCTTTGTCCTTGATAACCTCCTTGGTATGGTGGCCTATTTTGTTGATAAGGTTGTCCTTGATTTTGATATTGCTGATTAGGACCTTGGCCTTGTGGCTGAAATGGCGGTTTGATTCCTTGACCTTGTTTCTTTAGATTTGTGACCTCTTTAGTCAAGGTCTGCAACAAATTTGTCATCTCTTGCTGACTACTTTGTTGGCTATTCTTTATCTCTTGTAGCTCTTGAGAGAAACTAGTTGTTAGCTTTTGACCACTAGTACTAGCTTGGGGTGCTAATATGGTGGGAATACGGGTAAATGGGGGTACTTGGGCAGGTGCAATGGGTTGAAGGCTAGGAAAAATGGGCATTGGAGGCCTTCTAGCAATCATGCCTGCTTGAATCAAACAATTCTCAGCCCTGACAGCTATGTCAAAGGCCTGGGGTAAAGAAGTACCACCCATAGACTGGATCATGACAGAGATTTGACCATTCAAACTTTGTAAGTAGTAAAGGAAAGCATGGTCAGCTGATGGTCTTACAGAGACTAGAATTTCGTTCCATGTTTTGAGGAACCTACTATTGTAATCTGTCATCTGCTAATAATTTTGTGGCCACATCCTCTTGAGTTATGTTGTGTATGTTGCAGATGGTGGTCACATCTCTTATGTGCTCAAAAGCAGTTGTCTACCCTTCACTAGTGAAATTAGGTATACTCTTTAGTGCCACCAAGGGCACATCATGGTGTTGAGAAAAGGCCAATGGGCTCCCTTGGTTGAAAGGTGCAAAGGCAAACTGTTTAGCCATAGTAGGAGCTATGATATGAAGATTAACAACTATATGAGTTGTATTTGCTGCTATATTTGAATCTTCTTCTAGATCTCTAGTTAGAGATCTGCCTCTTCTTCTGGAATGAAAGGGAAAAGATCTCCTTTCTGAAGTATCCAGTGGTGTTGATTGAAATCTCCTTGTAGGGGATGTTCTTTGAGTTGACCTACCTTTGTGACTTCTTCTTGAGGGCAACTCTGAAAATTTAGTGGGCTTTGAGCTTCTGGTCTCAATCTTTCTCATAAACCTTGAACAAGGTTGTCTTGAATCCTTCCACCAATGGAGCCGCCAAATATACTTGATAAAACAACTTCTAAAAGTCTATAGTATGCAATCTATATAATAGAGATAGCATAACAAAACATGAATTTCTGATTCTTTTACTAGTCCCACCAGGCATGCCAGAATTGTTATACACTAAGTTTGCGCCTTTGTCTCAAGCTCTCGTAGTCTTGATAACCTAGTATAACATGGGAATCATCTCCAGGTTGTGGGACCTATGCTAATTGAGATGAGACCTCCAGGTTATAGGTTGGTTCCTCTTGGATAATCACCTTAATTTGCTTTTAGATAGGAAAAGTAAAACTTTTGAGGGAAAGGGATAGAAGGAGTGCTTAAAAGGAAATGACTGGAAAGCAAACTACCTACTAGGTGATGCACCGAAATTAGGGTTTGGATCTCAGTATAAAGGAATGAAATCAATGAAAGGCTCAGGTCTAGTAGGTCACAACTTACTGAATAAGCTTGCATAAGTATTTCATAGAAGGGTCTGAACATAAGATAATTTATGACCTGCAAGCAGACATTCACTTCTGCAACTTGGTGTAGGAACGAGACAAGACTATTAGGGGGTTGAAGTATGCCCACAAAAGCATCTAAATTAGATCAAACACAATAACACACAAAATCACAGAAAGTAAGAGGGACCAAGAACCCTAAGTTGTCATTGAAAAACATAGATATACTTTAATCTAATAAGAGATGACCCAAACAAGGAAGCATAGGGACATGAAGGATTGTCACAAAATACCTCTGCAATATCTGAATAATCAATGGGAGAAATACAACTGTATAAGCCAGAGGGTAGACATGATACCACAAATGACCCTTAAGAAAAATGAAATTCTTTTTACAATTGTCCAACTCTGAGCTCAAAAGCTCCAAAAAACAATATATACATACTCAATTGCACGTAGGCAGGAGTCAAAAACCTAACTAGGGTTTCATGGATTTTACATTAGAATAATATTAAAACCCTAACTGCCATCAAATCTAATCATAAATACATCTTTGTAATACTTATGGCCGATCAGATATTATGTGCCCATCTTTGCACTGCATCAACTCGCTTACAAGCAACCTAGATTCATCTACTTTCCTGCACAAAGTCTCACCATGAATGCTCAAGCTGATACTTTTCTAAGACAAGAATCGACCTATGACGGCTGCCCAGACTTCCTCATCATCTTCTTTAAACTACAAATGTCCTGGAGACATAAATTTTTTGAGCTACCTCGCCGCTTGCGGCCTGCAAATCAAATACTGGTGAAAACCCTCTTAGACACATTTGAATTTGAAAACTTAACGGCTAACCAGTCATTTTAAAATGTGACCGTTGATATCCTTTGTTTCCCGACAGATGAATGGATCAAACCTATCCTGAAATAGTTGCAAAACCCTTTTGAAAAGTTCAAATCCATATCAGCAATACGAGGACCAATGAAATGTTAGCACATCAGCATGTTTGGACCCACCTCGAGTTTTCCTCCTTTAAGTCATTCAGCGACTACGTGACTGAAGAATTCTAAGTTGTGAGATCGTTTGGCCTACCCTGGTCTAGTTAAGCGATTCAATGAACAAGGCTTTTTGCTGAATCACTGGGTCTTTCTAATAACCCTGGTTACATTAAGCGAACACGAGAAAACCTTTTGGTCGTTGAATCACAAAATACCTCTTTAACCGCTTATGAGAATCTGACCTATATTTGGTGAACTGGTGACCGAAGATAATAGCTAGGTCACTGAGAACTTTAGGGCTTTACTAATTAATTCTAAGACTCTACGAATAAACACATTCACGCATTCACCAGATCGATTCGAGCACTGCGATTTTATCACATGAATATGCGACCAAAAGGAACTTATCAGAGTTGCCAAAACTTTGTTAACCCTGGGCCCATCTCCACATGTCAATCTTCTATTTGTTCTCAATTGCCCCATCAGCAGACACCTCGACAAGCCTTCTGACGATGGATCCACTAAAGATAAGATTCTGATCCAACGGTGGGTGCATGATCTGATGGCCGTCAAATATTCCTTGCGCCTTTACGCCAGTTGTAGATCTATTTTAGACCAGGATCCCCTCTGACAAACGGACCCACTTATAACCTTGTCAGCACTCGAAAACCAATCACAAACCTCCAAATCACTTTGACCTGGCATTGAACCCACCTGACAGAGGCTTGAACACTTGGCAAAATGGACGGTCGATGCATAATCTCGTGGCTCTGACACCATTCATGAGAACACGCGCCAGCCGTCGATCCCTATCCTTCTGACATTCTGCAGGCGTTCCGACATGGCCCCACTGACATATGCCTAATCATCATTATGTGGACCAATCAGAAGTCATCATTTGTATACACGTAGCAATGGACCCACCTGAAGGAAGAGTTACGTCACCAGGAGAAATCAACGGTTGTCTTAAGTTCGCAAACTTCTGACACTTTTCATGAGAAAACACGCCAGCTATTAGATCAAAAGAGGACTGACAACCGGGCCCGCTAACAAATTACAAGTCATCTCCTTTCGACCAATGAAATACCTCCACATAGGACACCGTGGCAATGGACCCACAAAGGCATGAAGTGCTGAGGAAAAGGAAAGATCGATGCTTGTCGTAAGATAGCAAGCCTCTGACACATGCTATGAGGTCTTACGACAATCGTTGATCTCATCAACTGGGACCCCACTGCAAATTTAACTCTAAAAGCCTTAGTGAATGCGCAACCAAAGGAACCTATCGCTCAGTCGCTGAATGTTTTGATGCACCGCCATTTTATCTTGCGACTAAGAAAAACACTGCAATCACCAGTTCACTGAGAGGAAAAGGTAACTGCTGGAAAACCTAGAGAACCGGTGACTAAGGAAAGGCAAACCACTCGCAGAGTCACAGGATGTTAAGAACTTAACCACCTAGATTAAGAGATTACGCGAACCACTGCAGTCGCGTAGTCGGGGAATGAAAGGTCCAACCTGTCAGGGATTAGGAGAACTTGCGACTGAAAGGAAAGAATTATGCACATGGGTTTTGTGGACTTAAGTGGCTGAGATAAAGTAACATGAAAATAGAACATGGTTTAGGGTCTCTTAGGGTTTTTTAACACCAATGGCTAGTTTATGAATTTTTTGACCTGCAGATCAGAGAGTTAAAAGATTGCAGAGGCCAGGAAACAAGAGATAAATTCATGAAAATTTCAGGGATGCCTGGCAAGGTGAAAACAGAGACTTGGAGATAGGTTTTAGCCAAATTTGGATGTACATGGAAATTAGGGTAACAAGGACATCTAGCTGCAACATGACCAATTTCTTTACAATTAAAACAAACTAAAGGTAAATTTCCTTTATATCTCCCTTTACCTTTCTACAGTCTCCTAGCCATTAATTCTTCAAGCTCATCAAGTTCTTCCTCATCACTTTCACTATCACTCTCATTTCTTATCATGTATTTATTGATTGATTTACCAATTTTCAAGGATGACATAAATGCAGACTCAACATTAGGAACAATGCTGTTATCAAAGCTACTCAACTCAAAAGTAATCAATCTACCAATTAGACTATCAAGTGCAAGATGATTACCCAGAGCTGATTTCATTTCATTAATTATAGAGACTCTAATAACATATGTAGGCAGCAAGGTTGTAAGAATTTTACTTACAATAGTGTCTTCTTCAATAATACCTCATGCTCCTTGGATAACATTGACAATCTCCTTAATTCAGTTGTTGTACTGTGAAATGTTTTCTCCTTCTTTAATTTTCATTTCATCAAACTTTCCTTTAAGGATTCTAGCTTTAGCCCTTAACACATTTGCATCTCCTTCATGAAATAGTGCAAGTTTATCCCACATTTGTTTACCAGAAGTACATGTCTTGACATCTTCAAATTCGACATTTGATAAGGAAGCAACAATATCTATCATTGAAACATTGTGTTCATGTCTATCTCTCATTTGATTAACAATCTCAGTGAGACTCAAGTTCAGATTTATGTTCAAAGGTGCTGTTATAAGTCCAAGGATTCAAATTCAAAGAAACCCCACCTTGGGCATAACAATTCTGGCATGCCTGGTGGGACTCAGGTTCATATTTATGTTCAAAGGTGTTGTTATAAGTCCAAGGATTCAGATTCAAAGATACCTCACCTTGGGCATAGCATTTTTTACTATGAAAGAATTTCATTTTGAAAAGATTATGCTATCTCTGATATACTGACTGCATAATACAGGCTTTTAGAAGTTTTTTCTATCAAATATATCTGGCGACTCCACTGATTTCACAGATCCAGGCTAGATTTATTCAAAGTTTATGAGAAAGATTGAGCCTAGAAGCTCAAAGCCTACCGAATTTTTAGAGTTGCCCTTAAAAAGAGGCTACAAAGGTAGATCAACTCAAAGAACATCTCCTGCAAGGAGAGTACAGTCTATACCTCCTGATACTTCAGAAAGGACACCTTTTCCCTTTCATCTTAGAAGAAGGGGAAGATCTCTAACTAGAGATCTAGAAGAAGATTCAAATCTAGCATCCAACACAACTCACACAGTTGCTACTCATCAAGTTTCAGTCCCTACAATGGCTAGACAGTTTGCTTTTGCACCTTTCAACCAAGGGAGTCCATTAGCCTTTGCTCAACATCATGATGTGCCCTTGGTGGCACTAAAGAGTCTACCTAACTTCATAGGTGAAGGACAAACTACAACTTTTGAGCATATAAGAGATGTGACCACTATCTATAGCATACACAATATAACTCAAGAAGATGTGGCCACCAAATTATTAGTAGCCTCTCTAAAATGTAAGGCTATTGAATGGTTTAGAACCTTAACTATTGGTTCCATTACTTCATGGGATGAATTAGGAGATGCATTGAGTAAGCATTTTGAGGATAAATCAGACAACTTGTCTTTGGTTGAACAGTTGACAACCATTAAAAGAGACCCTCAAGAATAGATGCCAGATTTTAACAATAGATTTCTCAAGACTTGGAATAGAATTCCAGTCTCAGTGAGACCATCAGCTGACCATGTCTTCTTATATTTCTTGCAAAGTTTGAATGGCCAAATTTCTGTCATGATCCAATCTATGGGTGATACCTCTTTACCCCAAGCTTTTGACACAACTATCAGAGCTGAAAATTGTTTAATCCAAGCAGGTATGATAGCTAGAAGGCCACCCATGCCCATCTTTCCTAGCCTTCAACTAGTTGCACTTGCACAAGTACCCCCATTTACTCCTATTCCTACCATATTAGCACCTCAGGCTAGTACTAGCGGTCAGGAGCTAAAAGCAAGTTTCTCTCAAGAGCTGCAAGAGTTGAAGAATAGTCAACAAACTAGTCAGCAAGAAATGACAAATTTGCTGCAAACTTTGACTAAGGAGGTCACAAATCTAAAGAGGCAAGGGCAAGGAATCAGACCACCCTTTTAGCCACAAGGCCAAGGTCCTAATCAGCAATATCAGAATCAAGGACAACCTTATCAACAAAATAGGCCACCATACCAAGGAGGGTATCAAGGGCAAAGACAAAATTTCAATCAAAGACCATTCCAACCATACAACCCTACACCTCTTAATTCTATGATTCCGGTTAGGGATATGGTCCCTAGTCAAAACAACTTGTCTATGAACAATGAATGGTGTTTTCCTTGTAATCAGCCTCATAATCAGGCTACATGTTCAAATGGATGGATGAACCAAGCATTGATGGTTCAAAATGCCTCACAAGCTCAATCAGAGGCTTCTTCCAGTGGATCAGTTCCTCAACAAGAACCACAAGAGAATGAGACTGCTCTCTTCAATTGGGAGCAACAAGATTTCAATGGAGTCATTGGTGAACCTTCCATTACTACAAACACAAGGTCAAAGAGAAGAGCTCAAGACATGGAGCAAGCAGACTCTGGTACTAAAGCTACTACATCTGCAGAGCCAATACAACAAGCTACTCCCATCATATTCGAGAAGGATCCCGCCATTACAAGAAAAGAGGGCTAGACTCTCAAAAAAGTGGAGCCCATCATAGTAAAAGCACAACAAAGAGTACACATTGTGGCACCTTTCAACATCGTAGACAACATGAAGAAGGTGAACATTACTATGTCTATGTGGGACTCTTTAGCTATTCCAGGGGAACCTGAGATGTTGAAGAAAGCTATGACTGCAATGACAACTCCTCAGCCTACAAAAGAAGCTGCAAAGCCAGTGTTGGTCAACACTGATCAAGAAAATGAGGCTCCAAGTTGCAGCTCCAAAGGCAATACCACTCAAGGTAGGAACTCAAAGCCACCTCCCTTTTATGTATCCTTAATTATTGGAAAATCCTTAGTACATAATTGTATGGTAGATAGTGGAGCTACTAGTACTGTAATGCCCAAAAAAGTGGTTGATCAATTAGGACTTAAATATGAACCCCTCCAAAAGAAGGTAACACAACTTGATGGATCCTCAGTTAACACTATAGGTGTGGCTAAGGATACCAGTCTGATCCTTCATGCTAGTCCTAATTTCTCTATCCTACTTGATATATATATCATAGATCTCCCTGCTTTGTTTGCCATATGTCTATCAAGGGAGTTCACAGCCAAAATAGGAGGCTACCTTTCTTCTGATTGGTCCCACATGCTTTTTCACACAAGATATGGTACCAAGGTTACCATAAAATCTGAAGCATTAGCAACACACCATATAGAACCATATGTATCCAATACCATCAATGTGAATTATCCTATATTTGATGATAGCGATTTCCCAACTATTAGAGAAGCAAGCACTAAAACAGAAAGTATCCCTGATATTTTCTTAGATGAACTAGAATCAAAAAATGCTTTTGAAGCCCAGGAAGATATCATTTGGAATGCTGGTTTGGGAAGTTATTTGATACAAGAAAGTGGATCCATAGAGCCAAGTCTTTTCAAGGAAGACACTGATTCAGAGGATCAGAGCAATCAGGTTTGGGAATTGTTTTTTGATGGAGCTAGAAGTAGACATGGTTCTGGTGGTGGTGCTATGCTAGTGTCCCCAAAGGGAGAAAGATATTATACAACTTTCAGATTCAGTTTCTCCTGCACTAGCAACACTGCAGAGTATGAAAGCCTAGTCAATGGACTGGAATGGGCTAGGAAAAGAGGGCTTAAGGCCTTGAAATTTTATGGTGATAGTGAGTTGGTAGTCAGCCAAGTGAGAGGGATAAGTGCAACCAAAAATGACACCTTGAGAGCATACAAACATAGAGTTTGGGATGCAATTGAAGACTTTTGTGCTTTCAATATTGTTGCTATCCCTAGGAAGCTAAATCAAAATGCAGATAGATTGGCTGCTATTGGATCTCAGTATGACATCCCGAATAACATTTCAAAAGAAATAGACCAACAACATATCAAAGTGATTTTCAGACCTTCTATCCCTGATAATGATACTAATTGGCAAGTGTTTGACAATGATGAGCAAATTCTGTAGTTCTTGTTTGAAGAAGATGTCTTCTTAGAACATAACCAAGATAGGCTATCACAAAACTATGGTGATCAAGTGATACAACTTAAGTCTAATAAGATGCCTAGAGGTCTTGTCACCTTAGAGACTATCTTCAATAAGGATGATCAAGTTAAGAAGACTAAAGCTGGCCTGGTAGTTCAACAAGAACATTGTGTTGAATTAGAGTTGGAACTAGGTAAAAGTTTACAATTTGGAAAGGTAAACACTGATTCAGAAAAGCAATCTTACACCCAATTATTTAGAGAATTCAGTGATGTTTTTGCATGGCATTATGAAGACCTCAAAGGTTTTAATCCAGCCCTTGCTCAGCACACTATTGAATTAGAGCCTAATGCCAAACTAGTAAGGCAAAAACAAAGGCCTGTTAATCCCAAGCTTGAGCCACTTATGCATAAAAAAGTGCTCAAATTGATAGAAAGTGGTATCATCTACCCCATCAAACATACTAGTTGGGTTTCCAACCTTGTTCTTGTAAGGAAGAAGAATGGGGAGTTGAGGTTGTGTGTTGACTTCAGGGATCTTAACAGAGCCTCTTTAAAAGATCGCCATCCATTACCCTCTATGGAACAAATCCTACAATGTGTCTCTGGATCTAAGAGATTCTCATTATTGGATGGCTATTCAGGATACAATCAGATCTTAGTTAATGAGGAGGATCAATACAAGACTACATTTACAACCAAGTGGGGAACCATGGCTTATCAAAAGATGCCCTTTGGTTTGTCAAATGTAGGTGCTACTTTTCAAAAGGAAATGGATATGGCCTTTAAAAGCCTCATGTACAAGTTTGTACAGGTCTACTTAGATGACATAACTGTCTATTCTAAACATGCTGCAGATCATATCACACATCTGAGGAAAATCTTTGAAAGATGTAAAGAATTTGGGATATCTCTTAATCCCAAGAAATGTGTGTTTGCAGTGCATGAAGGAAAATTGCTGGGATATATAGTATCCAAGAAAGGAATCACAGTAGACCCAGAGAGGATTATAGCCATCCTAGAGCTATCATTGCCACATCATAAGAAAAGTCTCCAATCTTTCATAGGAAAGATTAATTTTGTTAGGCATTTCTTGCCTAATATTGCAGATTTATTGAAGCCTTTAACAACCATGTTAAAGAAGAGTTCAACTTTCAGCTAGACTAAAGAAGGAAAAGCCAATTTGCAAGCCATCAAGGAAGCCTTGACTGAGGCCCCTTCTCTTTTAAAACCAAATTTTAGTAAGGATTTTATCCTTTATGCTTATGGAGGTCAAGATGCTATATCTGCTATGTTGACTCAAGAAAATTCAGAAGGGTGGGAGCAACCTATTGCTTTCTTCAGCAAAGGTTTAGAGGAGTATGAACAAAGATACTCTTTTGTAGAGAAACATGTACTTGATGTGGTGAAGAGCCTTAAAAAGTTCAGATATCTATTGACCCATAGCAAGGTACACTTGAAGGTTACTCATCCAAGTGTCAAAGAATTTTTGCTTTCCAAGGACCTAAATGAAAAAAAGAGCTGGTTGGATTACCAAGGTAATGGAATATGACATTGATATCCAAACCACCAAGCTGGTTAGAGGAAGAGGTCTTTGTGAGCATTTGGCAGGGGATGAAAGTTCAAAGAAATTAGAACAAACAGATTCATCTCTGGTTGTACATGATTCAGAAGAACATGCCAAGGCACCAGGTTGGTTGCCTGACATGATTCATTACTTAAAGATAGGACAATGTCCTGTAAACCTAGATTCAGCAAAAAGAAGATACTATAGGTTACAATTTGTTCCTTTTGTGCTGATAGATGAAGTTCTTTTCAGAAAGGATCACAATGGTGTCCTTTGAAGATGTATTGATTCAGAAAAGATAGCTGATGTCCTGTTTGAATTTCATGATGGACCTTCTGGAGGTCACTTTTCTCCTGGGACTACTGCTTTTAAAATCATGAGGGCTGGATACTATTGGCCATCTATCTTTAAGGATAGTCATGATTATGTGAGAAAATGCAACAAATGTGCTATGTTTGCAGGAAAAGAAAGGCTTGCAGCTCTGCCCCTTTAGCCAATCAAAACAAAACAACCATTCATGAGATGGGGCATAGACTTTATTGGTATGATTAACCCTCCATCTAGTGCAGGACACAAGTGGATAATCACTGCAACAGATTATTTCACTAGATGGACAGAGGCAATTGCCTTAAAAGAATCAAATGAGAGTGTTGTCTTAAGTTTTTATGATGATATAATTCATAGATTTGGCACTCTAGACTCCATAATATAAGATAATGCATTGGCATTTACAGGCCTTAAAGTCTTAGAATGGGCAATCAGAAATGGAATCTATCTAAATACTAGTTCAAATTACTACCCTCAAGGCAATGGTTTGGCAGAATCAACAAACAAGAACTTAATCAGGATAATCAAGAAAACTCTGCAGGATAACCAAAGAGATTGGCATACTAAATTGAAGTCTTCCTTATGGTTAGACAAGATTACTCCAAAGAAGATCATTGGGAATTATCCTTCTATGTTAGTGTATGGCAGAGAGGTTAAGTTGTCCATTTCAACTGAATTACTAGCTCTGGACTTAGCCACTCAATATGCCATGTTTGAAGAAGGAGATCCCCTACAAATCAGGTATGCTCAGCTGATGGAGTTAGAGGAACTCAGAGACAAATCCATGAAGGATATGGAGTTCCATCAGATTTAGACAAAGAAGAGTTTTGATAAAAGAGCCAGGGCCATAAATTTCAAAGTTGGGGATGTAGTCCTCAAGTGGGATGAATTCAGATCAAAGCCTGGCAGACACACAAAGTTTGATTCCTTTTGGGGTGGACCATTTGTTATTACAGAGTGTAGAGGGCCTAATGCTTTTCAACTATCAACTCTGGAAGGAGATGCCTTGCCTATTGCGAATGGATTCCACTTGAAGCCCTGTTTTGAGGTCAATCCTTCCTTGTAAATACTTGTAAATATGTTTCCCTACTCCCTTCCAGTTTTTCTAGCTTAGTTTTCCCTGTTTTTCAAGAAGTGCTTGTGCACAGTTTTGTCCCTCTGGTTCCAGGTATGTCTCTCTGTTAGTTTTGTGCCCTATGATGACTCCATGCCCAATGAATATGTCAAGGCCACTGGTTTCCATGTCTAGCAGGCTGACCTATAGTAGAAATCGCCAAAATTTTACCCAAATTTCCCATCCTATGCAATTTGGCCTGGTCTGCTCTGTCTGGCATTTTTAATCCTGTGTTAGCCCCCTAAAAAATTTCCATGATTATATGCCTTTTCAGTTGTTTATTTCTTTGGTTTGAAAGCCTTTTTTAAAATTCAAAGGGTGATCGTCTAAACCCCATAATCTCCTAAAATACCCGTGGCCCATCCTAATTTAATATTTACCCTTTCGGGCCACTTAGCCACAAAACCCACGTGTTATAATATTATTTCTTCCTAAGGTCCCACTGCCTAATTCCCTAAGTTTCCTACACCCCGACCTTTAATTTTTCCCCGGGCCCAGTTCTCAGTCGCAGTTAAATCCAACGGTTATCGCATGATCTCATGGGATCTTCTGATCCCATGCGATCATGCGATAGCCATTAGATCTGCTTTATTGCTAGGTCTTTGGCGGTGGGTCCTCGGGTGGTGATGTGTTCACTTTTTAGTGGTTGTTTGAGTGATGACAAGGCTGTCGGTGGGTCCGATGGTCAGTGGTTCTGCAGAGGCACCAGTTGATCCAAGATCAACGGCTGGCGCATGATCTCATGGGATCTTCCAATCCCATGCAATCATGCGACAACCATTCGATCCTCCAGGTGTTTGGGCCGACATGGTCATGGGTCTAGCCGATGTGGTCGTGGGTCTGGCCGACGTGCACATTTCTTATTGGTCCACGCTAGGACAGTTGGCATATAATGTGGGTCCGGTTATCTTGCGAGTATGGTCCCAATAGAGGAAGATCTACGGTTGGTGTATGATCTCATAGAATCTCTTGGGCTTATGAGATCATACACCCACCGTCCGATGGTCAAGGCACGACTCTTCTGCCTTCTGCGGGTCCTTTTGTTGAGGTGGCCAATTTTTATTGGTTCTGGTTGTTATGATGTGGCCTTTGACTTTTTCAAAGGGGATTGCAGTATCTTTCACGGGTTTTCTTCTGTTTGTTCTTGTAGAGAGTGTTTTGCTTGCAGGGGTAGCTCATAATTTATGTTTTCAGGGGTGGTTGCAGTTGGAATAGATGAGGAAAAGATCTGGGTAGTCATTCTTGGTGGATTCTTACTTTCTAAGAGTATCGAGTTTGATAGTTATGGAAGGCCCAACTTGCAGAGAAGTGGTTGGATCAAGGTTTTTTGTCTGCAAGCAATTTTAGTACAGGGATGGGCACGCAAAGACATATTTGATCGGTTGGGATATTTTCATGAACATTTATGATCAGAAATGACAGGTTTAGGGTTGGATTATTTTATGCAGATCTATGTAACCCTAGTTAGGTTTTTTGACTCCTGCCTGCGTGCAAAGGAGATGTATATAATGTTTTTGGAGCTTTTAGGAGCTTAGAGTTCACATTTTGTAAAGAAGAAAGTTATCCATGGCATTTTTTCCTACCCTTTGGTTTTCTACATTTTGTAATCTCCCATTGATTGTTTAGATATTGCAGAGGTATTTTGTGACATCCTCTTTGTCCTTATGCTTCCTTGTCTAGATTCTCTCTTATTGAATTGAAGTATTTGAATGTTTTTCAGTGATATCTTGGGGTTCTTGATCCCTCTTTCTTTTTGCAATTTATGTGTATGTCTGTGAATGATCTGATTTGAATGCTCTTGTGGGTATACTTCAACCCCTGGCAATCTGTCTCATTCTTATACCCAATTGCAGAGGTGAATGTCTGTTTGCAGGTTATAGATTGTGTCTAAGTTCTTAGGAGTGCTATTGCCTTGTGAAATTCTCTCTTTCCCTACATAACGTCTCTCTATTGCGGACCCTTCTATGAAATATTGATGCAAACCTATTTAGTGAGTTGTGATCTCCTAGACCTAAGCTTATGTACTGAATTCATTCTTTATACTGCAATTCATACCATATTTTTGGTGTATCACCTAGTAGGTAGTTTGCTTTTCAAGTCATTTCCCTTTCAGCATTCCTTCTATCCCTTTCCCTCAAAGATTTACTTTCCTGTCAAAGAAGCAAATTAAGGTGATTATCCAAGAGGAACCAGCCTAGAACCTAGAGGTCTCATCTTAGTTAGCATAGGTCCCACACCTAGAGATGATTCCCATGTTATACTAGGTTATCAAGACCAAGAGAGCTTGAAACAGGGTGCAAACTTAGTGTATAACAAGTCCAATAGGCTAGATGAGTTCATTGTCTAAGTAGTATATAGAAGATTCACCAATTCCAAATAGATGCAATCTCATTCTACTTTTCCATGTCAAGAAGTTATCTTTGTTTAGCTTTGGCACCTCTCTCTTATACATCTTGTGATCTTTAGCTTAAGTCCTTTAATTTATTTTTTTCAAGCATTCTATGCTCTAATACCAATTGTTAGATAACTGAGAGGGGGGGGAGTGAATTAGTTAAGTTCAGTTATCCTACAGTCCCAAATCTCCCAGATGTATATATTAAAACTTTTCAATCAAATAATCAACTCGGTAAGATATCAAATGTGTATTTCTCTTCATCTATAGATTACCAGTAAATTATGTACTATGTTCACCGATCTATCTAGTTATAGAAATGTCTAAAGTAAAATAATAATTCAACACATCATACACATTTAACACATAGATTTTTAACGTGGAAACCTTGTTAGGGGAAAAACCACCTGGGACCGGTAACCCAAAACAATTCACTCTTCTAAAGTGAGCTCAATTAGGAGCCAACCTTGTTAAAGGTTACAAAACACACTGTGAGGTGTGACCTGGTTAGAGGATTTATCACTAACAGTTCTCCTTTGACCATGCATTCACTATGGGGTCAACAAGAAAACAATCAATATTCATTAAATGTCATATTGAAATATAAAAGATTGTTAAGTCTCACTCGGTTAAGAGATTTATCTGTAGAAATGGTTAAACTGATACAATAATGATATGATTCAAATACAACTTTGATTTGAAGATTTTCAGATCTATGCTAAGCTCAAAATACCTCTGATCAATAATCAATTCAACATCTTCATTTCCTCTAACTCTATTTTGCTTGATATATCCTTTCTCTAACGGTTGGTGTTGTGTGGAGTTCTACTCGGTTTTGTCTTCAACTAGTTTGATCACTGTTGCATGAAAATAATCCTTTTCACATGAATTCTCCTGCAGCATCAAGAATCCTAGACTCAATAATGAATCTCATGTCTCCTTACATAGACATCATAAACTATTTTCTTTTCATCCATAGATTTTGCCTCTTAATTTTCACAGTTTATTTTGCCACTTTAACCTTCCTCGATAGTTGTGTCATTAACACATTTCATTATCTTTCATCTGATAAATCTTGAATTTTGTCAACTGTTTGATCATCATAACAAACATTATCTTCTACCTCAAAATCATAAACAATTATCCAACTCATCATTTTCAGTCGGCTATTATAAACTCCATTTATTTCTTTCACTCAGTCAATACTAGAATGAGTCGGTGATTACTAGCTCGGTTAATACTATACTCGGTATACACTACACTTGCTCGATGTATACAAAATTTTTCATTTACTAACTACATAAACTTGTTCAGTTCTGATCTTCAATACATAATAGAATCATGTTATACAATAAGGTCATCAACATACATTGCCATAGACTCATCAATAAGTTACTCAAAGTATACCATATCCATATTTTTCTTATCCATCTCATCTTCATGTAGATATCTCATTCCTTTACGATTTTCCTTCTTTAGATGTTTATAACTATCATGATAAGTACAGTCAAAACTAGTTGACATCAATGACAATACATTAACTAATTAATTGTCTTAAACATATACTTTAGTAGCTCGGTGATCATCAATCATTATCTTTCCCTCGTCAAACTTTCCTTCAAGATATTCAATCAATTGTAGGTTATCAACTATACCTCCAAAATTTAGAGGAGGATCATCTAGTCATTGGTGATCTATCCAACTATTATTTTTGTTTGTCTTTCATCTTGCGCTTAAAGAGTCATTTTTAAAGGTTATTCCAAGAAGACAAAATCTACAGCTAATATTTCTAAAGCATAACTACTACAACATATGCAAATCGAATATCAAATAATTATTTTGATAAGTAAACAATATTGTTTGTTTATTTCACAACCTAGAAGTTTGCAATAAACAACTATCTACTCCTTTGCAAACCATTGACTATTTTAAAAACACACAACATTCTCTGTAAACCATAACTGGGAAAACAAATGCAAGATGAAATAGCTATTTTCACTGATAAACAATATTATCTGTAGCATATTCAACATTGTCTCTAAACCCTACACACCATAATAATGGAATCTGAATTCCCCTTAGGGTTTACATTTGTTGTGATGGCTAGGGTTTGTAGAGAAGCACCAAATGCACAATATTATAATATTGTTTTTAAATCCTAGGCACCATAATAATTGAAAATTGAATTGCTATCACAGTTTACATTTGTTGTGGTGGCTAGGGTTTACATAGAAGTACAAAACAAATAATATGCACCAAACAAATAATATTCTGTGTAAACCATAATCCCCACAACAAAACAACAAACCACAAATCAAAACCCAATAGAAAATAACTATTGTCACAACACGAATAGGAATTTTCCAACCCTGAGAAGAAGCAATGACCTCTGTCAGCAAATTCAACCTCTACAAGGAACCCAAGCACAAATAATGCCCTTTGCAATCCCTATGAATGATATTAGAAGAGTTATTATGTGCAACAACAAATGAAAACCACAAACCAAACCAACGAACAACAAGAGCAACAAATATAGAACTTGAAAGCCTCTTCAAAAGACCCACACAGAAGAGACAACACTCCATTTCAAAATCCTAGCCACCACAAAAAATTGTATGCTCTTCAAGCCACAACCACCACCACTCATAGCGAATGCAAAAGATTTCGATGGTGAATACCCAAAAATGAGCCACCAACTTGCATAAAAATATATTAATCACCAACGAATTTCCCACAAAGCCACCAACGACCCACGCAAAAGAGCCAACACTCCATCTCCAAACCCTAGCCACCACTAAAAAAAATGTATGCTCTGCAAGCCACAACCCACCAACCCACACAAAAACACATTAATTGGCAGTAAATTACCCAGTAAGCCATCGAGGTAAGGACACCATGTCAAAACATAACTTTCTTCATAAAAAGGCCAAGCCAAAAGGCCACTTTCGCCGTAAAAAACTGCCAATCGGGCAAGCTCGTCGAAAGGCTAACACTTTCTTGGCGTGGAAACCCACACTAAACCCCTATTAGATTAATTACAAATTACATTCACAAATAATAAATGATGAGCTACAGTAATTCTCAAATTTAATCTTTGTAATAAAATTCCCCTACTAAATGCTTCATTAAACAATGTTTCCACATCATAGAATAAATAAATAAGTCAATATGTTTTTACTTTTAACATCTTTGTCCACATTATTAATTTGAAAATACACACAATTAGATTAAAAATGAAATGACTAAAACCTGAAGATGAACAATACAACCTATCCCAACCCATTTTTATTTTTAATTTATTTTTAACTATATATTTTTTTGAAGTTGACTTTACTTGTGATCTATTGATGACTTAAGACTAAAACCAAAGGAAATTCTATATAAATATGAAAATTTAAATAATAAAAAAAAACATTATATTTTTCGAAGAACCTACCAACTAATTGGGGGTTGCTATCCTTTCATCACTCTTGAAAAGAGAAATACTAAATGGTGGTATTATCGTTATTCATGGAGATATATGCAATGGACAAAAAACTTATCAAAAGAATAGAAAATTTAAGGGTCAAGTGTATGTATAAACTATATGTATAAATAGAGATAGATGGAGTGGACAAACCCTTAGGTTCATATTGACATCTAACAATTAAAGAGTCAATTGAATGCATGAATAAATAAAATAGTAATAAGAAGATTGAATATGATGGTAATGGCAAGTTTTTTACTTTCTTAGTGTTATATAATAGAATTGTCCAGAGTTGGGAAAATTTTCTATCAAAAATCTTGTACGGGACAATGTCAATGCTTTTTGAGGTTTCTGGATTGAATATTCGCCATGGTTGTGTTTGGGTTGGGATTACATTACTCATTTATTATTTCCCATGGTAGTTATTTAGTAAATTTTCTATTGGTCATATCTCTTCAAGGTTTCTCTTCAAAATTCCTCCCCCCTTCCATTCTCCATCCCTCGGTGCCTGACTCCGTCTCATAGGGCAGACACCAAGAGGAGGAAGAGAACTCGGTTAATACCACCAATAGTCAGTCAAAAGAACCAACTTGCATACCTTTTCCAACTGTGATGCTACTATTGTTGATCTCTTGGTGCTTAAAGCTAAGGTGCAAGACTTGGAAAATAAGTTGGTGAGCGTTTCTAAATTAATCTCTAAGGTCATGCATAGGTCGACTACTTCCCTCTATTTGTTGCTACTGAATAAGGAATCATGCAAAGATGGTGATAATGGAAGCAATCATAAGAAAATATTTAAATTCATCACCAATGAGCTGGGCAATCTCCTTGGTTATCCTAGTAGTGTTGAGTTTTTGTTATTTTTTGGTCGCTTTGTGTATGTTCTATGTTATGCAATGTTTTTGTTTAAAGTTGTTTTTATATTAAACTTGTTATTAAAAATTTCTATGCATTGTTAAAGTGGTCTTAATAGTTTTCTAGTCTTCTTTTGGTGCCTTTTGACTATTTTGTAATAGGATTAGAACCCTAAATTTGCTACTTTTAATAAAAAATATACTAAAACAAAAATTCTCATGACACTACAAGAAAGTAACCTCCTAAATATAATGTAACTCCTTAAATAAACATCTTTGACTATGATAACTATCAAATAATAATTACAATTTACATTCACTAATAATAAATGATGCTTTAACAATTCTCAAATTCTTATTAATAAAATTCCCTTACTCCTTCATAAACAATGTTCCCAAATAGTCTCAAAACAAATAAATAATGACCCATGTTTCTACTTTTAACATTTATGTATAATTCATTAATTTTAAAATGCACATATTATATTAAAAATGAGATGACCAAAACTTAAAGATATCTAAGACAACTAATCCCAATACATTTTTTAAATACACTTTTTAACTATACAATTTTTTGAAGTATAATGTATAAAACTTAAAAAACCACGATGACTTTACTAGTGATCTACCCATGACTCAAGACTAAAACCATAGAAAATCATATACAAGTATGTGAACTTAAATCAAACAAACATTATATTTTTGAGGAGCCTACCATGCAAATGAGGGTTGGTATCCTTGCATCACTCTTGAAAACATAAATACTAAAATGATGTTATTATAGTTATCCATAGAGATATATGCAATGGACAAAAACATCATCTTATTTAAAAAATAATGAAAATTTATGGGTCAACTACACGCATAAATAGAGATATATGGAGTGGACAAACCCATATTGTAATCTAACAATTAAAGGGTCAACTGAATGCATGAATAACTAAAATATTAACAAGAAGATTGGAGTCTGAGTCATGGCAGAATTTTGACTTTGTAAGCAGTATATAATAGAATTGCCTAGAGTTGGGCAAATTTCCTGTCAGAAATTCTGTACGGGACGGTGTGGATGCTCTCCAAGCTATCTGAATTCAATCTGCACCTTTCAGGTTTACAAATTTGTGCACAATCTCAATAAAAAAGAGTATCTACTTAAAAGTCAATGCCGTGAAAATAAAAAACAAAGTTATAATTACTAAAGGTATGGTGAAAAGTTTTGTGTGTTGTATACACATTGATTGGGCTTACTAAAAACAATCTATAGCTACAGGATAGTGTGTGTGGAGTGCGGCCATGAGCATTGAATGCACCGCATTGGAGTATGGAATGAATTGAATTCACCTCTATAATATCGGAAGATGGGTTGAGCATGCATTTGCATGGAGTGCAGCGACTGAATTCAGGATTAAATGCTTGTTGCAGACATGACAGATTGACATGACTTGAGCCGAAAGTTGAGAACATGATATGAATTGGGTATACATTTGAGGTAAAAGCAAGAGCACCCACTTACTCATCTTGGGCTTTGCAATTCTTATCTGTTAAAAAAAAATTAAATTTTGGCTCAGAATTGATACTGTTTACCTGTTACTGTTCTAGGCCTGTTTTGAGTTTTAGGTTCTGGGGAGTAGGGGACTGTTTTTGGTTTTAATCAGAGATTCTAGTTGGGCATTGAATGATTTCGATGTTCGATTTGGGGTGTTTGATAGAAAATTTTGGTTCAGCTCAGTAACTGATGCCGTTATCTGTTATTGTTCTTTTCTGTTTCGAGTATAGGTATTGTGGAGTGAGTGATTGTGTTTTGTTTTACTCAGAGATTCTTGTTGGGCATTGAATGAGATTTGATGTGGTTTGATTTTGCTAGCTTGTTTGGTACAAATTTGAGAACACTTCAGTAATTGATGGTATTGCTCTTGATGCTGTTTGCTTCTGGTTTTTTAGGTTTTGTGGAATGGTAAACTTTTCCTTGTGCTAGGCGATGAATATTTGGGTGTGGTGAATCTGGCGAGGGACATCTTTTGTATTTCATTCATGCATATTTCAGTATGGAAGCCCATATCGTCCATGTGCGCGGCACTGATAATGGATAAGAAGAACAGAAGAAATGGCGGTGTTGTTGAGCCTTCCAGAGTGCCATCTCTTCTGAGGCAGCTTCATGAGAACAGGCTCAAGGAGGCTCTTGAAGAGGCATCTGAGGATGGGTCTCTGGTGAAATCGCAGGAAGATGATGATTATGAGCAGGGCCCTGAAGATGGAATTTTCCAAAGATCCAGATCGTTAGCTAGGCTCAATGCACAGAGAGATTTTCTGAGAGCTACTGCAAAAGCTGCAGAAAAGATCTTTAGTGATGAAGCTTCTATACCTGAGCTAGATGAGGCATACGATAAGTTTAAAGCCATGTACCCCAAATATAGTAATTCATGGAAGGTGGATGAGCTTAGGATTGATGAATATGGACACCTTGAGGACTACAATAACGAGTACAAGAAGGTGTGCTTGGACTACTGTGGATTTGGGTTGTTTTCATATTCACAGCAATTGCAGTATTGGGAGTCTTCCACATTTAACCTTTCCGAGATATCTGTGAATTTGAGCAACCATGCCTTGTATGGAGGTGCAGAAAGGGGAACAGCGGAGCATGATATAAAGCATAGAATTATGGAGTATCTGAATATTCCGGAGGCTGAATACGGTATGGTTTTCACTGTCAGCAGAGGTTCTGCCTTCAGATTGCTTGCAGAGTCATACCCTTTTCAGCAGAACCGAAGATTGTTGACTATGTATGATTATGAAAGTGAATCTGTGAATTGGATGGCCCAGACTGCGAGGAAAAAGGGTGCTAAAACTGCTAGTGCCTGGTTCAGATGGCCCACTCTCAGGCTCTGTTCCAATGAGCTCAGAAAGCAGTTACTTCATAAGAAGAAAAAGAAGAAGGATTCAGCTGTTGGGCTTTTTGTATTTCCTGTGCAATCCAGAGTAACAGGAGCCAAATATTCCTATCAATGGATGTCATTGGCACAACAGAATGACTGGCACGTTTTGCTTGATGCGGGGGCTTTGGGTCCTAAGGATATGGATTCTCTCGGTCTCTCCCTTTTCAGGCCAGATTTTATTATCACCTCCTTTTATAAGGTGTTTGGAACAGACCCCACTGGATTCGGCTGTCTTTTTATTAAAAAATCTGTGATGGGTAAGCTTCAGCATAAGGAAGGTGCTGCAGGACCTGGGATGGTAAGGATTATTCCAGTTTTCCCTCAGTATCTCAGTGACGATGGAACAATGGATGGAACCATAATGGAAGAGGGGGGCAGTGTAAAGGATAAGGAAGACCAAGAAGAGGATGATGAATTTGTGCCTGATGTTGTGGTGAAACTTAAAGGATCTCAATTGCCGGCCTTTTCAGGTGCATATTCTCTCTCTCAGGTCAGAGAAGTGTTTGAATCTGAGATGGATCAGGAGAATAGTTCAGATAGAGATGGAGCAAGTACCATTTTTGAAGAGGTTGAAAGCGTTTCGGTTGGAGAACTTATGAAGAGTCCCGTCTTCAGTGAAGATGAGACAGACAATCTGTATTGCATTGATCTGGGGCAGAGTCCTCTTTCACTGGAGAATTCAGGTAAGCTCGGTTCACCCCGGCTTCCTTATTGGTTTTCAAGTAAAAAGCACCTTAGGACACCAGAGCATACGATCCATGAGGATGAACAAAATTATTCCGCCTTGGAAAAGGATCCTTATTGGTTTTCAAGTAAAAAGCACCTGAACAAAATTAGGACACCAGAGCATACGATCCATGAGGATGAACAAAATTATTCCGCCTTGGAAAAGGATCCAGTCATTTCCTTTGACGCAGCAGTATTATCGGTTTCCCAGCTAGATTCTACCAAAGAACCGACTTGCTCTCAATCTCTGGTTAAGACACCTGAGAATCCCCAAACTGGACGTAAGCCATTTCAGACTTCAGAAATGAATGGAAATGGTATTACATATGGTTCAAAAGAGGATACCCACCTGGAGAAGTATTTGGCAGAACAGGGGAGCTCAACTACTCACAACATGGCAGGCCCAAGCAAACTAAACCCATCTGAGAATGGAAGCTTGGTGCATTGCAAGGCCAAGGAAAGTGCCATAAGGCGTGAAACTGAAGGGGAGTTCAGGCTTCTAGGCAGGAGAGAGGCAGATAGGTTTTCTGGTAGGCATTTGTGTCTGGGTGAAAATGGTCGAATAAGTAGTATGGCTAGAAAAGTTTCATTTAGCAGTGAAATAGATAGAGAAGGCACTGCTTATTTTTTACCTAGTGGGGAAGAATCTGGAAGCACATTTTGTAAAGAGGAGGATATTACAAGTGATGCAGAAATAACACAACATCAGGAATGGGCCAGAAGGGAGCCTGAAATCTCTTGTAAGCATCTTGACCATGTAGACATGATGGGCCTCAATAAAACTACCTTGAGACTAAGGTACCTAATTAACTGGCTTGTAACTTCCCTATTACAGCTTAGATTTCCAGTAGACAATGGCAGGATCCCTCTTGTGCATATTTATGGACCCAAGATCAAATATGAACGAGGTGCAGCTCTTGCTTTTAATTTGTACGATGTCAGTGGTACACTGATCAACCCAGAACTTGTACAGAAGCTTGCAGAGAAAAATGATATTTCTCTTGGTTTGGGTTTTCTCAGTCATCTAAGGTTTTCAGAGAATTACACAGATCTGAAGGATGCCTCATATTCTAGCAATGATTCTCTTTGTAAGCCTTTAGTGAATGGGCGGTATGACAGCAAGAATGTATTCGTGCGGGTTGAAGTCGTAACTGCTTCTCTTGGTTTTCTCTCTAATTTTGAAGATGTGTACAGATTATGGGCATTTGTGGCAAAGTTTCTTAATGCTGATTTTATCAAGGGAGATGTGTGTCAGATAAATTCTCAAGCCGGGTGAAACCAATGGAAAGAAACCAACTTGGATGTTTCTCCTCCATTTCCAATTCAATTGATTTTGATTGACAACTTTGCTGTACCATTCTGTAGAGCATTCATGATCGGCCACCCTTAACTTCATTCCTGTATAGGCAGTCTGGGGGAAACGTAGCTGAAGTGCTACTGGCTATTCTCAAGTTTATTTATGTAGAGACAGTGGCAGTGGGAAACATAGCTGAAGTGCTATTGGCTATTCTGAAGTTTATTCATGTAGAAGCAGAGGTAGTGGCAAACATAGCACTTGCACTGATTGGCTATTGGCTGTTCTCAAGTTGATTCATCTAGAAGCAGCAGGAAGTAACTCTTTTTGAGTTAATCTCTTCTTTTGGACCTATTTTTGGGGTAAGGTTAAGTACTATGAACACAAGACATGTTTGATTGATGAAGTAGTTGTGTCTAATGCAAGCTCTGATAGTTTTGCCTCTTTGACAGAGAGTCCCAGTTTTGGCCAGTTTGGAAATTACTGGGGGCTCCTTGATACAAAATACCTGGGAGCCCAGAATTGCATTTAAGTCCATGACATCGCTTGGTTCCTACAAAGCCTAACCCAATGAGAATTAAGGTAATTTTTTGCTGTATGTGGTGGTTTTTGGGGAAATCATACTTGACTAGCATTTTGTATGTTGAGTTCCCTTAACAGGCTTTATATTTTCTCAGTAGGTTTGCCATGTTGTCGATGATTCTGAAATTGTCATACTACATGGAAGATGGTTTGTCATAATTAAATGTAAAGGAAGGGATGTAGTTGGTTTGTATGTTGGTTTTGCAAGGATTTTGTATATGCATATTTTTGTCCAGAGGAATTCTTTTATGCAGGCAGGAACTTGTAACCAAACCTCTAATGTCCATAAAAGCGAGGTGATCTTGCTCTGCAAATTTAGAATGAAAGAAAATGTAAAGCAATTCTTATTTGCAGACTCGTGGTTATCAATGGATTTCATATGTATATTAAATGTCTTGTTTAGAGTCGTTTACTAGAATACTCTGATCAATTATATAGTAATGTAGGAGTGAAAAATTTCAAATGTGCTTGTACCTCTACAGGTTAAACTGTTAGAGAAATGTTTAATTAGTTGTATCTGTAAATCAAGGACATTTTAGTTTGAAAGTAGGTCATAGTGACCAGGTTTTCTTGTTTGTTTTTAACTACTCTGAAGATGGCTTGTAAGTAGCATGTTCAAACCCTGCTAGATATAAACACAAGCAGTTTATTTAGAGGCAATGCTGGAACTTAAAATCTCAATTTCTGGAACCTAAAGTCTCAGGGGTAAAGAGTAAATACTTCAGAGGCAATGCTGTAATCTAAATCTCAATTTCGTGTCCGATCAGAGATTTTTCTTGTACAGCTCCCTCAACCAGATGATGGATCACAGAAAGTGATCTGTAACATCGATGCAGAAAATCTTACACAATTGAATCCAGAAACAAAATTACTAAGCATTGCAATAAATCTAATTGTCACAACTATTTTTTTTGTTTTTAGCTACTCTGAAGATGGCTGATAACTTGTAAGTAACACGTTTCAAAATCCTGCTAGGTAAAAACACAAGAAGCAGTCCATTTAGAGGCAATGCTGGAACTTAAAATCCCAATTTCTGGAACCCTAAATGTCAAAGGCAAAGCTTAAATTTCTTCAGAGGCAATGCTGAGACGTAAAATTTCAATTTCTTGTCCAATCAGAGATTTTTCTCACACAGCTCTCATTCTAATGATAGACCACAGAATATGATCCGTCATTGATGCAGAAAATCCTCCACAATTGATGCTGGTTGATTTTCTTCTTTCCTTGGCAGCCTACTTACTGCTCTTTTATTTGTATCCATATTGCTTTGTTTCAGTAAAAAAAACTACTTTGTGTCAATTTACTGTGTTATCAGAGTGGTTTAGTTTGTAAGGTTAATTGTATGAAGAATGCTGTGTGCATTGTTTTTCTTCAGGCAATTGGGAATACTGGATCTCTATTTGTAGGACAGGCTAAATCATTGCAGTTAGATTGGCAACATTATATTCATTTTTATATATTAAGTGGGTGTAATTAAGTCATAATCTAAATTAAATTTGTTCACCTATTTTTTTGGGACGTGGCTATGTTCTAGATAGAATGCACCATTGACTAAATTTGAAAAATCCGAAAACACAACAGATTTTTGTGAAATTTTTAGCATCTGTTCTTCATGATCTGCATGTTTTGAATCGAGAACATCCAAAAAATTCCAAAAAAAATCACTGCGTTTTTGCAGATCTGAAAAATAAATAAATTTGTTTTTGATGCATTTTATCGGGAACTTAGCCGCGGCCTTTTTTTTTCAACAATTATGTGGAAGGGAGGTTGATTTTGGTTTGTTGTAACATCTTTATAATTTTGGAAAGTGGAGGATCTATGAAATTGATCTGCGTTCTTGAAAAAATCTTCGATCTTGACATTGTAAGATGTGTAACACAAGCAAAATCAAAACAAGCTATAATCAATATCAACACATCTGATATATATATTTTTATAATCCTGTAGTTTCATATTTTAAGGAGCTGATCCAAATCAAACAAATCAGGAGATAATTTAGAAGACAAATGTAGATCGCCTATTCGAATGAGTGGTGAGCTGCACCCAAATTATTTTTAAAAAGATGGCACTCTAAACAAATTAGGGTTCTAGGAGTCGTCATCATGCAGGTCACCAACAGTATTCAACATATTAACATATGGATCAAAGTAGGATTAACTTTATATAAGTCACTGTGTGTCAGACCGAAGTCCCCAAGGAGTTCATGATAAAAACATAATGTTTATTAGTAAAAATCAAGGGCAAAATCAGACAATATGGGAAGAATCTGTCTAAATAAGAAAGAAAGTATTCTAATTAATGGAAATGATATCAAGGGCGAGGACTTAAAATACTTTGGTAAGGGTACAGTGGAATTGTTTATTGAAGATTCATGATTGTGAGGAAAAGTAGCTTTGAGGAGGCCATAACAAACTAGATGGAGTATTCTTCAATATGCAGACACTGTTTTGAGGGTCCAAAATAATAGAAACAGATTTTTCAGGTAAAATGTTAATTGAGGATTTTTTTTGGGAAAAACTTGCATAGAGATTTAAGTTAGTAATTAAGGGATAACGAAGCAAACAAGTATAATAAAGTAATGTATGGGTAAATCATGAGTATAATAAATTTCATAATTATTGAATAGTTGAGTAAAATATCATATTATTCTAATTGTAAGTGCGATTAAGTTAGGTGAATTATATGACTTTTGATGAAGGGTACTTCCTTCACCAACTCAAACATAACAAAAATAGAAAGATAATTAAAAAATGAAACATTTGTTTTTTATTATTTCAATGAAATGAAATTATAACATTTTGAAAAATAACATGCTATAGTTTTATGGGCCTTCTCATTATAATAATTTGCAAGCCAAAGTTACAATTTGCACTATTGGAAATATTTTATGTCACCTTCATTATCCTTATTTTGAATGCATAACAACCCTAGATTGTTTTTTATTATTAAAGCAACCTAGCAAGGGGGTGGACCTTTACACCACCACAATCCATGGGTTGTCCAGAACAACTATTTACAACAAGGTCAAGAAAGACCATTAACAATAGACTAGCAACACAACTAATTTTCATCAAGAATGGGTAGACAACTCACCCACCACCTGTGGAGGAAAGTGAGAGTTTGTATAGTGATTTTTTCTTCACCTACAGACAACCATCAATGTGTAGGAGAATAATCTATAGCCAAATGACCAAGGGAGAATCATTGACAACACTGAAAGGGGAGGCCTCATAATCTAGCGGTTGAGCCCATGACTTGTCCCTTACCATGAGAACCACCTTCTTAGGGAGGAGAGTGGAGATGTCAATGTCAAACAAAATGTGAGGAAAGGTAGAGAGGCCCATTTGCAGTTGTAGCCTCATCCACCCTTAAAAAATCGACCAATAGAATTACCAATGGCCCTATAGCAAGAGTTTTTCAAAAAATGCAAGGGGAGATGAACCCACACTAGACACACACTAAGCGGTTAAGTAAGAGGGTTAAAGGAGGTTGTCTAAGGTTTGGCTGAGATAAACTGAATCCCCCACACCCATGGCTTGTTCAATACCAAATCACATTCATCAAAAGAAGTAAAAGCAATAATAAAAACCCCCTTAGCACAAGGGAAAAGATTAATGTTACTTGAGACTAAAGGTCTCCATGAATCATACACCCAACAATGTTGATTAGGAAGAGAGGGCTAGAAGCCAGTGAATCTACAAACCAACTCGCAATGTTGGTAAAAAATCACATTATCCACCACTTCCAAGCCACACATCACCACAAGGGATGTCTTGATACATGCCATGGGTCGAGATGTCTCCTTTGAAGGGATAGTAGTAGCATGCTTTGCAACATAGGCAAAATTGTGTCCATTAGTAAGAGACTTTGTGGGCACTACAATACCAGCCTTTGTGAAGGATGCTTAGAACGCACAACTCCATCAGAGACCCTACCACCATCAGGAGCAAGAACGCCCAAATCATTACTCAGCTTCCCCAACCCACCAACAATAGAAGAGAGTGGAAAAGGGTCTCCCACACCTATAAAACCACAAGTAGACATAGGGGTAGAAGGGGTCACCCTATATTATTCTCAAAAGTAAAATTTCCTATGTTTGGATGTCAAAACCCTAATTGACCAATTTATGACTGACGAAAATATTTTACTAGATTTTTGGTAGTTGAACTTCAGGGAGTCATAAGTTACAAAAGAACTGTTGAATTCTTAATCATCGTATATCATTGGAAAGTTTGTGGTGAGACCTACAACAATGGAGTGCGAGGTCAGCTTTTGAGCCAATATGAGGCATCTCAAGGCCCTCAAATTTGCATTTAAAGTTTTATGATGTAGGAGCATTAGACAAAACTTGATTTTTCTTGTTTACCTATTTCATTTCATTTCATTTTGGCTTGGAGTTACTTTTGGGGGTAGTTTTGGACAATATGAAACGGTGTTGCAAAGGTAACTAATGCACAATTAAATGGAATGATGAAATAGTTGTGTGGGAGTATTTTTAAGTGTGGTTACAATGATGAGAGAAAGCTCGAGAAAGGGAAGAGTTGGGCTTAAGAAAAGAGGTGCCTAATGGAAGAGTTTGCAGCTAAGAAAACATGTAAGGGTTGTTTATGAAATGTGATGGGTTTAGATAGATCTTTAGTCAAGAAACAAAAGACATCAATAAAATGAATCAAGGAAACCGACATTGAAAGGTGTGATAAAAAGGAAGAGTGGGTTACAAAATGGGAAGATAAAATTGGGGTCTATGGTTGACCAATAGGAAAGAGTTCGGATTCAACCAACTAAAAGTCCCAATTAAGAGCAAGGGGGAGGAGACAATTAGAGCAAGCGACCTATATGTGAAGATGAACTTTGGTCATAAACCAATGTGTGTAATGTTGGTCATTAGCAGAGAATCCAAATTAAGATTGAATACAGAGTGTTATGGAAGCGAATAATAAATTGGTCGAAGGATGAATATAGGGCAAAATAAATTTACAAAGAGAGGTAGTTAGGTAGAATTTAGAGTAGTGTGAAAGTGCAATTTAAAGGCCATGTATGTAAATGGTTTGGTTTTACATTTGACTGGAAATGAATTATATGCAGATGCTGCAATTTAATCATTCAAAATAGTAGGTCTCTGTTGGTTTGTGTTTTTGTCTTAAAGCATTGAGTTGCATGTTTATGGGGAGTCTTTTGCATTTAATCATATTGTAACACTATGGTCCTATCACTTAATTGATATGATTTTTGCATTCTAAGTCCCTATCACCTTTGAGGGAATAATTAGTTGGCATTTGTTTTGGTGTCCCCATCATTTGGTATCAAAGCCAGAGGTTCTAAGTGCATAAGTTGAATGTTGAACATGAGATAGCTTATGCCTAGACCTGGGGGTGAGGGGGGAGAGAAAGTAAAGTGATGAGAGTCTGAGAGGAGCTTGATAGACTAGGGTAGGTGTGAAGGAGTCTTACAATGGTGATAGTTGGAAAGAGTTGAAGTTATTGATGGAGGAAATAAAAAAGAAGTGAAGAGTTGTGATTGGTTGAGTTTTGATGATCCATGTGCTGAAGAAGGGGAGAAAGAAGAGATGAATGACCGCGTTTGAGAGAGAAGCACAAAAATTGAGGCAAGAGCCGCAATATGCCTGAGGGAGATTAAGTAGAAGAGAAGGGGAAATTTTATAATAGTAGAGAAATATCCTTTGGAGGATGTAGATGCAAAAGATGACCATAAGTTTGAGTTTAAAGTGGTGCATAAAGGACTAATGTTCAATGAGGAACTTGATGAAAAGCGAGAGTTGCTAGAGGAAATGATCAAGAGGATTGAGCACTTGTATAGTGCAACAATAGAGAAAGTTGTAGCAACAATAATTGAAGGGTTGAATGAAGAGAAAAGAGATGAGAACATTATTACGATGAGCTGTCAGTTGGTGGATGAAGGTAAAGAATTTGATGAAAGAGAAAATACCTCACAGACCAAGGTAGTTGAAGAGGAAGATTTGGGAGCACAATCTTCTGTGATAAAATAAGAGTAGATGGAGAAGATTGAAGGTGTGAAGACCAATGGGATAGTTGACTTAAAAATGACTATTATTGCTGCTAATAAAGAAGTTAATGCAGTAATACAAGGAGGCATGTTTTGGAAATTAAGAGCAACCAAAAATTAAGGGGGCTGATCCATTACAAAAGCAAGGTCCAACAACAGAATATCAGACCATCAACAACACATAGGCAACGCAAAAGGTGCTGACTAGAAATACAAAAAACCTATCAAACAAAGCACAAAGGCTTTTGCCTGAATAGAGTGGGCTAAACTTACGTCACAAGAGAAGAAGGGCGAGAGTTCTTTCTACGTCGTCGGACAATTGTCTAGATAATACTATTCTTAGGCTTGCCAACTTAAGAGACTCCACTAGGGCAGCCATCATTAGAGCGGCCAGGGGGCTATAGAAGCTAAGCATTGTCAATAGAAACATGGTGCAAAGTAGCGACATAAGTAGAGGGAGCAAATATGTCCTGGCTTGAGGGCAAAACACCATCAGAATTTAGGGAAACAACACGGGTTGTGGTAGGAGCAAGACTTGGAACAACTGTAGAACCCTGGACGTGATCAACCGCAGGTGCATCGTTAGGATTTTTCGCAGGGGTTTCATCTTCATCAACATGAGCTTGTGAATCCTCAAAGGAGAACTCAGAGAGAGAGAGAGAGAGAGAGAGAGAGAGAGAGGCACACAGACATTCAAATGAGTATTAATTGCATCCTCCCACCAAGTAGCAACACCTTTGCGGTGCAAAAGATCACAATTAGTGGCCATATGACTAGTGGAGAAGCAACGTCGATAAAAAAAGGGAAGGCCCTCATAATTCAACGCTTGAGTCATGGTCTATCCCCAACCATAAGCACCACATCTAGAAGCAACAGAGAGACATCCAAATCAACCAAAATATGGGTGAAAGTAGAATGCTCAAAGTCGTAGCTTCATCCACCTTTAGAAAACAACCAAGGGAATTCCCAATAGCTCTATCCCCAACCATAAGCACCACATGTCCTAGAAGCGACAAAGAGACATCCAAATCAACCAAAATATGGGTGAAAGTAGAATGGCTCAAAGTCATTGTAGCTTCATCCACCTTTAGAAAACGACCAAGGGAATTCCCAACAGCTCTATCCCCAACCATAAACACCACATCTCCTAGAAGTGACAGAGAGACATCCAAATCAACCAAAATATGGGTGAAAGTAGAATGGCTCAAAGTCGTTGTAGCTTCATCCACCTTTAGAAAATGACCAAGGGAATTCCCAATAGCTTCAAAGCAAGACATCTCCCAAAAATGGAGTGGGAGATTAGGAAGGCAAACCCACACTGAACACACATTGAGTGGTTCAATGAGAGGGTTGAATGAGACTGTCCAAGGTTTGGCAGAAAGGGAATAATTTCCCCAAACCCACAACTTGTTTAGAATCAGATCACTATCCTCAAAGGAAGAAAAAGAAGCAATAAAGAATCCCTTAGCACAAGGGTAGAGCTCAATGTCACATGAGAGGGCCAAAGGCCTGCAAATGTACCAACCAGCCCACGACTTTGGTAGAAATTAATATTTTCCACCACAAACAACCACAGGTGACGTCTTGGCACAAGAAATGGGATGAGCTTTCACCTTTTAAGGGATGGTAGCAACAAATTTGGCAGCATGAGTGTAGTTGCTTCACCAACATTAGAATTTGAGAGGGGAATCCTTCCCTTGCCAATTTTAGTGCCCAGAACACCAGTACCAGGAGCCAAAGTAGCAGACTTCAAACCAAGGGAAGGGGCAGTCAATAGTTGCTCAACCAAAGGGGGAGCCTAATGAACTTCAACTGATTTAGAACCTGAATGGAGAATCTGTAATTCAAGATTACTAAGGAGTTGTTGATTAGATAATGCAAGATTATTAAATCAGTATTATGTTGTCATTGATGTCAACTAGCTTGACAATACTTATCTTGTAAGTTACTATACCGACACATATGAAGAAAGGTAAAAGAGATGAAGAACATAAATATCTACATGAGGAAGATGTATACATTAGATGAGGATAAGGAATACATTGAGTAATTTGTTGATGAGTCTATGACTTAATGAAATTGACTTTATTATATTGCATTCATCTATGATGAAGGATAGAGCTGAAAGACACAAAACAATGTTGTTAGTAAATAAAATATTCTAGTATACATAGACGGAATGTAGTGTATACCAAGCGTAGTGTTAACCGAGCTTGTGTTCACCGACGCATTTCTTTGTTAACCAAGCAAAACAGAAAGGAATTAAATGATCAGTTTAGCCGATAAAGTGATGAGCTGTAAAGTGTATGAAATCAAGGTAACATATAAGGTTTGTTATGAAGATCAACGACTAACATAAATAAAAAAAGATCTAATGGAGCAGATTGAAACGTGTTACTAACACATCAGTCGAGGAAGCTTAAGGCAACAAAATCTATGAATATGATTAAGCGACAAAATCTAATGGAGGAAAAGAAAATGATTTACTTGTCTATATAAGAGACATTGCTTTCATTGTTGAAACATCGCCAGAGGAAGAAGATACTGCAGAATTATCGTGTGAACAAGTTGTCATGCAATCTGATCATACTGGTTAATAAGAACCGAGTTGTAGGACAATTACCGAGCTACAGAGAGTAATTACCGACGGATAGTAAGTTGATATAGTATTGAATCTGAAGTGGTATATTGATCAGAAAGATTTGAATGAGCTGAACATTGATCTGTAAACTGCAATTGAAGTTGTTTCAAGGCAGATCATCTACTGTTACATATTTAACCATTGTATACAGTCAAATCTCTTAACTGAGTGGACTATGAAAGTCTTTTGATATTTCATTCATAGAGAGAACATTGTTATCCTGTCAACCCCAGAGTGACTGCTGGTTGGATGATAACGTCTGGTCTAAAATCCTCTAACAAGGTCACACCTAACAGTGTGTATGTAACCTTTAACAAGGTTGGGTCTTCACCGACCTCACTTCAAAAGAGTGAACAATTTTGAGTTATCGGTCCTAGGTGGTTTTTTCCTTCACAGGGTTTCCACATTAAATCTCTTGTGTTATGTGTTGATTGTGATATTTGTTTGTTATCATACTTTGCATATTACATGTTAGATTTGATCGGTGACTATTATAAAGTTTAGACTGACAAGGTGAAAATATTTTATGTTTACCGAGAAGCAGAAGTTGAAGAATTTGTTTTGGTTTATACATTTTGATTTGGGACACTGGATAACTGATTCACCCTCCTCTCAGTTATTCTAACAATTGGTATCATAGCTGCGGTTGCTTAGAACAGAGTTTTAAGGACTCCAGGAAAAAGGTCTCAAGATGTATAAGAGGGAAGTGTCAAAGCTGAACAAAGATAACTTCGCAATATGGCAAAGCCGGATGAAGTTACACATATCTGGAATTGGGAATTCTACACTAGAACTGATGGAGAATGGCTACATTGAACCGACACTAGGTCCCCTGACACTTGATCAACTAAAGGACATGCATGAACACAATATTGCTATGATGGAACTTGCTGCTGCCTGTACCGATGTTGAAATCGAAGACATTAAGGGATGCACAACTGCCAAAGCCATGTGGGATAAACTGACTCTAATATACAATGGAGATGTGAATGTTAAGAGAGCCAGAGCAGAAAGAGGTCGATTTGATGATATGAAGATGAAAGAAGGTGAGAACATTGTGCAATACACAAATAGACTGAAAGAGGTAGTACATGCTATTAGAGCATCCAGTGGAGTTATTGACGATGAAACAGTGATAAGCAAGATTCTCAGAACTTTGCTGCCAGTTTATGCAATCAGGATCTCTGCAATTCATGAAACAAGAGCTACATCCAACCTTACTCTTGACACTCTGATCAGTAAGCTTACAACCTTTGAATTGAATAATTTTGACAATAGTGTTGCACCTTCTGTTGAATCTGCTTTCATGTCTTCTTTGAAGATTGGTAAGTCTAGTAGCAGGAATGATAAGAATAATGATAGTGATAGTAATACCGATGATGAACTTGATGAGCTTGAAGCTCTTATGGCCAGAAGATTGCCCAAAGGTAAGGGAAGGTATAGAGGCAAGCTACCCTTAGCACGTTTTAATTGTAAAGAAGTTGGCCACATCATTGCTAGATGCTCGAATAAGAAAGATGATGATAGATCCAAAGACCGATCTGAAGGAAGCTATGGGAGAAGAGTCAACAGAGGCTACCGACACAACAACAGAGATAACCGAGATAGCTATGAAAAAGAAAAAAATGTATGTTACATAGCTGAAGAATTTAAATCTGAATCTGACACTGATGATGATGTAGAAGTAGTATTTGTTGCTATGAAAGATGATTCAGAGGAAGAAGAGAAACATGAAGAAACAACACTAATCTCTAAAGTAAGAAGAAATGATACATGGATCATAGACAGTGGCTGTACACATCATATGACTGGTGATATAGAGAAATTTGATCTACTTGATGAATATGATGGAGGATCTGTTAGAATGGGAAATGATGCACATTGTATGGTAAGAGGTAAAGGTTAACTAATGATTAATGATAGAATAAAATGTGAAAATGCATATTGGGTAGATGGACTGAACTATAATTTGTTAAGTGTGGCATAGCTGAATAACTCAAGCCACCAACTTGCTTTTGAGAGCAGAAAGGTAAGAATTTATGATAATGGAGGAAGACTTGTCAGAACTGGTACACAATCCAGAGGTAATCTATTTTATCTTGATATTGATCAGTCTTCTTGTTTATTAATGAAGGATGAAGATGCATGGTTGTGGCATAAGAGGCTATGTCATGTGAATTTTGATAACATGATCAAGATCAGCAAGAAGAAAAGAGTTAAAGGGTTGCCTAATTTGTCAAAACCGGATCATGCTATGTGTCATGAATGTCAAAAAGGTAAGATGACTAAGTCTAGTTTTAAGAGTAAAGACTACTCAACAAAGAAGATACTTGAGTTGGTTCATACCGACCTATGTGGTCCTATGTGAACTCAGAGCTATTATGGTGATAGATACTTTATTCTTTTTGTTGATGACTATACTAGATTAATGACTGTTATGTTCTTGAAAGAGAAATCTGAAGCATTTAAGATGTTTAAGTGGTATAAGGCAAAGGTAGAAAAAGAGACTGGTAAAGAAATTAAGTGGTTAAGATCTGATAGAGAAGGTGAATTTATCTCTAATGAATTTACTAATTTCTGTAATGAGCATGGTATTAAGAGACAGGTCTTTGCACTGAGAACACCTCAGCAGAATGGGATTGTTGAAAGAAGGAACAAGTCAATAATTGATTGTGCTAGAACACTAATGATACAAAAGAATGTTGCTCAAACATATTGGAGGGAAGCTGTCAATACAGCTGTATATGTGCTTAACCGAGTACAACTGAAGAAGGACACCAATCGGACACCTTATGAGCTATGGTTTGGACACAAACCTACTTTAAGTTATTTCAAGATTTTTGGAAGCAAATGTTTTATTCTGAAAGATGAGAGAAATGAGAAATTTTATTCTAAAGGTGATGAAGGAATATTCTTAAGATATTCTACTAAGAGTAAAGCATACAAATGTCTGAATAAAGTTACAAATAAGATGATTGAAAGTACTAATGTCCGTGTTGATGAGTTTGATGACAAGAACACAGAAAAAAGAAAGGAACCGGAAGACTATGGTAGATTCACTTACATTGAACTTCTTGATTATCTACCAAAGTCACAACTTGTGATAACCAGTCAACAAGAAAATAACCCCGAGGAACAGGAAGGGGAAACTGACGAACAAGATGGTGCTACCGAGCAAGCACATGAACCTGAACAGGATGAACAAGAAAGAAGAAACCGAGTACTGGCTATTTTTGTCAGAAGACATCATCCTGAGACACAAATAATTGGAGACAGACAAGCTAGAATGCAGACTAGAAGCAAAACAAGACAAGGTACATGTCTAGTTTGTGAATTTGAACCAAAAAATGTGAAAATTACATTAGAGAATGAAGAATGGGTTAATGCAATGAAAGAGGAAATAGAACAAATAGAGAAAAATAAAACTTGGTCCTTAGTACCCTGACCTAAAGATAAGAATGTTATCGGTACTAAATGGATATTTAGAAACAAGCTGAATGAAAATGGTGAAGTGACAAGAAATAAAGCGAGATTGGTATGCAAGGGATATGCACAGGAAGAAGGCATTGACTATGGTGAGACATTTGCACCTGTTGCTAGATTAGGAGTTAGAATGCTACTTGCATATGCTACACACAAGAAATTTAAAGTTTATCAAATGGATGTGAAGTTAACATTTCTGAATGACATACTTGAAGAAGAGGTCTACATAGAACAACTTGAAGGATTCGTTGATCCAGACAACAGAAACATGGTATGTAGATTACACAAAGCTTTATATGGTTTGAAGCAAGCACTGAGAGCATGGTATGAAATGCTGCATACTTACTTGTTAAGTATTGGATTTGTAAAAACTAGTGAGAACAACAATTTGTACATGAAAGGTGATACTGATGACACTATTCTTATTGCTGAAATTTTTGTTGATGATATTATTTTTGGAGGTCAAGATCATGTATGTAAATCTTTTGCTGATGACACGAGGAATGAGTTTGAAAGGTCTATGTTCGGAGAGATTAAATTATTTCTTGGATTACAAGTAATTCAGTAGAGTGATGGGATATTCATCACATAGTCCAAGTACATAAAGGAAGTCTTGAAGACATTTGGCATGGAAGATGCTAAACCTGTAAGAACACCGATGGCTACTGGAAGTAAACTAACAAAGGAAGATGAAACTACAGAGGTAAACCAGACACTTTACCGATCCATGATTGGTAAACTAATGTATGTAGTTCACAGTAGACCAGATATAGCACATGTTGTGGGAATTGTTGCTAGATATTCTGCTAATCCTAGAGAATCACACATGATTGCTACTAAAAGAATCTTAAGATATCTGAAAAAGACAGAGGATTATGGATTATGGTATCTTAAGGAAGGTAAGTTTGAGTTGAAGGTTTATACCGATGCTGATTGGGCTGGAAATGTGGATGACAGAAAAAGTACCACCGAAGGAGCATTTTTCTTTGGTGAAAGACTTGTAACCTGGACAAGTAAAAAGCAGGCTTGTATTTCTCAGTCTACAGCTGAAGCAGAATATGTTTTTGCTGCTACTAATTGCTCAAACATTGCATATATCAGGCAAGTGTTAGAAGGAATGAATGAGGTAATCACTGACCCGGTGATTATATACTGTGACAACACAAGTGCTATTAATATTTCAAAGAATCCAGTGATGCACTCTAAGACAAAGCATATATCAATTAAGTATCACTACTTAAGAGAACAAGTGAAAGAGAAGCAAGTGAAGTTAGAATTTTTTACATCCAAAGAACAACTTGCAAATATCTTTACAAAGCCTCTACCAAATGACACATTTGAATATTTGAGGACTAGACTTGGGGTCCGTCCCCTGTCTATCGGTCACTAATGTGATCTGGATGTTGCATCAACCTAATCTTATCAGATGATCACACTTGTTGATGCAACATAGTTCACACTTTGGATATTGTTCAAGGTTGTGATTAAGTTTGAAGAACTATAACAGATTGGGATATCAGTATACTAAGATACAGAGGAAGTAATGGACAATAGAGAGTTACTTAGCTACTACAAGAGTTGATTATTTATTTGTTTCTTTGGCATTATTGTCAAAGGGAGAGATAAATAATATGAAAAGGAAAATGAGAGATATGCACCGATGAGAACTATCTAAGGGAGAGATAATCTGAAAGAAAGAAACAGGAACATGAACCTGAGAGCTGAAAAGATTATATCTACAGAATGACAAAGTTGTATTTTATAATGCTGTTTAGTAACATAGTGATTAAACATATTAAGCCAGGGAGAGCTTTCACAACATTTGATTACAGAGTTGTAGAATACATGTTTGGTATGGGTATGGTACATTTCATATTACTTGAGTTGCCATCAATGCCAAAAGGAGAGATTGATGAACTACAACTAATTTAGAACTTGAATGGAGAATCTGTAATTCAAGATTACTAAGGAGTTGCTGATTAGATAATGCAAGATGATTAAATCAGTATTATGTTGTCATTGATGTCAACTAGCTTGACAATACTTATCTTGTAAGTTACTATATCGACACATCTGAAGGAAGGTGAAAGAGATGAAGAACGGAAATATCTACATGAGGAAGATGTATACATCAAATGAGTATAAGGAATACACTGAGTAATTTGTTGATGAGTCTATGACTTGATGAAATTGACTTTATTATGTTGCATTCATCTATGATGAAAGATAGAGCTGAAAGACACAAAACAATGTTGTCGATAAATAAAGCATTCTAGTATACACCGACGGAATGTAGTGTATACCGAGCATAGTGTTAACCAAGCTTGTGTTCACCGACGAGTTTGTTTGTTAACCGAGCAAAACAGAAAGGAATTAAATGATCAGTTTAGCCGATAAAGTGATGAGCTGTAAAGTGTATGAAATCAAGGTAACAGATAAGGTTTGTTATGAAGATCGACGACTAACATAAATAAAAAAGGATCTAATGGAGCAGATTGAAACATGTTACCGACACATTAGCCGAGGAAGCTTAAAGTGACAAAATCTATGAATATGATTAAGCGGCAAAATCTGATGGAGGAAAAGAAAATGATTTACTCGTCTATATAAGAGACATTGGTTTCATTGTTGAAACATCGTCGGAGGAAGAAGATACTGCAGAATTATCACGTGAACAAGTTGTCATGCATTTTGATCATACTGGTTAATAAGAACCGAGCTGCAGAACAATTATCGAGCTACAAAGAGTAATTACCGACGGACAGTAAGTTGATATAGTATTGAATCTGAAGTGGTATATTGATCAGAAAGATTTGAATGAGTTGAACATTGATCTGTAAACTGCAATTGAAGTTGTTTCAAGGTAGATCATCTACTATTACATATTTAACCATTGTATACAGTCAAATCTCTTAACCGAGTAGACTATGAAAGTCTTTTGATGTTCCATTCATAGAGTGAACATTGTTATCCTGTCAACCCCAGAGTGACTGCTAGTTGGACGATAAATTTTGGTTTAAAATTCTCTAACAAGGTCACACCTAATAGTGTGTATGTAACCTTTAACATGGTTGGGTCTTCACCGACCTCACTTCAGAAGAGTGAACAATTTTGGGTTGCCGGTCCCAGGTGGTTTTTCCCTTCACAAGGTTTCCACGTTAAATCTCTTGTGTTATGTGTTGATTGTGATATTTGTTTGTCATCATACTTTGCATATTACATGTTAGATTTGATCAGTAACTGTTATAAAGTTTAGACTGACAACCGGTAAAAACACAGAAAGTGAAAATATTTTATATTTACCGAGAAGCAAAAGTTGAAGAATTTGTTTTGGTTTATACATTTTGATTTGGGACACTGGATAACTGATTCACCCCCCTCTCAGTTATTCTAACAGAGCCCTAAGACCAGGGCCAACACCCACGGAGACAATGGCATCATCTGCAGGTAAAGAATGAGAAAAACCATCAACTACCGCATAAGCCCCAATGCAGGGGCCTGCACATATGCCAATGCCCACACCCCCAGGACCAAGGATTCTTATGGTGCCCAAGACCAAATCCGTTGTCGATACGGAGGCTAAGAAAGAAAGAGGTGTGAAGAGGGAAGGAGCACCCACAGAGGGCTGCAACCCACCACTCGAGCCCCCACAAACACCAACAAACAAGGATGCATCCAACAGGGCCGACCCAACCCGCGTAGCAAGCAACGCAATATAAAATTTTGAAATTCTTGTCGAGTGGGAAGCAGGAACATTGGAGAGAATACGAGAAGACATTTATGGTATGTTTGGTTTTATTTCATGATGGCATTATTTTGCAATCATTTGACAAGTTGATTGTTGATAAATATGAAACAAAATATGAAGTACTTTATGCAGATTTTAGTAAAGTCATTGTGGGTTATGATGTGAGAGGTGAGATTGAAAATGGTTTGTTGTTGAAGAAGTTAGCTACTAAAGAGGTATGGTTGGAAAAACAACTACCAAAGACTTGGGAGTCTTTTATTTCCATATAATAGTTTGTAATAATAAGTGGGCAAGTAGATTTTCAAGAAATATTATATATACTCAGTGTAAAACTATGAATGGAGCAAAGTCAATTGCACAAGGATGTTGGGGAATCATGTTAGTTTTTCAAGAGAAATCTTGGAAAAAGAGGAAGAAAATAATGGTGGGGAATAGTTGTCGATTGTTACTCCCATGTGTAGGAGAAAATGATTTTTTAACTCTCATGGGGAGTTTGATGCAGAAGCATCAAACAAAACCCATTTTTTCTTGTTTACTTATTTCAATTTCATTCTTTTTTGGATTATAGTTACTTTTGGGGAGGTTTGGAAGATATGAAACAATTTTGGAAGGGTAAATGATGTGCAATTAGTAGAAGGAAGATGACAAGTAGAGGGGTGATATGATCAATCAATGGAGATTGAATGATGAAATAGTTGTAGGAGTATTTAAGAGTGTGTAGTTGCAATGAGGAAAGAAGGATCGAGAAAGGGAAGAGTTGAACACAAGAACAAGGACACCCAAGGAAATAGTCCGCCACCAAGAAAAGATGTAAGGGTTGTTTATAAAATGTGATGGGTTGTCTATGGTTGACTTGTGGGAAAGAGTTTTTGTTTGGCCAACCAAAAGTCGTAGTTAAGAGCAAGGGGGAGGAGGTGGCCTATTTGTGAAGATAGAGTTTGGTCATAAACCAATATGAATGATGTTGGCCATTAATAGAGAAGACAAATTTAGATTGAATGCATACTATTATGGAAGCTAATAATGAATTAGCTAAAGGATGATATAGGGCAAAATAAACTTACTGAGAGAGGTGGTTAGGTAGAATCTAGAGTAGTGTGAAAGGCCAATTAAAAGACCGTGTATGTAAATAATTTGTTCTTACATTTAATTGGAAATGAATTATATGTAGATGGTGCAATCTAATCATTGAAAACAAAAAGTCTTTGTTGGTTTGTCTTTTGTTATTAATGCATTGAATTGAATGTTTATGGGTAGTCTTTTACATTTATGGTATTAGAATACTAAAGTCTTGTCACTTAAATGAGTTGATGTTTGCATTTGAATGCCCATTGCCTTTAAGGGAAAAATTAATTATCATTTGTTTTGGTTATGGAAATCATCCTGATCATTTTATTGGAGATATTTCCCAAAAAACTCAAATATCTTAAATTCCACAGGATATTGGGGTAATTCCTTCACCACAGGCTAAATTTAACCTTTCAAGAGGGGTTTTTTTAGTTTTTGTTAAAAAATGACAACTTACTAAAAATAGTAACCCTACCATTATTAGCCCTTATTGAAAAATTAAAAAAAGTATTTTTGGGTTATGCAAGATTGCTCTTACACCCTAAATATGCTCACACTACATTTTTCCACTATTCCATTTTTCAAATTTAGTAATATATAGTTTTATAAAAGAAAAACAAAAAAAAACCATAAATTAAAATCCCCCTTATCATGTAGAACATTTATCATCTTTTTATATGTTTGGAAAAGTGATCTATTTGTCATGTGATAAAGATTAATGGGTAAGTACGTGGGCTACCAACGTGTTGATATCATCCCTAGTTTTTCCCAGAACATGTTAGAGTCAACAATCTTTTGCTTCAACTATACAATACACATCATAGAGTTGTACATAAGAATGACATATGGGGTAAGTGCACAGAGATGGGGGAACAAAAAGGGGGTATAAGACGCCAATTTTTTTTTTCTTTCTAAAATCAGGAAACTTTGAACTTCAACGAGAAATTGAAGATAGTTAGACTCAAAATTTTAAGATGTGATAAGAACAAGAGTTGTAATACCCTGAATCTAGTTTCTAAACTACTAATTTATTTTGAAAATGGTGCAAATTAAGGCCCTCAAAAAGGGGGAGCACAAAAAGTGGTCCTTTTTTTGTGAAAAAACATAACATAGCGTCTAGTGTTCTCCCCCTAAAATGTTAACATTTTTTTGAAATTTTTTTAATCGCTTTGATGAGAAGTTAGCTAACACCGCTTAGTTTATCTTGGATTTTTATGCTAATTTTTTGATGAATGTATAATTTTTTTATAAATTTCCGAAGTGCACACATCCTGAAAACGTGAAATTTCTGTGTGCTCCCCCTAGAAATCATTGAAAACTAATCGAAAATCATTTTTTAAAAAAAGTGTGTATAATGGAGTCTAGTTTTTAAAAAAGTAACTTGTTGCAAAATTCGACGAACGAGCCAAAATACTACACGTTGGTTTTTGATAAAAATCAGACATACATACAAAAGAAATTAGACATGAAAAGCTTAACATAATCAGAATTCAAAATAAATTATATGGTTAGATAACTAACAGAGAGATCTACAATATCATGTCGTTTGATTTTAACGTTATTGAACCACGAGTAAATCTGACGAGGAGAACACAAAAAAAGATGTGAATTTTTTGTATGCCTACTGGAAAACACATTTTAGGCTTATTTGAATCCTCCAAGCCTTTGGGTTGGATCTCCAAGGAAAATCCAAGCCTTAGGCTTGGTGGATTCCAATGTACTACAAAGCACGCACGCACTATAGTGCGCTAGCGCTATTCAAATTTATGACTAGTTAAATAGCACACACATGCTATTCAAATTTATGACTTGAATAGCACACACGCACTATAGTGCATACATGTTATGTAACATCCGAAAAAGGCTTGAGTGAGAGAGAAAGAGTGAGAAGGTGGTGGGGGCTGAGAGAGAGAGAGAGAGAGAGAGAGCATATGTGTGTGAGAGAGAGAGGGGGGGAAGAGGGTAAGAAGGGAAAATATAGCCTCTGTGTGTGTGTGTGTGTGTCTCTCTCTCTCTCTCTCTCTTCCCCCCCTCTATCTCTCTCCTTATCTTTGTAAAAGTTTACATAGCGCATGCGTGCTATAGTGTGCACGTGCTATGTTGTAAATTCAAACCATAGTGCTATAGCACTTGCACGCTATGTTTTGAATTGCCCAAGTCTGAGGCTCGGGAAACCCAAGCCATAGCGCGCACGTGCTATAGCACACACGTGCTTTAGTGTGTACACACTATGGTCGTTGGGGGGCCAAAAAGGAATTTGGCACCTTTTTGGTCCCCCATCTTTCTGCATATACCCTATGAGCCTACACATCTCATGTATTTATTGACAATCATACATATTGTTGTAACTCTATATAGCTACTTTTTTAAATATTGCCTTCATGTGTGTCATTTCTTTACAATCTTAAGAGTGCACATATAGACACTTATCTTAAAGTTGCCTAGATTAAGTTTAAAGGCATGCATGATCCATGACTTAAATGAATCATAAAATACATCTCTTAAACCCATTGCATGCTTCATTCTTAACTATAATTATAAATGTTTAACTAGTCATGCACTCCTATCTATAGCTAGACACAATTGTGGCACACACACAATGCCATATTGTGACACCAAATCCTATGTTTGAGCTTCAAAATACTTACAAAAGCATTGGACAAGTGAAATCAGTGACCCTAAGATAGCCTAATACTCATCTCATGGCTTGAGATTTGACACATCAATCAAAATCTAAGGTAGTATTCAAACACACAAAACTTATTTTGACACCCTTTCTTATTGTGAACAACGCTTCTAATAATATTTTGATACATTTAGCATTTGATAGAACCAACTTAGCTAGCTACCGTTTTAGTTTCTGCATTTCTTAATATTCCATAAATGCTTGCACTAACCAAATGATTTGGCCATGTAATTGGGTACTTACCTTTTTGAGGATGTATGTATATTCGACTTGTGCAATTGTAAATCCTAGTAGTGCCTCATTATTTTACTTATTTAAAAATTAAACATTAATTGTCATATTTGGTTGTCATTATTAGAGCTATGTGCATTATGGACCAATCGAGTCAATCACCAGTAGCTAATTATTTGCGTACCCAGATATTGCATTGCTTTATGTGCAAGCTTGTGTACATGTGTGTCTAAAACATAAATTTATTATTTAATTATTAATTACTATTTAAATATCATCTAAGTCTAATGATATGTTTCTTATAAATGGCCAATTCTAGTGTCAACATTCTCTAACCTAGCTGTGTATTGAAATGCTTCACAGTACCCATAATTTAGTACTCGAAACTAGCCTTGAGTCTAGTGGGGTATCTTCCTTTGGAATTGTGCATTAAGGAAAGGTGAATACTGTTAATGTTTTGGAACCAAAATATCATAAAATATATAACAGATAGCTAAAAATAGAAAGAACAGGCTGACACGATTATTTATCTTGGGAAAACTCTCCTACTTGAGAAAAAACCCAACCGCACCCAGAAACTAGATCCTTTATTGAGTTCTCAGAATAAATACAGTGTTCTTTCGCTTATGATTGAAAACACTCAACACTCAACCAATAAGTTATATTCATCTAATACACAAATTAAATACTTCATCTATACATAATAGAATAATCAAAATATCATTCTACCATTGTAAAGACCTTACAAAATATAAATCAATTATAGGATTTGATCGGATACACAAAGAAATAACACCTCTCACTCATCTGTAATGTTGATAAAAAATATATATATCCCATAAATACAAAAGACAGTGAACCACTATCATAATCTCCTTCACTAATTCTGAAGACGGAAGAATAAGAGTGTAGTGCAGAATGTTCTTTTCTTTGATATCCCCCGCTCAACAAAAGACTTCATAATTCTAATTACAATAAAAATAATTAGAATTACAATAAAAATAATTCTAATTACAATAAAAATAATAAATATAAATTGAGGAAGAATATAGAACTGATCTGATGACATTCAACACAAGACTACCATAATGCCAAGTCATCTTGATCTAGCAAAGAAGAGGATAAACATAATAAGAAGAATATATGAAGTAAAATTGAATAACAATAGAACCGACTAATCAATATGAAGGAAGTTGCACAACGAATCTAGCTTTGTGGTGATGATGAAATAGACACGTTGAATCACCTTTGATAGAATATGAGTTTATGCTAATGAGAAGTAAGGAACATAGCACATACACGATAGCATATATATAAAAGATTTCTCTTGCAGCTACCACAACATTAACAAAAAATCCCTTGCATTTCATCCCTAGTAACCCAAACCATCTTTTCTTAATGTATATTTGTGGTGAAATCGACACATCACATTTCCATTTCCGTTTGGTTATTAGATCCCCTTTATATGTATTGGATCCACAATTTTTCTTTCATAAATAGATGTACAATTCATTAGATTGTATGTGCAATTTAATCAATTTTGCATAAATTTAATGAGTGTTTGCATATTTCATTAAAATCTCATACTTGAAATTATTAGATCTATTTTTTCTTTCTTCTCTTGTGCATGAGTGTCATAACATTGAGTCCTACCTATAGTGTTTCGGTTAGGAGAAGTCGTAGACTTATGGGTTCCTTTGATCCCAAGTCCTTTTTATTTCCTAGGAATCTTGATGAGAGACACATGCCTACTAATGAAATCCATACTATGGTTGATAATCTTTCTTCCCACTCTTCTCATGATGGAGAGTCTTTAAGAGTTCCCCATACCCAAGTGCAAAATCTTTCCCATGATTTTAAAAATTTTGAACAATAGTTAAGTCAAGAAAATTATATTTTAGAAGCCATTTCGTAGAAGGTTTAAGAAATTAACAATATCAGATTTCCACAATCCATTTTTAATACATGTCAATTTTTGGATTCGATTGTGTGTGATTTTTTAGCATCAACATTTCAGATCACACTCTGTGATCCATCATCAAGATGAGAGAGTGTAGGAATGAAAAGAAAAATATATGATGATGGATCATAAAGTGTCATCTAAAACGTTGATGCTAAAAAAACACACACAATCAAATCCAAAAACTAACATGTATTAAAGGTTTAAGAAAGTTAATTCACAATGATGAACATGGTATTAACTTCTTACAAACTATTTTCCATATTGTTGATAGTAATGTTAAGCCTCTTAAGGATTGTGCTCAAGATATAGGTTTAATTCAACCTCCCACTAGTGTTGAAAATTCCTTTCCCATTTATACTCATTACCTAGTATTTCTACTTATACTTCACCTCTCGTGAATAAATTTGTTTCAAATATTAATCCTACACATGTTAGTCTTATAAGCATTCCCTAATCCTATTGTTCCTCCTTCAAGTGTTCCATGTGTTGTTTTATGTGTGTGTGTTCAATAGGTACCAAGAGAGGAAGTTTTCACTCTTCCTATATACTTATCAGTGGTACCCATTCATCAAGGGTCACCACTCTTCACATGTGGCCCTATTAATTATATTATATTATATTATTATATAATATAATCATATTATTATAATAGTTATCTCTTATAGTTAATTATACATTAATTTATACAATTAATATATAATTATATTATCTCAATAAATATAATTATTATATTACCAATATAATAATAATTATTATATAATTGTAATCACTTAAAATTGGTCTAGTAGAACCTTGAGCCCCCCCTTTCAATGAAATTGTCTCTTTACTAGACATAATTGTGCAGAGTAACCCTTAAAATCCCCTTTGCATAATTAAATCTCAAATCTTATATCAAGCTTATACTATGGTCTAATTTTCAGAGCTTGCATATTCATTTAATTGCTATAATATTGCTTTTAATATAAAGTTTCTACACTTTTATTGAAAGAACACATTCACATGTGTGCACCTACTTATTCTTGATTAATTAGCAATTAAAATGGATTTGTGTTTTCAAAAATGCTATTATGTCTTATCTTACCTAACATTTCCTTTTTTCCTCTTAATCCTCACCACTCATTTCTACCTAACCTTGCATCTCCTTTTGCCTATTTATCTCAATCACTCATTATTTTACCTCTTAATCTTCATCCTTCATTCTTGAGGCAATTCCTTTAAATGGAAGCTCTTCCCTTTCTCAAGGGTCCTAATTTTAGTCAATTTACAATCTTGATAATTTATATTCTAGCTTTCTTACATTCTTATAGTAATCTTATCATTTGAATTCTTAGTTTAGCTTCATTTCTAGCTTAATCTTGCATTGCTTCAATAGTGTAGCTCTTGCATCTTCATTCTAGAATACTAGTTGCTTACATACATTCTTAGCTTAATCTCTTATTTTTGCTTGCACTCTTGCATTCTTAGCCCATTCTCTAGCTTTGAATCTTCCATTTTGGAGTAATCAAGTCACTAATTCTCTATGCCAATTTGATGAGCATCATGAGAAGGATTAAACTTGCTTCAACTAGGAAGCTATGAGCTGCTTCTTGAGATTTCCTCTTCCATAGATTCTATCAAGTGTAATGGCTCATAGAAGTGTGTTATAATTTTGATGACACATCTTTGGCACCCACTGTAGGGCTGGTTTCTAAAATATAGATCTATTTCTTACATTTTTGACTTTTTGGTGTCGCAGGTTTGTCACTTTATTTTTATAGGACAAAGAGTCGTACAACACTTTAGATCATACTTGGGCGACATTTCAGTATACTACCAGGAAACATTTATTAGCTCCTGAAATATCACCCTACTTCTCTGAGAAATATCGCTTGCTTCACAGAGAAATATTGTTTTGTTACTCTGAGGTATATCATCTGGACTTGAAATATCGTCTGGCTTCGTTATGGTATATCACACAATTTTACGATAGGCTGATTAAGTGTCATCTAGATTCAGTTGTTTCCATAGTCTACATTTTTAACTAAGATTGCTTGATTTTTCTTACATTTTCAGATTTTCGAGCTTTCTAACAGAAACTAACAAGTGATCTTGCAAGGTTATTTCTTTCATTTTTCATATCTTTTGTGCCATAACTTGTGGTTTTGTAAGATTTTCTTGCCAAAGAGATCAATATCTTCATGACTACTAATGCTTTGTGATATACCTGACGCTTGTCAAAGACTCAATCTTGAAACTACTAATGCTATTTATCTTGTAGGTTGCCTTGGAGATACAAATCAACATTGTGTTTTCTTACATTTGGTTTTCTAGGCACTTAGCTTAATTAGAAGGCTTCTTGTCTTGTGGTTAGTCAAGTAGTAGGAGAGTATGCTCTTTTCCTTTTGGAAAATTAGAAATCTTGACCTACTTAGTTGATCACTTGCAATTAGTCTTGGGTAAATAAACATGTGCTTGATGTGTTTGGGAGACACTATGGACTAGGAGAGTATTCTATTTTCCCTATGGAAAATAAAAATCTAGACCTCCACTAGCTATCCATTTTCTTTCTTGCATTTACCTTTACGGGGTCTGCCAAGAGAGCAATCTTTTGGGAACGACCCAAGTGGGAAAAAACAAACTTGGCTAACTCCATCCCACTATAATTAGAATCTTCCTTCAATCTAAAGAGATGGAAGACCTGGCTATTTTCTACTTCTAATGCTTCTTCATGTGTAGGGCCTAGTTGCCTCAATCTTGCTAAGCAAGACTACACTTGATTGGGCACTTGTAGGGCCTCCTTGGTCTAAATCTTGTTTACAAGACTACAAGGAGAGTACATTCACTTTGTGTAGGGCCGAGAGGTCTAAATCTTTCTTGTGAGACTATACACTTCGGGTTCTTGTAGGGATATAGGCCTTAATTTTTCTTGTGAAACTACAAGGGGTAGTCATGAACGAAGATTCCTACTAAACACCTTAGGACTTAGAGGATATCTTTTTGGTCATGTGACTTCCTTTATGAAATGATTGATCAAAGTGGACTTACCTAGATCACCTCAAGATACTCACCATATGTGTTCCCTTGGATGCAAAGCTTGAATATGATAATATGGAAAGGCATGCGATGCAAGCATTATTCTCTTCCAATTGATCCATAACTTGCATAGCCTTAGGAAAAGCCATTCAACCACTTAATCGTGGGGCTAAGAACATTAAGTTGTGGTAAAAGGTTGCAACACTTCCCTCTTGACCTTAGGTAGTTTTTCTTGATGTGCTTTAATGTGCTAAGAGCCATGAAAATATCCATTGAGCATACACTTGATATACTTGATACATTGTTATACCTTGCAAGACCTCACATATGCTTGTATCCAAAAGGTTTCTTTGTCCCTTGTTGGATTGTTTGAAGACTATTGCTTGCTCACAATACTTGCTTTAAAAAAAAACTTTGTCTAGGAAATGCTCCAAACTTGCAATCTTTTGGAATCAAACTTTTAGACTAAGCTCAAACATTGTCAATACTGCTTCTTCATTATTACCTTAGATCATCATGTTATTTGGTACAATTTAGCATGTTAGGAATTGCCTCTAGTTAGAAAAGATTACTTTGATCTCTTGACTACATTCTTGGCTAGTAGAATGTTCACTTGTCCATCATCTCCTTGATCGCTTCTCTTGGATGCTCTATCCTTTCCTTGCTTGTTCACAAGTGTCGTACACAGGGATCTACCCACAACTTGGATATTTTGTGGCAAATTATCTTCCCTATATCTCTTACATTTTTACACTTTGGACAAGTGAACACTTTTACTTACCTAGCTTGAACATCAAGTCATCCTATTTGGATTTTGACAATCTTCATTCATGCCAGTCACAACTAGATCTTAGGTCCATGAAGAAAAGAAACTCGAAGCTACCTTTGACAAATCATCTAAAGAAGATCCTATACCTTGGGGTTTTAAACCCTTTGCTAATATCTCTAGTGAATCTACCTTATCCTCTCCTAGGTTGACACATAGTGTTTCTTACACTCCAATCATGAAAGAACAAGATAAGAGGATTGAGGAATTCTTAAAAAAATTGGGTGAAAAGCACTTTGGACAAGAAAACCAAGAGCATCACAACTCTAGGCATGGATCACAACATGATTCTCAACATACTAGACCTAGATCACGTGGTTCACGAGGTCGTGATTAAGATAATGAAATAATCGAGGAAGATATCTTGCAATTTCAACAAGATGAACATTTGTAGAGACTTATGAAGTTGACCTCGAGTCAAAATAAAGATCAATATGTAATGCCCCACCAAAACAAGCTTTTCCAAAAATCTTCCAATAGTTCTAGAGCTCCCCAGGACCTAATAGATGTAATGAAAATAATACCCAAAATCCCTATATAAAGAAAAACCTATCCCTCTTAGGGTTTCCAAAACATGCAAACTCAAAAGTAGAACTCAAATCTCACTCTCTAGTTGCATGATAAAATAACTTAAAAAATAAATAATGCACTTTTAAAATAAAACTCAAACTCAACTTTTAACTTTAATTATAATTTCAATTTTACTTAAACCAAATGTGCAACTTAAATTGCATATAATTATTTAATTAAACAATAAATACTTTAGCACAAATTAACCATGCAAACTAATAAATCAAATATTTAAATAAATCAACTATGCCCTTTAATTAAAATTAGGATTTAATAATTAATTAAACCCTTTAATTCTCAAATTTAAATCTTTTAATTTAATCATTTAATTAACAAAGGTATTTAATTACCTTTAATAATTAAATATACTCTATTGATGAAGGTTGCTCCCCTTAATACCACAAACACATAACATAAAAAGAGAAACAACAACAATAATATGCAAGAACAGAAAATTGGCTTCTTATTATCTCCACAAATGTGGAATTACAAACTTTTAGAATTACAATATGCAAAGCCACATGGGCATTCCCTTACAATATTCTGTAGGACAAAGCCTCGAACTATTACCTAGATCTACTACCCAGAACTATTCTGAACTGCCTAAGACAATAATACAACCTTCCTCATATAGGCAATTTTCCACCGCCTGGGAAGGTTCCAGAATTTTAGCCAATAAAGCCGACCAAACTTAAAATTATTTTATTTTACATTTTATTACATCATAGTCGGCTCAAGATAACCTTTGAAACCCGAACAAAAATTTTGAAGAAAATTATTTTCTGCCATTTCAGGTGGCCCAACTTCCGAAGACCATAAGTCATCACCAGTTGACCCGATCGACTATTATAACCCCATTTCAAAAATGCCACGAAGTGCTCTATAGGCCTGATCAACGTAAGCACCCGTCTCCCAAATTTTTGACCTCATCCGGGGCCTCTAAAGCCTTCAAAATTGAGTTCAAAGTTTCTGTACCCTGCTGCCAATACCAAAAATCTTCAATATCCTCCAATATACACTTGATCTGGCAATGAAACTTTACTGGCAGACTTATATGACCAAAATGAACCTCCAAGAAAGAAATCAGATCATTCTGAGCACATACGAAAATTACCAAAAATAGTAACTTTCCATAAATAGCAGCTCTGCACAAAATAGCCCTTATTGAATACAAAAAAATAGAAATATTTTTGGGTGATGCAAGATTGCTCTTACACCCAGGATGCTCTTGCATCAGACACCCGGGGTAATTTGAGAAGTGACCCTGCCACGACTCAGGTGTGCAGAGGAAAACCAAGACGGTTAACCTCCTCCTTTGTTAGCCATTATGAATCTTCAATAGGTCATCCTTTCCATTTGACCAAATACTCTTCATATGTCTTGTTCCTTGTGCTTCTGCCAACACGACTGTCCAGTATATCTTCGATCTCCTTATTGTCTGAACTAGTTGCTGGAATACTCCACTGTGCTGCTGTGATCTCATCTTCAACACCTCCTTCATGATACTCTATCAGATCTGAAATGTTAAACACTGGTGAAATATTCAGCTCACTAGGCAATTCTACCTCATATGCATTTCCTAAATCATGCTTCTTCAATATCTTACATGGTCCAAACTTCTTCATTTTCAACTTGTTATATGTACCAACCGGAAACCGCTCCTTCCGCAAATGAACCATGACTTCATCGCCAACCTGAAATTCCTTATATCTCCTTTTCACATCTACCTTAACCTTATACTGTGCATTCATCTTGGCAATATGCTTCCTCACCTCCTCATGGATGTTCTTCAAGTGTTCTGCAAAATCCTCAGCTTCAGCACTACTTATTTCTCCTTTATCTATCTTCCTCAATTTAGATGCATTTCTTGGACTACTTCCATATACAATCTGGAATGGTGATTTACCAGTGCTCCTGTTGACAGAATTATTGTATGCAAATTCCGCCTATGGTAAAATCAAATCCCATCCTGTTGGCTTATCTCCAACCAAACATCTCAACAAATTTTCCAAACTCCTATTCACCACCTCTATCTGTCCATCAGTCTGTGGATGATGTGATGAACTGAACTTCAAATCTGTCTTCAACTTCTTCCACAATGTACGCTAGAAATATCCAACAAACTTAGTGTCCCGATCTAAAACTATGGTCTTTGGCAAACCATGAAGTCTCACTACTTCTCTGAAAAATAATTCTGCTACATAAACAACATCATTAGTCTTCTTGCAGGGAATGAAATGCGCCATCTTCGAAAATCTGTCAACTACTACAAAAATTGAATCATGTCCTCGCTGAGTCCTCGATAAACCAAGAACAAAGTCCATGCTGATATCCTCCCAAGGCTTCTCTGGTATAGGTAGTGGCTGATACAACCCTGTATTCTGCTTCACTCCTTTCGCTATCTGACATACTCTACAACTCTGTACAAACTTCTTCACATATTGCTGTAACTGTGGCCAATAATAATTCTCACTAACCAAACCAAAGGTTTTATCACGACCAAAATGTCCAGCCAATCCTCCACTATGCTTCTCCTTGATGAGATTCTCCCTCATAGAACTTCGTGGAATGCACAACTGACTCCCTCTGAATAGCATATCATCCTGGATGATGAAATCTAGCCACTTCATCCTGTCTAGAGCAACGGGTTCTGTACAAGCTTTCCAAGCTTCACCAAAATCAGGATCCTCTGGATACAAATTCTTGAGTTCCTTGAACCCAACCACTTCAATCTGCATTTCTGTCAGCAATAGTTGCCTTCTGTTAAGAGCATCTGCAACCCTATTAGACTTTCCACTCCTGTGTTTCAAAAAAAATGTATAACTTTGCAAAAACTCAACCCATTTCAAATGGCTTCGATTCAATTTTCCTTGAATATTCAAATATTGCAAAGCTTGATGATCAGTATACAAAACAAACTCCTTAGGAAGCAGATAGTGCCCCCACTTTTTCAATACCTGAACTATAGCATAAAATTCCTGATCATAAACAGAATATTTTCTCTTGGCATCATTTAACTTCTCACTGAAATAAGCAACAGGTTTACCTTCTTGGCTCATAACAGCTCCTATTGCAGTACGACTAGCATCACAATCTACTTGAAACACCTTATTAAAATCTGGAAGTACTAAAACAGGTTGTTCTGTAACTTTTTGTTTCAACAATTGAAAACTCTTTTCTGCCCCATTAGTCTACTTAAACTCTTTTTTATCCCCTCTCATTGTTTCAGTCAAGGGTCCACAAATACTGCTAAAATTTTTGATAAACTTTCTGTAAAAGCTAGCTAGACCATGAAAAGATCTTACCTCAGTAGCACTCCTTGGAGTAGGCCATTCAAGGATAGCCTGTACCTTCTCTGGGTCCATTTTTAGACCTTCTCCTGAAACTACAAACCCCAAATACACCAACTCTTTCTTCACAAAACTGCACTTCTTCAAATTAATCAACAATTTCTCTTCTCTCAACCTCTCAAATACCATACGAATATGCATCATATGCTCGTCCAATGTCTTACTAAAGATCAAAATATCATCTAGGTAAACAATGACAAACTTACCCAGAAATTCTTTCAGAACCTCGTTCATGAGCCGCATGAAAGTGCTCGGTGCATTGGTTAGCCCAAAAGGCATGACTAACCACTCATACAGTCCTTCCTTTGTCTTGAAGGCAGCCTTCCATTCATCTCCTTCTCTGATCCGAATCTGGTGATATCCACTCTTTAGATCTATCTTTGAGAAATACATAGCTCCACTCAAACAGTCCATAATATCATCCATTCGTGGCAATGGAAACCTATACTTAATTGTGATCTTGTTTATTGCTCTGGAATCTGTACACATCCTCCATTCTCCATTCTTCTTTGGTGCTAATACCGCTGGTACAGCACAGGGACTCAGACTCTCACGGATCAATCCTTTCTGTAACAGTTCATATACTTGTCTGTTCAACTCCTCACTTTCTGCAGGTGTCATTCTGTGTGCTGCCTTATTCAAAAAACTCGCTCCTGGGATCAAGTCCATCTGATGACTGATCTTCCTGACTGGTGGTAATCCATCAGGCACGTTATCGGATACAATATCCTGAAACTCATTCAACAAATCTGCAACTTCTACAGGAACATCTTCTACTTCCTCTTTACCAGCTTTTGGAATTAAAGCAAAACATACATGCTCATGCTTCATACCATCTAGGAAATTTCTTCCATCAACAAAAGTTATCCTTGCATTACCACATACCTTTTCTTCAGTCTCCTTCAATGGTTTTAGCTTATGTCGCACTCCATCCTTTGTCAGGGAATAGGTATTCACACGACCATCATGTACAGCACATCTGTCAAACTGTCATGGTCTACCCAACAACATATGACATGCATCCATAGATATGATATCACACAATACCTCATCTTGGTATCCGCCAATCTTGAACTTCACCAGGCATTGTTCATTGACCATGACCTTATGGTCATCCTGTACCCAGGCAATCCGATATGGATGTGGGTGTTTCTGTCTCTTGAGCTTCAACTTTGTCACCATCTCTTCTGACACCAAATTGTCAGTGCTTCCACTATCAATAATCACATCACAACATTTACCTTCACACTTGCACCTGGTGCGAAATAGGCTCCTCCTTTGCTCAGGTTCATTCTCACCACTCAACAGGACTCTTCTGTTAATCAACGTTTCTCCTCTTTCAGCATCTTTCGAATTTGATGATCTGACATCTTCATCTACATGTGCAACTCTAGCCTGGCCTTCATTTCTCCTATCTGTTCTGCCTTGGCGCTGAGGACATTCAAATGCCTTGTGACCTTCTCCACAATGAAAACATGTTCCACGGAAGCCACCTCTTCCAAGTCCTTGTCCTCTTCCTCTTCCTCTCTGATCTCTATTATTCTGATCCTGGAAGTGATTGGAATTATTTCCTCACTGATTCTGACTGCTACTGGCCTCATCCTTCTTTTTCAGATCTTCATTTCGGCCACCATATGACTGTCCACCAGATCGTCCACCGCGACCTCTTCCCTTTTGTCTGCTCTCAAACTTCTTGTTTAGCTTTTCCTCTACTTTTAGGGAAAATTGGTATGGCTCTTCAATACAGTTCATTCGAACCAGATTCAGCTCCTCTTGAATGCTTGGCCTTAACCCATTAAGGTATTGGGCAACTTTCTCCTTATCAGCTTCTGCATGGCCTGTTCTGATGAAAAGTCGATAGAACTCCTCTGTATACTCCTGAACAGATCTTCCTGCTTGCTTCAGACTCTGCATTTTCTTCAGTAGGTCAAGCTCATAATCAACAGGAATGAACTGTCGCTTCAATTTATCCACCATCCGATCCCATCTTGTGATTTTCTCCTTTCCCTTTCTATTTCGCTCCAACTGAATCTCTCGCCACCATATCTTCGCATGACCTTTCAGTCTGGCCTTTGCAAATTTGACCCTATCACGATCCTCAACATCTTCATACTCAAAATATTTCTCACACTCATTGATCCAGTCGATCAATTCTTCTGGGTTAAGATTTCTAGAAAATGTAGGAACCTCAATCTTAGGTCTTTTCCCAATCTTAGAAATGGCCCGAAAAAGTCTTTCTTCCTCCTGGTTCATAATTTTGACTTCTCCTTCTTGATATTCTTCTTCAGCTTCATCCTCGCTTTCTTCTCTGACATTAAGATTCATTCCTCTACGAATCTCTTCTTGCAATGCTCGCACTTGTCTCTGTAGCTCTCTAACCTCAGGTGTTACAATACCAGCTCTTCTGCCACGTTCCCTTCGTGGAGGCATTTTTGCGATGCGCGCTGAAACCCTAACCACGATCCTGGTGCAAACTGCCTTACAGTCGGCGATCTATTTACACACTCAGGAACTCCTGCTTTGATACCACTTGATGAAGGTTGCTCCCCTTAATACCACAAACACATAACAGAAAAAGAGAAACAACAACAATAATATGCAAGAACAGAAAATTGGCTTCTTATTATCTTCACAAATGTGGAATTACAAACTTTCAGAATTACAATATGCAAAGCCACATGGGCATTCCCTTACAATATTCTGTAGGACAAAGCCTTGAACTATTACCCAGATCTACTACCCAGAACTATTCTGAACTGCCTAAGACAATAATACAGCCTTCCTCATATAGGCAATTTTCCACCGCCTGGGAAGGTTCCAAAATTTTAGCCAATAAGGCCGACCAAACTTAGAATTATTTTATTTTACATTTTATTACATCATAGTCGGCTCAAGATAACCTTTGAAACCCGAACATAAATTTTGAAGAAAATTATTTTTCGCCATTTCAGGTGGCCCAACTTCCGAAGACCATAAGTCATCACCAGTTGACCCGATCGGCTATTATAACCCCATTTCAGAAACACCACGAAGCGCTCTACAGGCTTGACTGGCGCAAGCGCCTGTCACCCAAATTTTTGACCTCATCCGGGGCCTCTAAAGCCTTCAAAACTGAGTTCAAAGTTTCTGTACCCTGCTGCCAATACCGAAAATCTTCAATATCCTCCAATATACACTTGATCTAGCAATGAAACTTTACTGGCAGACTTATATGACCAAAATGAACCTCCAAGAAAGAAATCAGATCATTCTGAGCACATACGGAAATTACCAAAAATAGTAACTTTCCATAAATAGCAGCTCTGCACAAAATAGCCCTTATTGAATACAAAAAAATAAAAATATTTTTAGGTGATGCAAGATTGCTCTTACACCCAAGATGCTCCTGCATCATCTATACCTAACATTACCACATTCATAAAATATAAATATACAAATCTCAAAATTACTCCTAACTTAATTAATTAAATCAATTAATTCACACAAACAAATCCACTCTACTCCCAAAATCCAAAAATCAACTAATTCTATATCAAACAGGCACCAAGGAAGGGCTCACAAATTCATGTCACTTGATGAATTTGTATGGGTAGAAACAAATAATTGCCCAAAATTTAAGACAATCAATGGCTAGGGTTGGGATTTGGATTTGTATGTTATCTCCCCTCTCTTACCATTGAGATTTGCGATAGGGCACACTCATCCTAACAATTCAGGGAAGTCGATGCCTGGTACCTGCAAACCTGCATAAAAGATAAGCATGTACATACATGTATAAATATAAACAAACAATGGTGGGGATCAACTGATCGTGTGGATCTTGAAAATAAGTAACTATGACTCTGTCCCTCAACCACATCAAGCACATCAAACAGAAATTTAAAACATACATATCGACCATACACATGCAAGTATGAGGTTAGTAAAACCATAAGCATTCATGATATACTAACATATGAATCATCAAAATGAAATAACCATCTCGTATAAATAACATCATCATTTGCATTTAATCAACATGAAAATAATGCAAAAGCATCTAATCCATGATTATTCAATAAAATGTCATACATTCATAAACCTCAAAAATCTCTGAAATAAATAACACACACATGAAAATGGCCTAAAAGAGTTTGGTGATAAAACTGAAAAGAAAATTATTGGAGGGGCATTACATCCACCTCCCCTAAAATTAGGCTTACTCCTGGAAGCCTATAACAAAATAGAGATATAAATCTCGAAACTCGATGTGCCCTATTAAGTCATAAAAGACTTAACATGCAGGTCTGATTGGACCCTTCCTTGCTCTATTGAATGAACTTTGTGAATCATTCCCAATTGTGAACACCTTGTGGGACCTACCAACATCCCCAACCATAGGCTCAAAAGCTACATGCCTTTGTCCTGAAAATTGTGTCGATCGATTAGAACAATTGACAACAACGTGACCATGCTGCTTGCAAGAATAACAACCACCTCTACTACCACCTCTCCCAACTGAAGGTACACTAGACTGCTGGAAAATACCTCCACTAAAATCTTGAAGTGAAATATGAGCTGGTTGATCATTATGATTGTGCATACTACGTTGCTAGTTGTGATAGTTCCTTGATTGAGAACCACCACTATTACCATGGAATAATTTCTTGTTCTGTTGATTCTGATTACCTTTCATAAAGGTAGAAGGATTCTTAGAGTTATCTGCAGCCTGAGATTGATTTCCCTTAGGCCTTGAAGAAGGACCCCCAGAATGAATACCACCCTATCCACCATGACCTCTAGCCAAGTTCCCCTCAATCAATGTAGCCTTAATGACCATGTCATTGAGAGTCTTAGGTTCAAAAACTATAACACCCTAGGATGCGACTATTAACTCCTCTAATGAAATGTTGCACCATTAGTGGTGACTTATCATCATAACCTGCATATGGTTTGAGCTCGAAGAAACAACGCTCATACTCGTGAACACTCAAAGTCAACTATCGCAGATTGTGGAAATCATCTGCATGTTGTTGTTGCCACTGCTCAGATAAAAAGCGCTCTCGAAAGTTCTCAAGAAATAATTCCCAAGTGATAGTGTCCATGCTACGCCCTAACTTTTGTTCCTCAATCTTCTACCAAGTAGCCACAAAACCTTCGAGGTGCATGATGGCACACCTCGCCTTGACATTTGTGTCAAATTGTTGCATAGTTCATAGCAAAGCAACAATCCAATGTGATAAGCCATGTCTCTACCTCAAAACCAATACCCAAACCATTAAAGGGAGGAGGTCATGATCTAAGGAGGTCTCTCATCTGGCTAGCCTTAGTGTTCTCATGAACAACTGCAGTGCCTTTCCTCCTAGGGTTCCTAGATCTCTGTCTCTCCTCATTCCCAGAATTATGTGATTCCTCTCTCTCAACCCTGTTATGGATAGGTAGATGCTCCAGAATAGCCTGAAGTATCTACCTAGTATCAGGTCCTTTGGAATCACCATGTTGCTCACCACTATCCTCGCACACACTCTCAACTCTATGACTCACAGGAGATCTATGAAGCCTACTCCTTCCACATCCTCTACCATGACCCCCACTACGACCTCTACCAACAGATCTAGTCTCAGTGACCATCTTTCCTACAACATCTAAAAAGAAGAATAATATCACAAAATCAATCAAGAAGAATAAACACATGATGCATAGTCATAATAGCTTGGAATACAAAGTGTTATATGTCTAAGTTTGGTTTCTTTTTTTGACAGTTTAGACATCTAATGGGCACATAATTTCTCAGAGTTCCCAGTGTAGAAACTCGAGCTTTGATACCAAGTGTAATGCCCTGCCAAAACAAGCTCTCCCAAACAACTTCCAATACTTCCAAAGCTCCTCAAAACTTGATAGACATAATGAAAATAATACCCAAAATCACTACATAAAGAAAAACCTATCCCTCATAGGGTTTCCAAAATACGCAAACTCAAAAGTAGAACTCAACTCTCTCTCTCTCTCATTACATGATAAAATAACTTAAAAAATAAATAATGCACTTTTAAAATAAAACTCGAACTCAACTTTTAACTTTAGTTATAATTTCAATTTCACTTAAACCAAATGTGCAACTTAAATTGCATATAATTATTTAATTAAATAATAAATACTTTAGCACAAATTAACCATGCAAACTAATAAATCAAATATTTAAATAAATCAACTATGCCCTTTAATTTAAATTAAGATTTAATAATTAATTAAACCCTCTAATTCTCAAATTTAAATCTTTTAATTTAATCATTTAATTAACAAAGGTATTTAATTACCTTTAATAATTAAATATACTCTATTTCTAATATTGCCACATTGATAAAATATAAATATTAAAATCTCAAAATTACTCCTTAATTAATTAAATCAAATAATTCACACAAAAAAATCCACTTGACTCCCAAAATCCAAAAATTGACTAACTCTATATCAAACATGCACTAAGGAAGGGCTCACAAATTCACGTCACTTGACGAATTCAAATGGGTGGAATCATATACTTGCCCAATATTTAGGTCAATCAATGGATAGGGTTGGGATTTAGATTTGTATGTTATCTCCCCTCTCTTACCATTGAGATTTTACGGTAGGGCACACTCATCCTGACAATTCAGGGAAGTCGATGCTCGATACCTGCAAACCTGCATAAAAGACAAGCATGTACATACATGTATAAATATAAACAAGCAATGGTGGGATCGGTCGATCGTGTGGATCTCATAAGCAACTATGACTCCATCCCTCAACCACATCAAGCACGTCAAACATAAATGTAAAACATACATATCGACCATACACATAGAAGTATGTGGTAAGTAAAACCATAAGCATTCATGATATCCTAACATATGAATCATCAAAATGAAATAACTATCTCATATAAATATCATCATGATTTGCATTTAATCAACATGAAAATAATTCAAAAACATCTAATCCATGATTATTCAATAAAATGCCATACATTCATAAACCTCAAAAATCCCTGAAATAAACAACACACATGAAAATGGCCTAAAAGAGTTTGGCGATAAAATTGAAAAGCAAACTATGGGAGGGGCATTACACAATACTTCTTGTATTTGGCCTCAAAAGGAGTTAAGCTAGCTCACAAATTTGAAGTTGATAATCTGATTAAGAAAGATGAACCATATGAAATAGAAATCATGAAGAAACATATGGAATAAATGATGAAACAAATGTTATGCTTGGAAAAGGAAAAAGAACAACCAAGAACATCTTTTTCTCTTGAGGCTATATGCTCATTTCCTTTTGATAAAGATTTATACATGCCTCATTTTCCTCGAAAAGTTTAATTTCCTAAGTATGAAAAGTGTGATGGTAGCATAGATCCACATGATCATATCGGGGAATTTTGTGCAGTAAGCATGGAATTCTTGCACGAACCTACTTATCTTATGAGACTCTTACCTAGGAGTCTTAGTGGTCAATCTATGGAGTGGTTCACTAAACTATCTCCTCCTCTTAAATCATTTGACCAGTTAGTGCACAATTTTTTTAAGCAATACTCCTATAATATCCAACATGCTATCACCATGCTTGATCTTTACAATATCAAACAAAGCCAAGGTGAATCCTTTGTGGTTTTCCTTCAGTGATGGAAAAATCTATACTCACATTATCCTCGACAGATTCCTGAGACTGAAAAGATAGACATATTCATTAATGCTTTGGTTCCTGAAATGAATTATGCATTGCAAATGCAAACCCATGATTCATTTGATAAATTGGTTGAATCATCTATTCACATAGAGGATTTCCTTGTTCGTAAAGGTGATATCACACTTCAATCTAAAGAGCATGAATCCTTTTCTAACAACCAACATAACAAGGATAAGAACAAATTCTGGAACAAGACTAAAGATGTCATCAATGATGGAATCATGGCTACAACTTCAATGTATGCTACTCCTAAAGAGAAAAAGTTCAATCTATCTACTGTTGTGAAAGCTAAAAGTGATAAGCCTTGATAAGCCTTGGGCCTCTAAGCCTAAGAGAAACTTCACTCCTCTTGGAGAATTTCTTGAAAACTCTTTGAAGATGCTTTTGGCTAATTAGATCATTACTTTTCCTGATAAATCAAGACCCTATGATCCTAAGATAAAGCCTAAATGGTGGAACAACAACCATTATTATGATTATCGTCACAACAAAGGCCATAAGACTGACGAATGCATGAAACTTAAGAATCTCATCCATGATCTAATTGATAATGAGACTATTGTGGTTGACCCCACACAAGAAAATAATGATCATAAAGATTTCAAGGAGCCTTTTACTAAATTTTAAAAAAGGGAGTCTTCTAAGACAAAGAATAATAAGGTTGCCTACACCTACTATAATAGTGACAATGTGATCAACATGCTTGAATCCTCTGATCATACTAAGGATAACACTAAAGCTAAATCATCTAATGCGGTAACCCGCTCTCAAGAAAACATCACTCTATTAGGAGAAGGTTTGTCTTCCTCCTCTAATTCTAAGTATACAACAACCTCAACATCGAAGTCAACTACCTCATCAACTGCACATCACTACAATCTTGCTGACCAACTTCAGCATACCTTAGCTCAGATTTCTATACTCAAGCTGTTGTAAATCTCTCCTACTCATAGGGAGATTATTGATCAAGCCCTTCTTGCGACTAATGTACCTAAGGACCTAGATGTTGAACTTTATGGTCGGTCACCTCACTTAGGATCATTATCTAACTTTCTCTGAAGTAGATGAAAAATTTGTTGGCCATCCTCATAATCAACCCCTCAATATTGAAGTTGCTATCCATAAGTATAGAGTTAAGCACATTTTGATAGATGGAGGCACGAGTTTTAACATTTACACTTTCATTCTAGTTAAAGCTCTCAGTTTCTCAGAGCATGCTATTGATCCTCAACACAAAATAACAATCAAAGCATATGATGAAGAGGAACATTATTTTAAAGGCATGGTAGTCCTACCTATTCGAGTAGGTCATGTTCAGTGGGAAGTCATCTGTCAAGTCCTAGATATTCCTTTGGCATACAACATACTTTTGGCTCATCCTTGGATCCATGCAATGCAAACAGTTGCTTCTACATATCATCGATGCATTAAATACCCTCATGAAGGAATTGAGATTACTATTCCTATAGATTCAACATACATATGTAGCAATCCTAAACAAGAAGACCGAATGGTTTCTCACAAAAAAGAAGGGTCAAATCCTTATGAAGTAGAAACAAAAGGAAAAATACATCTATTAGACTATGGGGAAAGAATACTTGTCAAACCTACTGGTATGGGAGAATATCGAGTGGACACTTTTCCCATCTCTTCAAAATCTTATGGAAAATAATCTCTCTCATCCATTCCTACAACTGCAAAAACACCTGTTATACATGAAGGTAATAGAATGGTTCAGGCTAAAATTCCCCTAGAGCTAGAAAGGGAAGAAAGTGCTATCTTACAAAGACTCTACAAGAGAGAATAACCTGAACAAGAAATAAAATATGCTGACATTTCACATAAAAGTATGGTGTAGTTTACCAACTTATGAAAAAGATGGGATATGATGGAAAAAGTCCTCTTGGAAAAGGCAAAGGTCTTCTTGAACCTCTACATGCTGAATTTAGAAACCCTAAAGATAAGACAGGTGTTGGCTATCATGAACGTAAGTTTGAAAAACCTAGCAACAACACCCACACATATTAGGACTCATACGATGAAGAAGAAGCATAAATTCAAACCATGAAATATGAAAGACTCTTTCATTTCCAAAATTTTAATCCAGACTATCAAGGAGAGTCATATATGCCATTACAAGCTCCTTAAGAAATTGAACCTATGGGTCCAATAAAACATGGTCTTAATCAATAAAATCTCACTCAGTCTCCTGAGAAAACTCCTACTCCTACTACTACTACGACTACTACTACTATTGCTGCTACTGCTGCTACTACTACTACTACTACTACTACGATTGCTATTGTTGCTGCTACTGATTGGGGGAAACTTGCTGACGTCTCCCATATCTTGGATATGCCTCGATGTATGCCTATTCTAGACTATTCTTCTACTACTACTAGTGAACAAGCTCTTTCTATTGAAAATACACCTCACGCGACAAAAGAAAGTGATGATGAAGATCTACCTCCTATAATATTTCTAGCTGATTCCATCAGACAGTATCACAATAGTGAAACAAACTCACATGAATATGTGTGAGACTCATTATCAGATGCTATAATGGAAATACAAGTTGATTTCATACACATATATGCTACTGCTATAAATTTTGAATGAGGAGAAAGCTCAAATTCTCATGAACAAGCGAATGATGATGATACTTTTCATCCTTATGTGGAAATCATTCCTATGGCTCCTAGGCCATCTAATCAAGATAATGCTCTAGCTAATCAAGAAAATAATGGGTATATAAGACCTCATCCTATGATAGCTTCATGGAACTTAGGAAGGTCTAGGATTGAGTTGGTTCCTATTCTCACACTTCTTCCACAAGAAGAGGGATATACTTCTCAGAATAGGAAATTCTGGTTAGATTCATGTAATACTTCTCTAAACTCCTTTGAGACTTCTAGGACAACTTGCGATCGACAACACTCTATGGAAGATAAATTTATTGATCTCTTTGATTCATTCATGAACAATGAGGATGATACTGGTGTCTTTTCACTTGAACCTGTTTAACCTTTATCCCGCATCCTTCCTTAGTTAAGTGGTTGGACCACTTCCCATCCATCCCTCCATCTAAACTTGTCATATCAGCCTCATTCATCCATAATTCTCGAGTCTTCCAGAAGAAACCTAGATGTGCAACATAAAAATCAGAAATACAAGAATCCACTTACATATAATGCTCACCATGTCCACTCTAATCAACATGTGCCTACAAAGACAAAATCAATATTAAAGAGACCACATGGGTACTCCAAGAAAAGAATAAATTCAAAGAAAATATGGATTCTAAAATCCATCATAAAATAATTACAATCAAAAGCATCTCAAAATAAAGGACGAGCAAAGACTTGTGGATTCCCAAGTCTCTCCTGAAAGACTTAGATAGAAAAGAAAAATCAATGTTGGCATTCTAGCTTCCATCTCCTTGTAACCTCATGCTGCTCTCCAATCCGTCATTTCCTTCCAAGAAGTGCACACTGGTATCTACTCATTACTAATGACTTGCTTCAAAGAAGTCTAGATGGTACTCTCCTTAGGTGTCTAAAATGTGAGGAATCTAACAAAGTGTTAAGAGAAGTCTATGAGGGTATTTGTGGATCTCATTCGAATGGTCTTCCCTTGGCTACGAAATTCTTGTAGGCTGATCACCACTGGCTGGATCCTTTTATCATTGCTACAAAATCTGATTTTGGAGCTTATCAGCTGGATACTTCAAATGAAAAATGAAAAAGAACAAAAAAATTTAAAAAAAGAGAAAAAATTGTGCCTTGGTGAAAACCTAGAAACAAGCACCTTGACAACAAAATAAAACTTCTCCAAGTGGTGAAAACCTAGAAAATAGGCGTCACTTGTAATCAACCCTCCATCTATCAATGTGTAGGTGAGATCTTGATGCTTCCATCCATCTCTCTTTCTATTTCCTTGTGCCACCATGGACTGGAACTAGTCTTAGTCTTGTCCTCGGTTCTTGTCTGTTGTCTAGGGGCAATCATATGCCTATCTGAGGTGTTTTTGCTTTATCACTTGGTCGATCTTTTGAGCTTAACTTGAGTTAGTTTATCTATTTTTCTCTATGGACACTTTATCACTAACATTACTTGGTGTTTCTCAACACCCCAATCCTTCAGTGTTTCTTAACTGATGTAGGAGCATCTTGGGTGTAAGAGCAATCTTGCATCACCCAAAAATATTTTTATTTTTGTATTCAATAAGGGCTATCTTGTGCAGAGTTGCTATTTATGGAAACTTGCTATTTTTAGTAAGTTGGTCTTACGATCTCAGAATGTTCTGATTTTACATGTGGAAGTTCATCTCAGTCATATCAGCCTGCTAGCAAAGTTTCATGGTTAGATCAGGTCTAGTTTTGAAGATATTGAAGATTTTCAGTATTGGCAGCAGGGTACAAAAACTTTGAACTTAGTTTTGAAGGCTTTAGAGGCCCCGGATAAGGTCAAAAATTTGTGTGACGAGCGCTTGCGCAAATAAAGCTTGTAGAGCGCTTTGTGGCATTTTTGAAATGGGGTTATAATAGTCACTCGGGTCAACTGGTGATGACTTATGGTCTCCGAAAGTCAGGCCACCTGAAATGGCGAAAAATAATTTTCTTTCAAAATTTCTATTTGGGTTTCAAAAGTTATTTTGAGCTGACTTTGATGTAATAAATTGAAAGTAAAATAATTCTAAGTTTGGTCGGCCCTTAGGGCTAAATTTTTGGAACCTTCTCAGGCGGTGAAAAATGCCTATATAAAGAAGGCCCGTAGTGTTGTCTAGGGCAATTCTGGGTAGTAGATCTGGATATTGATTCAAGGCTTTGTCCTACAGAATATTGTAAGGGAATGCCCATGTGGCTTTGCATATTGTAATTCTGAAAGTTTGTAATTCCACATTTGTGGAGATAATAAGAAGCCAATTTTCTATTCTTGCATATTGCTGTTGTTGTTTCTCTGTTTCTGTTATGTGTTTTCATTATTAAGGGGAGCACCCTTCATCAAGTGGTATCAGAGCAGGAGTTCTTGAGTGTGTAAATAGATCACCGACTGTGAGGCAGTTTGCACCAGGACCATGGTTAGGGTTGTAGCACGCATCATGAAAATTTCTCCACGAAGGGAACGTGGTGGAAGAGCTAGTGTTGTAACACTTGAGGTTAGAGTGCTCCAGAGACAAGTGCGAGCATTGCAAGAGGATATTCACAGAGGAATGAATCTTAATGTTAGAGACGAAAGCGAGGATGAATCCGAAGAAGAAGATCAAGAAGGAGAAGTCAAAGTTGTGAACCAGGAGGAAGAAAGAATTTTTCGAGCCATTTCCAAGATTGGAAAAAGACCTAAGATTGATGGACAGACTGATGGACAGACAGAGGTGGTGAATAGGAGTTTGGGAAATTTGCTAAGATGTTTGGTTGGAGATAAGCCAACAGGATGGGATTTGATTTTACCACAGGCAAAATTCACATATAATAATTCTGTCAACAGGAGCACTGGTAAATCACCATTCTAGATTGTACATGGGAGTAGTCCGAGAAATGCATCTGAGTTGAGAAAGATAGATAAAGGAGAAATAAGTAGTGCTGAAGCTGAGGATTTTGCAGAACATTTGAAGAGCATCCATGAGGAGGTGAGGAAGCATATTACCAAGATGAATGCACAGTATAAGGCTAAGGCAGATGAGAAAAAGAGGCATAAGGAATTTCAGGTTGGAGATGAAGGCATGGTTCATTTGTGGAAGGAGCGATTTTTGGTTGGTACATATAACAAGTTGAAAATGAAGAAGTTTTGGCCATGTAAGATACTGAAGAAGCATGATTCAGGAAATGCATATGAGGTAGAATTACCTACTGAGCTGAATATTTCACCAGTGTTTAACATTTTGGATTTGATAGAGTATCATGAAGGAGGTGTTGAAGATGAGGTTACAACAGCACAGTGGAGTATTCCAGCAACCAGTTCAAATATCAAGGAGATTGAAGACATACTGGATAGTCATGTTGGTAGAAGCACAAGGAACAGGACATATGAAGAGTATTTGGTCAAATGGAAAGGATGACCTATTGAAGATTCATCATGGCTAACAAAGGAGGAGGTTAACCATCTTGGTTTTCCTCTGCACACCTAAGTCATGATGGGGTCACTTCTCAAATTACTCCGGGTGTCTGATGCAAGAGCATCCTGGGTGTAAGAGCAATCTTGCATCACCCAAAAATATTTCTATTTTTGTATTCAATAAGGGCTATCTTGTGCAAAGCTGCTGTTTATGGAAACTTGCTATTTTTAGTAAGTTGGTCTTACGATCTTGAAATGTTATGATTTTATATGTGGAGGTTCATCTGAGTCATATCAGCCTGCCAGCAAAGTTTCATGGTTAGATCAGGTCTAGTTTTGAAGATATTGAAGATTTTCGGTATTGGCAGCAGGGTACAGAAACTTTGAACTTAGTTTTGAAGGCTTTAGAGGCCCCAGATGAGGTCAAAAATTTGGGTGACAAGCGCTTGCGCTAATCAAGCCTATAGAGCACTTCGTGGCATTTCTGAAATGGGGTTATAATAGTCAATCAGGTCAACTGGTGATGACTTATGGTCTCCGGAAGTCAGACCACCTGAAATGGCTGAAAATAATTTTCCTTCAAAATTTTTGTTCGGGTTTCAAAAGTTATTTTGAGCCAAATTTGATGTAATAAATTGAAAATAAAATAATTCTAAGTTTGGTCGGCCCTTAGGGCAAAATTTCTAAAACCTTCTCGGGCGGTGGAAAATGCCTATATAAAGAAGGCCCGTAGTGTTGTCTAGGGCAGTTCTGGGTAGTAGATCTGGGTATTGATTCGAGGCTTTGTCCTACAGAATATTGTAAGGGAATGCCCATGTGGCTTTGCATATTGTAATTCTGAAAGTTTGTAATTCCACATTTGTGGAGATAATAAGAAGCCAATTTTCTGTTCTTGCATATTGTTGTTGTTGTTTCTCTATTTTTGTTATGTGTTTGCATTATTAAGGGGAGCACCCTTCATCATTAACACTACCAATCTGGGCATCACCGTGTTTCTTAACACATATTGAATATTGCACTATTCACTGCAAACTTGCACTTCGACACTAGCACAAAGGTGTTTCCTTAACACCCAAAACCAACTACATCCTAGAAAATTGAAAATGACTGAGCTATGCTGAACTATTTTCTTATGCGTTGTCTGTTATCATTGATTTTTTCTTGCTATGTCTTCTAAGGTCGCTCGACGATGTCTACTTGACTAGAGATTCATGACTAGGGGCATACCATGTTTTTCTTTTATTTCTTCTTGTGGCATGATTTCAATGATCCTAAGTTGTCTAATAAATTGGGTATCTATGGTAAGAGCCTCCATCATGATTGGAATGCCACACATACCTCAACATTCTTTATTTGGACACTTAGGTGAGGTTGGAATTATATCCTTTTTTGTTGCTTGTGTGTAACACATACAATGACACTCCTGGTTATCTTGGCACCTTGTGCTTTGAAACAAGTGTTATCTTACAATATTAATTTGGAAACCATGTTTAGGTCATCTCAAAAATTGTGGCTTGATACTTATGTTTGTTTTCCACATCTTATCCAATAAGGTCGTATTCATATCTCCATGGTCGCTCTCGCACCAATGAAGGTTGTACTAACCTCCGATGTCCCAAACACTCAAATGATAAAAAATGAACGACTACAGGATCAATGACTTGAATCATCTCTTAGGATGGATTTCATTCTAGGGATGCATTGTAGCTATGCATTTCTGGTTCCCTTGATCTATATTTTATTTTCATCCTTCCTTTCTCTCCGTCGAGGTAGTCGATTACAAATCTTTATTTTTATCGTATTTTCGAGATCAAAATCAAAATTTGAGATCATTTAATTGCCAAATGTAGTTGACCATTGATGCTATCATTTCCTACTCATTTCCACCTTTCTTCCTTTCCATTTCAATCCCAATGGGGCATGACAATAAATACATTTTTTTCATCAATCAAATCTCCTAATCTACAAATCTAGCAATTGAACCAAATCTTAAATCGATCAAGTCAATCAGGACTAAAACATCATCGCTCGAGGCATCTTAGCTTCATTGCTTCATATCAAGTTGAGATTCTCCACATTCTCCTTTATGAAAGAGTGTTCTCATCGCTTCATATTAATTTACTCAGACAGGAACATTTTCAATCTCTTGGGGCATATCAAATTCATCACGACCCATATCAATCTAGTATTGTCTCTCAGATGATTAGCTATCTCAATCTCCTTGGATAGATATTCAGTCTCATCACTTCATATCAGGCTAGATACTCTTGTCTTTCTTATCAGTCTTCATTCAAACAAGTTCAACGTCTGATCTCTATCAACTACCTCGACATCATCATTATTTGACTCAGTGTGTTCCCAGATCGCTCACACATTAGTCAAAGAGAGGAAAATGTAATCACCTAAAATTGGTCTAGTAGAACCTTGAGCCCCCCTTTCAATCAAATTGTCTCTTTACTAGACATAATTGTGCAGAGTAACCCTTAAAATACCCTTTGCATAATTAAATATCAAATCTTATATCAAGCTTATACTATGGTCTAATTTCTAGAGCTTTCATATTCATTTAATTGCTATAATATTTCTTTTAATATAAAGTTTCTACACTTTTATTGAAAGAACACATTCACATGTGTGCACCTACTTAATCTTGATTAATTAGCAATTAAAAAGGATTTGTACTTTCAAAAATGCTATTTTGTCTTATCTTAGCTAATATTTCCCTTTTGCATCTTAATCCTCACCTCTCATTTCTACTTAACCTTGCATCTCTTTTTGCCTCTTCATCTCAATCACTCATTCTTTTGCCTCTTAATCTCTGCCCTTCATTCTTGAGGAAATTACTTTAAAATGAAGTTCTTCCCTTGCTCATGGGTCCTAATTTTTGTCATTATGCAATCTTGGTCATTTATATTCTATCTTTATTACATTATTAGAGTAATCTTGTCATTTGAACTCTTAGTTTAGCTTCATTTCTAGCTTAATATTGCATTTTTAATCTAGTTCCTTTATTGCATTGGTTCAATAGTATATCTCTTGCATCTTCATTCAAGAATACTAGTTTCTTACATACATTATTAGCTGAATCTCTTATTATAGCTTGCACTCTTGCATTCTTAGCTCATTCTCTACGTTTTAATCTTCCATTTCAGAGTAGTCAAGTCACTAATCCTCTATGCCAATTTGATAAGCATCATGAGAAGGATTAAACTCACTTCAACTAGGAAGCTATGAGCCACTGCTTGAGATTTCCTCTTCCATGGATTCTCTCAAGTGTAATGGTTCATAAAAGTGTCATAACTTTGATCACACAATAATCATTATAATTATAATTATAATATAATAATTATATTATCAATATAATTATTATATCACAATAATATTATCAATACCTTTATGTTATCTATGCCGGCCTGAAGGAATCTGACCATAGCTACAATAACATCAACTCTCCCTCTTAGCTAAGGAGGAATCATTCTTGATATATGATTTATGTAGTAATATCCACCATGGCTACTCCTAGTGGGCGATTCCATCATGGATACTCCCATGAATGGAAATGAAAATCAATACAAGTGCTCATCATGAAATCACTCAATGTGATGTTGTCATCTCATCATGATTGTCACCATGTCTACTCCCAGAGGGTGAATCAACACAAGTGATGAGTCACGGAGTCTCTCACATGACCTCCATCATGGATACTCCTAGAGGGTGGGTCCATCATGGCTACTCTCTATTAGAATTATGGAAAGATAAGTACTGAGAGGGGAGGGATGAATCAGTACTCTTGAAAACTTTTAACACATAAACTTTACAATAGTAGAACTTAAATAATCGACTGATTCCATTGTTTAAAACATACATTCAAATAATTGATGACGTAAAGTGCATGTAAACAAAATAATAAATCATACATGAAAATAATTACTCATGATATAGATATTTTGGTTACACAGAAACCCTTGTTAGAAGGTAAAAATTGTTGTGGGGATGACACCCACAAATCTTCACTACTGCAGTAAATAAAGTATGTCAATTAAGGCTACAAGTTGTGATCACTTCTGATGATCTTACCCTATTAGGAGTAACAAAAAGATCGACTAGATCTACCTAGTTAAAGGATTTAAACAACATAATGTATGTGTGTACTCGGTTAAGAGATTTAAACAAGAACTGTTAAGTTCACTTTGTTAAGAGATTTTGATCTGCTACAATGGTTAAATTGCTAATAGTAAAAGTATTTGTAAATAAAAACTTATACTTGTCTGATTCAGATCTGTGAAGTACCAAATAAATATCACCTCAGTGTGAAGTATATGCTCTTTTTTTCTTCTCGGTAGCATTGTATGTGTTCTGAAAAATTGATTGCCTCTATCATAAAATTTCTGTCATAAACCCTTTGTCTGATATCCTGATGTCCTTAGTGTGGCTACTCCTTCATGATATATGATCATAATGACATCTTTACAATTATATATCAAATTAACTTGATCTAATTAGGGTTTATATCATCTTAGAAAACCTAAGATCAATGGTACAAAAATTACCTAGATCTAACATTACATAGGAATCATCACAAAACTTAATGATTACATCCACATTAAATCTTCCTCGATCTTGGTAAACCATTTAGTGATCAGTGTAAACCATTTTGCATAGATATATGTGCCATTCCTGATTACTATGTCATTTCCTACTTTACTCAGTAATCACTGCATTTGTTGTTTGGTAAATTACTGGTTCTTGGTGTGTATGAATGCTCAGTGATCACTAGCTCGGTACTTGGTAATTCTTTTCATTTGGTAAGTATGCTCGCTCAAAACTGTTATCGATGATCTTGAAGTTCTACCTTGTCTTTTCTCAATGTGAAGGCTTTGTATGCTTGATTGACTATTCTGTTTCCAACCTTATTCCATCCTTTACCGACTGAATATCTAATTGATACTGATGACAATCCATTAATGCTCAAATAGAGATAACAATCTCCCCCTTTGTCATTAGTATCAAAATCTTATGTATATGTACCGACTGTAAAAAATATACACAAATTCAAAATATACTAACTCCATATATATACAAACTATATATACTCTGACTCTATATGCTGGCTCCCCCTTTGTGCATGCTCTCGGTGGTGTGAAGTACATAGTGGCATTGTGAAGTACATAGTGACATATACATGACTTTCCCCCTTTTTAAAAATAATGCCAAAATAGAAAGATGTACTTACAAATTATCAAAGATGTGCTGGTGGGTTTTCTTTAGTGATACCAAGAGGTTCTCCCATTCCTCTTTCAAGTTGTCGAGAGCAATGTACTCTAGACCGACTTGTGCATGCATATCAAAAATATTCTCTACTACAAAGATCTCGCGGGTAGAAACTGAGGCTTTTTCCTTTTCTATGCGCCTCTCCATGATTTTGAGATTTGGAAGAAGCTCATCTTGTAGCTCGGTGACTTGGTCACTTGTGGTATCTTCCTGCTTCCTCAAATCTGATTTCAACCAACTAAGTTCTTGAACTTTTGATATATGCTTATGAAAAGCATTTGGCTCGATGAGAGAGTTATTGGCACTGACCTTGATTTCTTCATCCAACTTCTTAATCTTTTCACTAACCTCGGCAGTGCATTGGTCAATAGTGCACAGTTTAAACAAAATTTGAACTATTCTCTAAATAATAGTTTCTAGCTCGATTATTACCTCAAAGAGCTTGACCTTGTTTATTGCCACTTCTTGGCTTATTTTCTCTGCTAGTCTCACTTGAATCTTTGCCTCTTCCCTTTCCTCTATTGTCTTTTTTGTATCTATATCCAGGGTATTTATGTGACCTGTCAGAGTTGTAAGTTGATCAAGGATAGGAGTATCCTCATCTACATTAATTTTAGGAACTACTTGCAGCAAGATATCTCTAACATCCTCTAGAATGTGTTTTATTTTCCTCTCCTTCAAATTTTCTTGTGCAACCTTCCTTGTGCACAATTCCCCATATTTTATACGTTCCTCAGGGTCTAAAGTTCTAGGGTCACATTTTGGTATGTCAATTATTTCATCTAGTGTAACTGGTCCTTTACTGTGCTTCTTTTTCTTCTTCTTCTATGGTGTTGGTGCTTTGATAAATGAAACAAGAGCTTTAGTCTCCATATTTGTCTTCTCAAGCTCGGTAGACACACTTTCCTCTTTAGGTTTCCTGATGACCAATGTCTCAGTGGTTTTTCCTTGGGCATTGGTGGTGGTATTTGTTGTAGATTCTACCAGTTTACTTTCTTTTGGTGCTTTTGATACTACCTCTGTTTGTTCGGGCTGATTGGAAGTATCCTACTCTATTTTTCACTACTTAGTTGTCCTTTGTTCCTCTGTGGTATCTTTAGGTTTCTTGGTGGTCAATCCTTTGGGTTCCTTCTGTGATATGATCTCAACAGGTTGTACCAAAATCGGTAAATCACCTAGTATCTCACTTGTTGTTGCCTCGGTAGGTGTAGTTTCCTTAGTAGTATCTACAACAATGTTTATGTCTTCATCATTGTTGATATCATCAGGATCTGGATTTGTGATGTCTTTAATAAGTACATCATCTGTTCCTGTTATTACTAATTTCTCAAGAGGATCCTCGTACTCTTCTCTATAGCCTGTTGGATAAAAATCAGTAGAAATGGTAGTGTGTGGTACCTCAGTGTCAGATAGATCAATCGGTTCCTTAGTAGCTAGATAAACATCATTCGAGTGTATACCTTTACCTTTATTTTTTCTTTTCTTCTTGGGTACAACTACTACTACCAACTTGTCAGCTTTTGATCAGGCAGTAAGAATTGTAGTCCATAAAAGTTGATTATTCTCATCAACATCCTTAATTTCTCCTACCATAATATTGAGTGCTTTACTCTTCACTAGAAATATTTTTGAATATTGTGTCATCATTTCTTCAATCTCAGGAACTGATAATATAGGCATAGCCAATATCAGTGAATGTTCCCTCATCTTTTTCTCAGTGTGCAAGGCATAAGTCCATCTTGCAGATACTTTTTCATACAAACTCTTAGGTGCATATTTAGAAAATTCAATTGACACCTTTTTAAATTTGATCATCATTTGTATGATAGAATCTTCTATCTTTTGTTGATCCTCGGTAGACATATGTACATACCGACTCATTTTGGGGTTGCTAAGACTGCCAGTTTCCTTTATTGTCTCAACTAGTTCATCAACTATGGGATTTTATTTACAACTACTTTAAACTCATCTTGGTCTTCCTCTTCATCTTCTTCATCAATGTCATCCTTTTCCCTTATCAATTTCCTCCTCTTTTTAAGTAGCTCAGAGGTGGATTGTGTACCTCTCTTTTTCTTTTGATATGTATTTGTAGGAGTGGGCCTAGAAATTTTCACAACTCCTTTCTTTAGAGGTGGAGAAGCAACCATTATAGACCTTGTTCTTGATCTTTTCGGTGCTTCTGCTTGCTTCCTCTTTCTTGTGGCCTTGACTGGTGTAGATTGAATATCTTTATCAGACTCGGTCGCCTCCTCATCATGTTCACTATTACCTATCAATAATTGTTCCTCAGTTTTCTCTTCAATTGGAATATCCTCAGATGCCTTAACCTCTTCTACATCATAACCAAATTATTTTAGCAATGTGTCCATCATTTTCTTAGACTTCTTAGTCACCTTGACTCCAACTAGATCCATTTTAATTCTTTTTTTGGCCTCTTCATAGGTTCCAAACCTAGTTGCCTCAGGATCTTTGGGATCGGCCAGTAAAGCCTTTAATGACTTAGAAGCTTGATCAATGTCAATTTCATAGCCCATTGGTTCTATCCATGCTATTCTAGGTTCAACAACCTTAATCAAAGTGGTGTCGGTGTCCACTAAGAAACATATATCTTCCTTATATTCCTCAACCAGTTGTTGTGGTATTCTACTTTGATGCATTCGTTCCTTGAATTGATCAAAATATAAATCCATAATGCTAACAAAATCTTGTCCTAAACCTTGAATAAGATCATTTATTTTTAGAATGATCAGTCGGTCGGTATCCTAGTCAACATTATAGACTGAGGGGAAAATGTTTTGCACATAGAAAAATATGCAAAGTAGCAATGAACCAAACTTACATGTATTAGACTTTGTCGACCTGATGGTTTTCATGTTCTCTTCTAACTATTTCAATAGGAGCTTGACGAGGTCCAGTTGAAAACCTTTCTTCACCATCTTATATGCTATGTCCACAACTCCACATGGCATGTTGTTAGGTATGCTAGATTGAAATATTTTGTAGCCAATTGCATATGCACCAAACCTAGTCTCGGGATAAAAAATGGTGTTGATTCTCATGCCTCTACTGTCCCATTTGACTCTTGTAGCTTTTTCAATCTCAGCTCTCTATGCACTCCTCAATGCTTTAACCTTGTTGGTTATGGGGTGACCGGTGACTACGTGATTTATATCCTTGGTAATTTTAACAGGTTCATCTAACCATAACTTTACCTTGTGCACACGGATCAATACTATCCCGATCCATTCATTTTTTAAAACCCTCAGGAAATACAAGATGTTAACCAAACCTTTCACCTCCAAATGTGTGTGCTCATCCTTGAGCTTTCCATTGACACTTAGCTCCTGGAAGGTGGATTAGAGCTCAAAATCACCTATCTCACCAATTTTGCAGTGTATATATGCGCAGATATTTTCAACTAGCAAAACCCTAGGTGGTATGCTAAAAAATGCATCAATTTTATCAATTTGCGATGCAACCTCGAGATGTAGTTTATACTTAGGCTCATTACAGGTTTTAGACTTGATTAAATTAACCTTCTTATCAGCTCTGGTTTTAGATTTCTCAACTTTTGATGAGGATGCCATTGTTCCTCAGATTAGGGCTTCGAGAGATAACAATGAAATAGCTTGATGAAAATGAAACTTACTTGTGACTATGACTAATCTGCTCAGAAACCTTTCAAATACGTGCTCAACTACTTCAAAAATTCTCTGCTCAAATTCTGCTTGAAATCACTTTGTTCTTTGTTTTCACAATGTGAAAAAATGACTAAGTCCACCATTTATTTATACCCTAAAAAAATTTTCTCGCTCAAAATTTTGCAATTAATGCTTGACCTACCACAACTTGGTAGATGTAGTTGTGCTCAGTGTATACTTCAAAATATCATATTCTTGGTTAACACTAAGATATCACTCGATTAATACCATAACTCAGTTAACCTTGCCAATAGTTACCGACTAGAAAATGCATGCTCGGTCTTTCTTATATTGACTGAATATATAAAACCATAGTGCATCTTGTTTCATGCAGATTTTTTATACAAACAATAGATATAAGGAACTATTTGTTAGATATAACCGATTTGAAATTTAGTTTCATACATACCTTTATGGCTTAGGTGGAGGTACTAATGTCACCCAATCCAATGGATGAGGTGTCACCGACTACATTTCTTGATCCAACATTATCACTTGATTCTTTTCTCCACATTGTATTTCTTATCCTCACGATTTCCTCAATTGTATTTCCATTTTCATATGTTTGTGTCTCTAGTGCTCGGTCTCTGCAATCCTTTCTTAAGTGACTGACCTTATGACATTGTAAACATTCCATACTAGTTCATGTCCAATTGCAAGATCTTCCTCTCCAGTTTTTTCTCATGCAATTTTATGCTATATGTCCATACCTTCCACATGTTGTGCAATTAACCCATCTGTTGTAATCCAAAGTATATGCATTACCTTGCCTTCTCAGTTGATATACTTTGTTCTATTCCTTCGGTGTCCAGACTTGCTTCATCTTTGTCTTGCATTCTTGTGCAATGTGTCCATGCATGTTACAAGTGTGGTAGTGTTTCTCCATATAAGGTTTCTTAGGAGTCCTATTCAACTTAGATTTGCACTCATGTGCTTGATGTCCATACTTGTAGTTATAGAAATAACCATTAAACTTAGGAGTGGATTTAGGAGTACCTTTATCTTTTCTCCTGCAAATGTTTGTTGGGGCTCAGTTTTCCATAATGATTACATGATAGCTTCTTTGGCCTTGGATTAGTGTAGGCATTCTTTTTTTTAGCTTGTCTTGATGACTCTCCCTACTCGGTGTAGCCTAAACTAGTTGTGCTATCTAGTCTTTTCTAACTTATCATAAATTCATCCATTCTCTACGTACTGTCTTCAAATTTCTTAATCATCTCATTATGTTGTTGTTGCATTTTCACCTCATTCTTCAATCTTTCATTTTCTTCTCTTAGTTCATTGATGTCCTCTAGTTTCCTAGTAAACTCACTGTTTACTCGGTTGACTTCCTGACTTATGATAACCATCTAATTTGAGATTTCAAAGTGATTCTTGGTGAGCTCAGTATCTCATATTCCTTTTCTTGTAGCTTCTCATTTATTTGTCTCTTGTCTTCAATAGCCAAGTTTCTTTCTTGTTCTGCTTGCCTAGCATTGTTCATGACATCAATCATCCTAACCATTTGTGTCTCTTGACCGATCTACAAAGCTTTGAATTATTCAATAAGATGTAGGTTCTTTTCAGATAGATTTGATATTGCTCCTTTAGATGCATAAGATATGTATATGATGAAAATACACCCGTTAAGAACAAGTTCAAACATGCAAATGGTAACAATAAAAGGCATAATCAATCTATTATAACATGTTCATAAACTTGTAAAAATATGAATTTCCACCATAACCTCGGATGAGCATGAAGCAAGTGCACCCAAGAATTTCTTGATTTAAGCTCTTAGAGAGGTTGTGGGTGTGCTCTCCCAACACAAGTATTGAATCCACTATGAATGCAAGTATGATGAAGATTTGAGATGCTCAAGAAGAAGCTATAAAAGCAACTCTCAAGAATTTAGATGTAAGAGGCCAAAGAAGCTCAAGGAGGAGCTATGAAAGCAATCCTCAAGCTCTATGGCATGCAAGTAAAATAAATAAAGCTAAAAGCCTGGAATGAGACTAAATCTATATATGAAAATCTAACAACTACCAAATGGTTAGTCAAGAAAACTCTAATAACAATTCTAAGCATATACTAGCATAATAACTCTAATGCAAGAATGAGTATGAATTTGCTTGAAACAAGGGTCCTATTTATAGGATTTTGGAGGGCTGGTGTGAGGTGGCATCTATGTGGAATCCACATAGGTGCCACCAAGGAGACACATAAGCCATGCAAAGTCCAAGACTCGCTCACACATGTGTGAGCAACTTGGGATGTGAAAGGTCAATGTGTACTTCAAGTACATGTGTAAGTGTGTTTAAGAGATGTGTAAGTGAAAAAGTCCATTTTCACCATTTTAGAATGTGTAAGACATGTCATAAAATGTAAGAAGCCTTGTTTGTTTAAAGTTTAGCAATTTTTGAAAAGACCATTTTTAAAAATTTGCTCACACGTGTGAGCAAATAATTAGGACTAATGGATGTAGGAATCTAAAAATTAGTCTAATTAACTTTAGTTAATTAGTGAGTAGGCTTATTAGACAGAAAGTGATATGTGTAGGATAGCATCTAGGTTGTATTTAGGATTAAATTAAATAATTTAATTTAATCATGGTTTAGTAGGAAATAAAGAATGTGAGGGGATTAAATAAATTTAAAAATTTATTTAAAAGGGGATTATGGAGGAACATGTATTAAATTAAATTTAATACATTATGGAAGGTAGTATTTAAATTTAATTCAAATACTATGAATTAGTGAATTTATTTAATTAAATAAATAGATGAATTTAACAAATATAATTAATTAAAAAATTAACTATACTGTTATTTGGGATCATTAATTAAATTTAATTTAATTACTATTAAAAGGATGAATTTAGGTGTCTACATTTTGCCCCTCTTTGATGCAGTGTCAAAAATGACATTGTGTCAAAGAAAAGAAAATATAGATGCCCCAGAAGAAAAGTCAGTAAGAGGATGTGCCCCCTCGGGAAAATAGGCCAAAAATAAAAAAATTTGGTCAATTTTCGCGAAAAAAGGGCAAAGGACTTTGCATGACTTAAAAAGAATGGATAAAAGAAAAAAGAAAAAAAAGAAAGGTCAAAAAGACCCTTTTTCTTCTTTTTGAAAAAAGGGACCCTTTAAAAAAGGGGGAGAAGGGAAAAAGTGATTCATTTTTACCCTTAAGTAGAAGAAAAAAGAAGGAAGAAGAGGAGAAGGAAGAATGGTTGGACGACGAGATAGAATGCAACTAGGGGAACGAGTGCGGGTTTATCAACGAGTAGCTGACAGAGGTGATCCGGTAAGTCCCTGAGCCTATCTTGCTCATTTTTTAGTCTTTGGAAAATCAATTGGCATATAGGTAGATTTGGAGTTTTTGAAAATTTTTAGGTGAAGAAAAGGGGTTAGACGGCGGAGCCAATTGACGGCTCTACCTACCTGGGAGGGGAGAACTACCGCTTATAGGCAGTGCCACCTATCAAGCGATGGGTGGTTCTGTCGGTCAGGAGGACTAGACGTAGCCGCCCATTTTTCGACAAGCGGCTCTGCTCATTTAGGACAACCAGGCGTAGCTGCCCGTCGATTGGAGGACCGGGCATAGCCACCCATTTGTCGACGGGTGGCTCTGCTTGTCTGGGATGACCAAGCGTAGCTGCCCATCGATTGACGGGAAGCTCCACCCGGGAGGACTGACGTAGCCGCCCATCTCTCGACGGGCGGCTCTGCCCGCCCGGGAGGACCGGGTGTAGCTTCCCATTGAATGACGGGTGGCTTCACCGAGAGGGTCGGGTGTAGCCACCCATCGTCAATGGGTGGATCCACCTGAGAGCGACAAGCTTAGCTACCCGTCTGTGGACAGGTGGCTCCGCTTGGAAGCAGCAGGCTAAGCCGCCCATCCTCCGATGGGCGGCTCCGCCTGGGATCTTTGGGAGGAGCCACCCATTGGTAGATGGGTGGCTCCACTTGAGGGGTGGTGGGGGTGGCTACGCAACCGCCCATCAAGAGACAGGTGACTTCTCCTTCCAAGGGTGAGGGTAGGGTGACCGACCCATCAAAAAAAGGGGGGTGACCCTGTCAAAATGGCAGCTGTCGGTTGAAGGGGGGAGCCTAGGTGGATTATGGAAGAGTTCCAATTTGAAGGTTAAGATGGAGGAAAAATGAAGATTGACGGAAGTGTGTTGGGTTTTTAGATGCAGGAGCCAGACTATTGGATTCACTCAAAAGAGCGATGGCTAGACATGATGACGCTGCGAGAGGAGCCGACTGAAGTGGAGTGGGGACATGTGACTTTATGTGGCCTGTAGAATGTGCATGAGTGGCCATCCCTGAGAGCACATAATGCATTGATGACAACATTGATCAAAAAATGGCACTTAGATACATCGAGTTTCCATTTTGCGACTAGGGAGGCAACATTGACGTTGTTGGATATGTGGATGATTCTACGAATACTGATTCGAGGGGAGATGGCTGAGTATCAGTTGGAGAGGGTGGAGTAGTTTATGGAGGAGAGCTTCAGATGACAGGCAGACTAGCTATCGATTGATCGGTAGTGGATGCTGTGGCGAGGGGGGATGGAGGTAGGACTACCTTGACTAGCGTTGTACTTATCCAAATTGGTAGGAGGGAGATTGATGCCGGACCACTCAGGACATGGATTTTCGATTGGATGGGTGAGGGTATTGAGCCAAATGTCAGAGGAGGATGGTATGGAGTTTTGTGGGGGATACACACTATTAGCACAGGTGTATTATGACCTTCATATGTGTGCATATCGTACTCAACATACAATGGGACCAAGGGTGACACTGCTACTAGTTTGAGCATGGGAGCACATTGCAGTGGTATGACCACTGCAAGGAGAGGGCTGAAAATAGTGCTATGAACCTTTTGCATGTTGGTACCGAGTGCACTTGACATATGGAGATGTGAGATTTGTGGAGACCTGGCGGAGGATATTAGATGAGATGATATGGTTCAAGTGGACACCGTACAGAGGGTGTGAGGCATGGGGGTACTGGGATGAGTAGGCAGGGAGAGAGGATGGTGATCTGGATGCAGAGTACTTAGGATATGTGTAGACAGATTATTGGTTGATCGGGGGATAATTTTTTAGATAGTGAGATACATGCCTTCTCGAGTATGCAAACAGTTTGGGTTGAGGCAGGGGATAGTACCAAATAGTTATCCATATCTGATTGTCTCAAGGGAGATTGGGTCAGTATGGGGCATCAGAATAGATCTACAAAATGCTAAGATTAGCTGGAGAGGTATGCAACTAGTACCATGGACAGTAGCCCGGGGACAGGTGGCAGATGCAAGGGTGAAAATTGAGTATGCTGCTTGGTGGGAGAGGCAGAGGCCAACGAGGTTGACAGAGCCAGGAGTAGGAGAGGCGAGAGAGTAGACAAAGATGGAGTCTAAGGATGATGATGAGGATGAGGATGAGGATGAGGAGGATTATGAGGAGAGACCGACAATAGTGCCAGGGGTTAGGTTTGGGGCACAAAGGTAGGTGACAGAGTGGTAGGGAGGGATAGTAAAGAGACTAGTGACAAGTGGTCCTACACAGACAGTGCAGAGGGAGTGAGAGGAGGTAGCCCAGGAGCCATTGCCAGAGGATGAGGAGATGGGGCTAGGAGGATCAGTAGGTGATGAGAGGCAGGGCAAGCAGGAGCAGGTAGACACCGTACATGCAAAGGTGAGACGGGTAGAGGCTTTGGTGGTAGCAGAGAGGGATAGAGTAGCCAAGGCACAGGCCACCAGGGTGGCAAAGAGAGAGAGAGAGAGAGAGAGAAGAGGATCAGATGGAGGCTATGAGATGAGAGTTGAGCATACTATAGAGTCGAGTGGGTATAGGGAAGGTTACCAGGGTGGGAGCTGACATGAAGACAAAGGGGATGATGATGGAGGTAGCTCGATTGTTGGGCCAGATGGAGGAGATGCAAAGATAGGCAGACATTCACACCTAGTGACTGACAGAGGATAGGGACACATGGTAGAGACAAGCAGAGACTTACCAAGGGGAGTGGGAGTTATTGAGACAGGGAGTGACAACAGTGGGTGTAGGGCAGTTAGTGACAAGCATGATGGATGCGCAACAAGAGTCATCAAGGATGGGGAGAGAGGTGGCCTATTATATGGGCCTCTATCATCAAGCAGTACCTCTAGAGTAGAGACATCCACCTTACTCAGAGTGAGAGATATCAAAGAGGACTCGAGGGGTGTCATTAGGATTAGTAGTCAGGCCACTGAGAGAGAGGATGATAGGTGGTGATAGTGGGAGATGAGCAGAGAGATCTACTCCATGGGGGTGGATAGGGGGATTCAGGATGACAGGGACATCTTCTAGTGGTTGTGAGATCCAGTTGATTATATAGGATACATTTTTTTGTGGATTTTAGATGAGATGCATCTGCATAGTAGCATTGAGGTGCTTGATGTATCATTTTGTGATGTACCATGATGTTATGATATATATATACAAATATTTTTGTGGCACTATTTCATGAGTTTATGTGATGGATTATGAGATAGTGCATAGTGCTAGATTATGATACTAACATGTGTGATGCAGGATGTGTGTGAAATGTGTACTATATGATGTGCAAATTTTATATGAATGGATGTTTTATTATGCATATGTGATGTTTATGAATGTGCAATGCTGAGATAATGATTAATGGTTAAGTAGATATATTTGACATGCAATGTGTATTTAATGATTAATGAATAATGAAATATATTTGACATGCAATGTGTAGCTAAATGATCTTAACTATATAAGGTAGAATGAAATGGAATGAGCTAGTATGACTTTATTATTATGATGTTTTTGTGTGTGTATCCGATATAACCAATAGGATCAATTGAACCACTTGAGAAGAGGAATGATGAATAAACAAGACCCTTGTCTCAAACAAAAGATGCAGAAAAGAAACAAACTGAAATGCAACCTAACTACATGATTTAGTGGGATCACTTGTGTTCATGTTGGAGAGCACACCCTAGTTTGATATTGCAATAGGATTTATGCATCATATGTTATAAAAACATAGATGACATTGTTCCATTGCGTGGACTAGACTCTTAGATAGCTGTAGAAACATAGATGTAGATTTCTCGACTATAATAGAACCTATGACGTATACTTAGTGGAGAGGTCTGGGCACACTTAGGTCTTTTAAGGGACATAAGTATGCTAACCCCTTTCCCCCATTAGGATATGCATAATCATAATTAAGAAACCAACAAAACATTCCTAAAGCATCCACAAACAGATCATACCGCAATCGACACTTGCATCAGATTTCACCAGTCATAATATACCAAGATATGGAAGATCGAGATAATCATGAGTAGGATCTATTGATACAAAAAGATAAAATCAACAAAGAAGGCCTCCTGACCAAGTGGTCATTCGGTCCATAGTTCTTGCCATGAACGAGATAGGATTTGAGCCGACTGAGGAAGGACACATCCTACAGGGCAAAGATTGATTGACTGAAATGGATATTTGCTGGAAATAGATGTGAAAGGAATAATAACTTAGAGATTTGATTTAGATGTTGATTTAGATAAGCTTTTCTGTGATCACTGTGTTTGGGAAAAGCTCAGTGTGATGGAGTTAAGCTTAGCTTACTGGGAATTGCGGTTGGATCTTTATGGCTATGAGAGAAGCACTGACTAAAAAGTACGACTAGGATGAGGAGGGATATGTATAGTGGACAAGGAGACAATGGATCCAAGTCTACTATCATGGTGCTTGAGATAGGTTTTCACCATAATACTTGCCCGGAGTGCTTGTTTGCCAAGTTTTCACTGTTGGACGAATGTTTTTTTTTTTTGGATTTTCTGCTTTTCTGATTTTTAAGATTTCTTCAGGACTTTTTCTGATGTTTAGGATTTTTTCAGGTATTTTTTCAATTTTTAGGATTTTTTCAGGATCATTTCTGCTTTTTAGGATTTTTGCTGAATAACACTGTACAAGAATTCAAATGCTGAGCTACGCATAAAAGCACTTCAAATGCACAATATTTATAGGATTAGGGAGTGGATCTCCCTTAGGGGTTGCAATTTGATATGCCCCAGAACCAAATTTAGTAGTAATAATAAATGGGCCCAACCAATTGGGTTCAAACTTCCCTTTCTTTTCTCGATTTTGAAGATTCTTCATGTTGTGTTGCAGGACCAAATCGCCTACATCAAATTCACAGGGTTTGATCTACTTGTTGAAATGTAAGCGCAGGTGATTTTGATACACACAGAGGTGGTTGAGGGCATTGAGGTGTCTCTCATCGAGGAGTTACAGCTCTTGTAAGTGGGCAACCCTATATTCTTCTTCGGACATCAAGTTCTTGAGAGAAATCCTGAGGGAAGGGAGCTCAATTTAAATGGGTAAGACAACCTCAGACCATAGACAAGGGAAAATGGAGTGGCACTAGTAGGAGTACAAATGGAGGTGCGATAAGCCCAGAGGGTGGGATTGAGTTGCAAGTGCCAATCACAACCAACATCATCGATAGTCTTTTTGAGGATTTTTAAGATGGTTTTATTCATAGCCTCAGCTTGACCGTTGCCCTGCGGGAAGTACTTGGAGGAACAATGCTGGGTAATGCCAAATTTCTTACAAAGGTAAGAGACATCCTGATTCTTGAAGGGTGTTCCATTATCAGTATGGAGATCTTTGGGGATGCCATAGCGACAAATGATATAATTCAGGATAAACTTGGAAATTTGCTTACCAGTGGTATAGGTGAGGGGGATTGCTTTGACCCATTTGGTAAAGTATTCAGTGGCAGCTAGGATATACTTGTGACCACCAGAAGAGTTTGGAAATATTTGTCCTACAAGGTCAAAACCCCAGTGGGAGAAAGGCCAAGGTGTGATGGTGGGTTGAAGGGATTGAGCAGGAGCATGTATCAAATCGCCATGCTGGTGACAAGGGACACATTTCTTCACATAATGATAGGCATCTTGCTCCATTGTCGGCCAATAGTATCCAATGCGAAGTAACTTCTTTGCTAAAGTGAGACCACTAGAATGGGCTCCATAGATTCCTTGATGTACCTCTTCCAAGGTTGTGTGTTCTTCCTCCAAATTTAGACATCGAAGAAGAGTTCCACCAAAGTGTTTATGAAAAAGAGTGTCTTCAAGGATTGTGTAACGTGAAGTGCAGCGAATGAAGGTTTTTTGTTGGTTAGGTGTAAGCATGAGGGGAATGGTTTTATCATGAAGATAGGAAAGGATTTCCTGATACCAAGGTTATTTGGGACCAACAATTTCACACACCATCTCAGAATTCGGTTGGTCATAGGCAGGGACCATAAGATTCTCAATAAGAAATTCACATTGTGTGTTTGTTTATGGCATAGATATGAGTGAAGCAATGGTAGCCATGGCATTTGCTACTTTATTGTTTGCTCTTGGGATTTGTTGGACAATGATGCTTGCAAAATGTTGTTTGAGGTCTTCAACCATACGTCGGTAAGGGAGCAACTTGTCATCCTTGGTGTGAAATTAATCATTGACTTGTTTGATAACTAACTGGGAGTCACCAAAAACAAGCAAACTTGTGATCTTCCATCTGACAGCTTGGCGAAGCCCTGTGACCAAGGCCTCGTATTCTTCTATGTTGTTTGTGCAAGAAAATGTAAGTTTATAGGATTTAGGGATAAGATCCCCTTGAGATGTCACAAATAGGATTCCTACCCCCGATCCTTTCTGGGTAAAAGATCCATCAAAATAAAGCTTCCATTGAATGCTAGGAGTTACAGTCATAATAGTTTCATTAGGAAAATTTGTAACAATAGGATGATCTCCAGGAATGGGAGATTATGCAAGTTGATATGCTATTGCTTTTCCTTTGATGGCTTTGCGTTCTGTGTACACAATATCATATTCACTAAGGATCATGACCCATTTTGCTATGTGACCTATCAAAGCGGCTTTAGATAACAAGTACTTAAGTGGGTCAATCTTTGCTATCAACTGTACTTTGTGATTAAGCACATAATGGTGTAGCTTCTACATACAAAAGACTACAGCCAGGCAAGCTCTCTCAATAGCTGTATAGTTGAGCTCATAACCTACTCAAGTCCTGCTAAGATAATATATGGCACACTCTTTTTCATTGTCATCTAGTTGTGCTAGGAGAGCACCTAGTGCTACTGTAGTTGCGGAGATGTAGAGAATCAAGGGTCTTCCTAGAACAAGCGGGACCAACACTGGTGGATTAGCTAGATATACCTTGAGCTGTTCAAAAGCCTTTTGACACAAGCAGTCCAAAATGAATTTAATATCCTTTCTTAGTAGGTGAGAGAAAGGATGCACCTTGTCTGCTAGTTGTGACACAAATCTCTGGATGGATTGAAGTCTTCCTTCCAATCTCCTTAATTGTTTCAAAGTTTTTGGAGGTGGCATCTCCGAAATGGCTTTCACCTTCTTAGGATCCACTTCTATTCCTCCGTGAGACACAATGTAGCCTAAGAGCTTACCGGATTGCACACCAAAGACACATTTTTTGGGATTCAATCGAACCTTATACTTTTCCAATCTGTCAAAGATTATAATGAGAATATCAATGTGTGATTCTCATGTCTTGGATTTTCCTAAGATATCATCCACGTAATCTTCCATGATCACATGAAGAAGGTCATGAAATATGGTCGTCATGGCTCTCTGATATGTGGCGCCTGCATTCTTGAGACCAAAGGGCATGACCTGATAAAAAAATGTACCCCATGGTGTAGTGAATGCAATTTTATGATGGTCTTTCACTGCTATGTGAATCTGATTATATCCAAAAAAACCATCCATGAGGGACAACATCTCGTGCCCAACAGTCAAATCCACTATGAAGTCAATGTTTGGAAGTGGAAAATCATCCTTAGGGTAGGCGAGATTAAGATATTTGAAATTAGTACAAATTTAGATGCCCCCAGAGGGTTTACCTACTGGTACAATGTTTGAGACCTATTCAGGATAGTCTATTGGTCTGATGAATTATGCATCTAGCATCTTTTGCAATTCAGCTTTAACTAGGAGTGCTACTTGTGGATGCATCTTGCGTAATTTTTACTTGATAGGTTTGATTTTAGGATCCATAGCAAGGTGATGTACAACCAAGTTAGTGTCAAGTCTTGACATATCCTTATATGTCCATGCAAAGTTAATGTGGGCTTTCTTAAGGAATGCAGTCATGGACTCTTGTTCTATCTCATCTAGAGAGGCTGCAATGTAGGTGATCTTAGGATCTGCTTTTGTGCCCAGGTTAACTGCAATTGTTTCTTCTATGAGGATAGAAGATTTCTCTGATGGTAATGACATGAAGGCCAAGTCAACTTCCCCCTCCTCTAGCACCTTGGAGAGGTTTTCACTAGAGGATGCGTCCTTTATTTTGTCTTTTTCTCCATCCAAAGGTGCCTCAGAAAGGTTTTCACCCAAGGATGTTTTATCATTATTTTCTTGGTTTTCTTTTTCTTCATTTTTACAACTAAGGGAGTTGACTTGGCTACCAAAGTAGGCTTGCTTGTTGTAGTGAATCTGGTGTTCATTGTCTTGGAGATTTCTTAGTCTAAAAAGTGCTAAAACTGCCTCATCTGAATCACATATGTCTAAGGCAGGTGGTGAATCTTGTTGGTCCCAATCGACCAATTCAAGATTGGTAAGGGGAAGTTCAGGTGAGGAAAGGTCAGATTGGGTGATATGGAGGACACGAGTATCAAGGTCATTTTCAATATATTGGAAAGGGACTTCAAAGAAATCTTCCTCGGTGTTTGAATCAGATTCAATCAAACAATAGTTGTTGGAAAAGATTTTCTTAGTTTCTATGGAACCCAGTCCTCATCCTCGGGGGTATTCAGTTGCTTTTATGAGAGTTTTTCTTCATGTTTCATTTGTTCCAAGGCTAGTTTTGTGATATCCCATACTTTCAACAATGGGTGTGGCCTTTATATACTTCCCTTTAGGAATGTTTGTAGGTTTGTCTTCTTCTTCATCAAAGAGCCAGGAAAGAACATGATGTTCCATATGCTCATCTGAGAGACAGCCCCAATGTTCAAATGTAGTCTGTTTACATTTCATAGTTTCTTTATTTTCCTTGGGAAAAAGTTGTGAAGGTTTTCCATAAGACCTAGGAGAGAAAGGGATTTGGCCAATGCATAGGGCATTTTCAAACTTGTATTCCCCCGGGCCTTGATCAGTGAACCTAACTTTCTTTTTAGATTCAGTATTCTTTTCTTGGGTAACCTTTTCTTTTTCCTTGGTTTGCATAGACAACTGTTCTTCAGAAGAAGTGTGCTGGATGGGAATCTCTAGTGAAGGTGGATGAACACATTCATTCAATGGGCAGTAGTTTGATTATTTTCCTTCCAACCTCTTGCAATATTGAAATGGTTCATGATCTCCAAGAATAGTTATTTGAGCTCCATGATGTGGGCATTTCAAACACTGGTGAAATGTGGATGGGACACCTGAGATAGCGTGTATCCATGGCCTACCCAAAATGATATTGTAGGGTAGATCCAAGTCAAGCACTTGACACATAGTTTCAATAAGGGCTGGACCCACTTGTAAGGGGAGTGCAATGAGGCCTTTACTCACCCTTTCTCTATTGTCATATTCTTTTATTGTCATTCTCTTATTTACATTAATGAGGTTCTCATAAAGATCGATATTGTGGATCATGCTTAAGGTACAAAGATTCAGACCAGATCCATTGTCTATAAGGACTCTTTTGATTTGGTTGTTATGGATGGTGACTTGGATATGCAAGGGTTTATTATGATGAGGGTCAGGACCTCAAAAATCTTTGTCAATGAACACCAGGTATTGTTGGGCAGCCAAATTTTTGATCATTTCTTGGAATTGAGAGGCATTGATATTTTCTAGGACGTGAGACTCAGTTAGGGCATTCTTAAGGACCTCTTTGTGAATGGGGGATGTACACAAAATCTCTAGTATGGATATCTGCACAGGGGTCTTCTTTAGTTGGGAAAGCAAGTCATAATGTGACACAGGTCATGTCGAGGTAGATGGTGCAGCAGGTGGATCCACAACAGGTGTATTGACATCAGCTTGTACAATTACGCGAGGGTGGCAAGTAGTAACATTGCAATCTGCACTCTTTAAATTAAATGTGTTTACATGCATGTTGGTTTGTTCAATATGGCCACACAATGAGTCAAAACCATAGACATCATTTTCAGCTAATTTTCCACAAGTGCGTTCATCTCCTGAGATTTTGTTTGTTGAATAATCATAAGAAAAATCCTTGGATGTGGATGCATTATTTTGATTATGTTCTGGAAAAGGTTTAGAATACATTTTTAATTGGGCATTAGAAGTAGAGGCATTTTGTCCTTCTACTTCAATTTTACCATCATCGATCAAATTTTGCACAAAATTATGAAACTTCATGCATTTTTTAATCTTATGCCCTTTTATGCAATGATAATCATAGTATTCATTATCTTTATACCAATGGGGTTTAGATTTATTTTCATCGAAAGGCCTGGTGTTAGGATAAACCATCATCCCTTGGTCGACTAGACATCGGAAGATCACATCAAGGGAATTTGCCAGCTGTGTAAATTGTTTTCATGGTTGTTGTCAATTGTTGTTGTTTTTATTGCCATCATATCATGAGAATAGAGAACCATGAGAACCATATCCTTGATTTTGATTCTGGTTATTTGAACTGTTCTGATTGTTTTGGTTATTCAAATTGGTTTGATTATTGTTGCGATTGTTCTGATCATTGTTATTGTGATTGCCTTGGTTACTATTGTTGGATGCTTGAACATTTGGACATGTTTAGCATCGGTCACTCCATCATTAACAACACCTTTGTTCTTAGACCAGAACTTGGATTTATCACTAGTATTGTTGGATGAATTAGGGGTGTAGTGTTTAATTGCTCCTTTCATCAAAAGTCCATCTTCAATAGACTTTCCTTTTTTAATGAGTGCCTCAAAGGAATCCAGGGCAGCCATCTTCATCTGAAATGACATTTCTGTAACTAGATTCTTAGTAAAGATGTCAACAAGATGTGAATCTAGGATTTTCCAAGGCATAAGATTTGTGAGATGTCACCATCTTTGGAGAAAATTGGCAAAGGTTTCTCCATTTCTTTGTTTCATGTTACACAAATTGCTGAGGGATGCTTGATGTTCCATGTTATAAGAATATTGTGTAACAAATTTTTTTGTGAGATCATGGAATGTGGAGATGGAACTTGGAGGAAGGTTCAATAGCCACTCTAAGGCTGGTCCTCCAAGACTTCTAGTAAAATGTCTTAGGAGAAGATGATCATTGTGGGAAACTTCTTGTGCCTCTACATAAAATTCCTTGATATGTTGTGCAGGGCATGAGTCTCCCTTGTATTTATCAAACTTTGGCATTTCAAAATTAGCAGGGAATGGTTGGAGAGTGATTGATTTGTCAAAAGGATAAGGACATATTTCTGCAAAAGAAAATTCCTTCTTCCCGCCTTTCTGCATAGCCAACATCATGCCCTTGAGCTCATCAATTTGTTGGACTAATTCAAGAGGATTAGTAGTGATCGTATGGTCTTGAAGTGTTCGTCTACCTAATGATGCATTATATACCCCTAGAGGGGGAAGATTGGTGTTATGTCTTTGGTTGGTGTTGTTTCCTTGTGCATAATTTTGATTTTTTAGGACTCCACTAGGCTTTGAGAAAATAGAAGCAGAGTGGCGTCCTGAGGACCCTGGTTGTGTTTCGGGTACATGACCCAGATTTGAATCATCATTACTCACCCCATTATTTGATTTAGGCTTGTTTAGGAGTTTTTGAATTAACTCAAGCACATCAGGGGGAGGTTGGGTTGTGTTATCAGATGTTGATGGTACTACTTTGCTTTTGTTGGTTCGAATCAAGTTGTTCTCAAGCAAAGTTTCATCAAAATTATCAGGGAGGGTAATGCCTCTTTGAACAAGATTCATGAAGATATTGACACTGTTGGCTTGGATTAGGTCTTCCACTAAGCTTAAGTTGTTAGGATCCTCAAAAAATTCTTTAGCTCGTGGATTAGCACTAACACTTTCAGGTATTATTGTGTTGGACTTCGTGTGAGGTTCTTCTTCGTCATTAAAGTCTTCTTGATAGATAGTTTCTTGATCATTATCCATGATGAGAGATTCTTGTCTTAGCTTTGCTTGTGATCAGGTAAGTACCATGCATGAGTGACCTTAGGATGGTTGAATTTAAAGAAAGGTGAATAGTTGATAAGATGTGGAAAGAAAAAGGATTTGGTGATCTAGGAGGAACTTGGACTAATGATTAGGTCTTGATGATTGAATGGATTGATTGATTTGAATTAGATTAGATTGATTTGAAGATTGGATTAAAGAGGGACTCAGCCTCAAGGATTGATTGGATTGAAAGGCTTGGAACAAACCTAGGTGAAACAAGACCTTCTGATTATGCAAACATAGGATTGGTTTTTGATTTAAAGTCTTCTTTTATTTGGGTGATGGACTAATAATCCCCCAAAAAAATATGACTTGATTAGGACTACTAGAGAAAGACTTAGTTCTCAAAGTAGTAAAGGATTAATGTTTGCTTTGGAATTAAGGTCTATGAGACACTATTGGAATGATTCTTTCACCCTATGGCTTGATGAAGGTGTGAAAGATGGATTGATTTGGTTCTGATTTATAGTCCAAGATTTTGATTAATGCTCCTAATGCTTTGGAATGTGGATGAAGAAAGGGGTGTTTAAAAGATGAGAAAGGGATGAATGTCTTGAAGAGGATGAAGAATGAAGGTCAAAGGTACTTAGTCATAGGATTCCCAAGTAATAAAGGCCATGTTTACTTTATTCTTGGCAACAAAATTGGCAACTCAATTGTTGTAAATGATTTTATCTGCTTTCTTGACAGCCTCTAGAAATTTTGGAATGGGTTTCCAATAAGATTGGTTGGCTTTAATCCTCTGATCATAGATTTTCTTCTCTCTATGGGATCGTGTAACTGGGAGTTTTGCTTTCTTATGTTTAGCACTATTTGTCATGAATTGAGGACAATATCTTGATAGATCAAAGGATGTTCTTGGCAAGAACCAATTTCATACATACATCAAATGTTTGGGTTACAAGCACATTTGTCGAAAACAGTCCTGCAAGGGACAAAGCAACCTTGTAGGATTCAAGTGTACGGATTTTTTTTTTGCAATGAAAGTAACAAGCACACTCTTTATCCCTAGATGGAAGTTGGTTGAGATTGAAAACCTTTGCTCACTGACTTAAGAACATACCCAACAACTCCTTAGAATATGACCATCACCAAGCACGCAATGGCTTCATGATGTCATATTATCACAGTATTAAAGTTGAAGGGGGCTCGCTATGGTGAGTGTCTTGAGGAGATTACTATTCTCCTCGCACACAGATTATCAACCTTTTAGAGGTGAACCAGGTGGCTTCTAACTAATGGCTTTTAGTAAGGATCTCCATTCGAACACACTCTTTATGTCCGCACAAGCGCGACTAGGACATATAGCCCCACAAAGCACCTTGGCACAAGTAGTCACGTAAACATGATTCAGACCATGAGGCCCTACTATATGTTAGGTGAGAGCTGTGTATAAGCTCAAATGTCATTCGACTTCTGAGGCTTTAACCCCAAAAAGAAAATTTCATTAACGTGAGTTGGAGTGGTGGGCTTACACCTTGTTCTCACGTGGGTCATTCCTAGGAGCTTTTTACCTCGCCGACAAGCCCATCTAAAGGATTGAAAATAAATGCATGGATTGGCCCCAAGGAGTCTGGATTTCTAGTTTTCCCTCAAGGGGAAGAGAGCATAATCTCCTATCCAATGAGGTTTTCTCCCAAACACACCAAAAAAATGATTAATTCCAAGTCTTTTCTTCAAGACAACAATCCAAAAGGTTCTGGGTTTCTGGTTTTCTCACTTGGAGAAAAGAGCATAATCCCCTAGCTAATGAATCATTTATCTATAGAAAAAGACTTCCTATTTAATGCTAGGTGCCTAAGAAATCATTAAGAAAACACAATGTTTGATTGAATCTCCTTGGCAACCTACAAAACAACTTTCATAAGTAGTTTAGTGTGTTTGGCCTTCTAACAACATCCTGCAAAACAAGCAAGTTAGTAGTCTTAGAGTGGTCAAATCTTGGTCAAAGTTCTACAAAATTACTGTTAGAAGTCACAAAATGTCAGTATCTTTCAAAAACTCAGATCAGAAAACTTAAAGTGCAAGATATTATGAAAACATGCAAAAATCAGACAGAGACACATGTTGACAAGCAGAGACACCTGTCTGTCAGAAACACTTATTTACTGGCATGGATGCCTATGTACAAGCAGAGATGCATGTCTGTTCGAGATGCCTATTGACTGGCAGAGATGCTTGTGTGCAAGCAGAGACGCCTATTTGCACAAAAATAGAAATTAAACACCAATGTTTGGAGGTTTTGTCTTCTCATTAAGCTTTAAATGCATAAAAGGGTTTGTTATAGCAAAAAATATAGTGATTTTAAACCTTAATATGTCAAAAAAGTTTTACTTAATGATCTTAAAAAAATAACACAAAGTAAAACTCCCTCTTCTAGAAGAGACACCTGTGTGTATGTAGAGACACCTATCTGCACAAAAACAAAGATTTCATTAGATTCATTTAGTTTTCTTCATTTACAGATACAGTTAGGTGTTTTACTATTGATCATTAGCTTTAATGTGATTATGAAATACAAGGTTATGCTAATTAAAATAGACTAAAATGAGAGAAAAACTCTTTCTGGCGGAGATGCCTGTCTAGAGGCGGGATGCCTGTGTATAGGCAGAGACGCTTGTTAACATGTAGAGATGCCTGTGTGCAGATATGCCTGTTTCTAGGTGGAGACACCTCTGGTCATGCAGAGACGCCTGTCCAAAAAATTTATGGAAAACTTGCACAAAAGCGAGAGAAAATAGTTAGTAAATGGGATTGTGGGTCCCACCAGGTGTGCCAAAATGTATATGATGAAAATACATCTATTAAGAACAGGTTCAAACATGCAAATCTTAACAATAAAAGGCATAATCAATCTATTATAACATGTTCATAAACTTGTAAAAATATGAATTTCCACCATAACCTCAGATGAGCATGAAGCAAGTGCACCCAAGACTTGCTTGATTTAAGCTCTTAGAGAGATTGTGGGTGTGCTCTCCCAACACAAGCATTGATTCCACTATGAATGCAAGTTTGATGAAGATTTGAGATGCTCAAGAAGAAGCTATAAAAGCAACTCTCAAGCATTCAAATGCAAGAGGCCAAAGAAGCTTAAGGAGGAGCTATGAAAGCAATCCTCAAGCTCTATGGCATGCAAGTAAAACAAATGAAGCTAAAAGCATGGAATGAGACTAAATCTATATATGAAAATCTAACAACTACCAAATGGTTAGTCAAGAAAACTCTAAGAACAATTCTAAGCATATACTAGCATAATAACTCTAATGCAAGAATGAGTATGAATTTGCTTGAAACAAGGGTCCTATTTATAGGATTTTGGAGGGCTGGGGTGAGGTGGCATCTATGTGGAATCCACATAGGTGCCACCAAGGAGACACATAAGCCATGCAAAGTCCAAGACTCGCTCACACATGTGTGAGCAACTTGGGATGTGAAAGGTCAATGTGTACTTCAAGTACATGTGTAAGTGTGTTTAAGAGATGTGTAAGTGAAAAAGTCCATTTTCACCATTTTAGAATGTGTAAGACATGTCATAAAATGTAAGAAGCCTTGTTTGTGCAAAGTTTAGCAATTTTTGAAAAAACTATTTTTGGAAATTTGCTCACACGTGTGAGCAAATAATTAGGACTAATGGATGTAGGAATCCAAAAATTAGCCTAATTAACCTTAGTTAATTAGTGAGTAGGCTTATTAGACAAAAAGTGATGTGTGTAGGATAGCATCTAGGTTGTATTTAGGATTAAATTAAATTAAATTAAATTTAATCATGGTTTAGTAGGAAATAAAGAATGTGAGGGGATTAAATAAATTTAAAAATTTATTTAAAAGGGGACTATGGAGGAACATTTATTAAATTTAATTTAATACATTATGGAAGGTAGTATTTAAATTTTAATTCAAATACTATGAATTAGTGAATTTATTTAATTAAATAAATAGATGAATTTAACAAATATAATTAATTAACAAATTAACTATAATGTTATTTGGGATCATTAATTAAATTAAATTTAATTAATGTTAAAATGATGTCTCAAATGGGTCATCTATCTCTTCTTCAAGGTAATCAGTATCACTATATTGAATTGCGATATCCTTCCTTTGAATTAGTAACTTCTTCAATTCATCTTTGTCCTGCTTGAATTGTTTAATGAAGATTTGCATCTGTATACTTTGATTCTCAATAGTCTTGTCCAACTTATATCTTTCCATCCTTAGATATTTTCTCTTCATTGGTTAAACTTCCTTAACAAGATATCTAGCTCTGATACCAATTTTTGGAATTATGGAAAGATAAGTACTAAGAGGGGAGGCTGAATCAATACCCTTGAAAATTTTTAACACTTAAACTTTGTAATAGTAGAACTTAACTAACCGACTGATTGCATTGTTTGAAACATACATTTAGATAACTGATAATGTAAAGTGCATGTAAACAAAACAATAAATCATACATGAAAATAAGTACTCATGAAACAAATATTTTGGTTACACAGAAACCCTTGTTAGAAGGTAAAAACTGTGGTGGGGATGACACCCACAAATCTTCACTACTGCAGTAAATAAAAAATGTCGGTTAAGGCTACAAGTTGTGATCACTTCTGATGATATTACCCTATTAGGAGTAACAAAAAGATCAACTAGATCTACCTAGTTAAAGGATTTAAATAACACAATGTATGTGTGTACTTGATTTTAAGATATTTAAACAAGAACTATTAAGTACACTCTGTTAAGAGATTTTGATATGCTACAATGGTTAAATTGATAGTAGTAAAAGTATCTGTACATAAAAACTTATACTTGTCTAATCTAGATCTCTGAAGTACCAAATAAATATCACCTTAGTGTGAAGTATATGCTCTCTTGTTTTGATCGATAGCCTTGTATGTATTCTAAAAAACTAATTTCCTCTATCATAAACTTTATGTCATAAACCCTTTATCTGATCTCCTGATGTCCTTAGCGAGGCTACTCCTTCATGATATATGATCATAATGACATCTTTAAAATTATATATCAAACTGAATTGACCTAATTAGGGTTTACATCATCTTAGAAAACCTAAGATCAATAGTGTACAAAAATAACCTAGATCTAACATTACATAGGAATCATCACAAAAATTAATGATTACATCCACATTAAATATGTCTTGATCTCGGTAAACCATTTAGTGATCGGTGTAAACTATTTGCATAGATATATGTGCCATTCTGGATTACTATGTCATTTCCTTCTTTACTCGGTAATCATTGCATTTTTTGTTCGATAAATTAATGGTGCTCGGTGTGTATGAATGCTCGGTGATCACTAGCTCGATACTTGGTAATTCATGTCATTCGGTAAGTATGCTTGGTCAAAACTGTAATCGGTGATCTTGAAGTTTTGTCTTGTCTTTGCTTGGTGTGAAGGCTTTGTATGCTTGATCGACTGTTCTATTTCCAACCTTATTCCATTCTTTACCGATTGAATATTTGATTGATACTAATGAAAATCCATTAATGCTTAAATAGAGATAACACTCTCATGAATGAAAATGAAAATGAAAATGATCATAAGCTCCCATCACAAAATCACTCAACATGATGTCGTCATCTCATCATGACGTTCACCATGGCTACTCCTAGAGGGTGAATAAATGCAAGTGCTAAGTCATGGATTCTCTCACATGACATCTACCATGGTTACTTCCAGAGAGTGGATCCACCATGGCTACTCTCAGAGGGTGGAACAAGGGCTTTCACCTCAAATTTATTTGTCTAAAAAAAAAAATGCATTAGAAGGGTCGATACCTCAATTTCTCCATATCAGAAAAATAGAATACAAGGGATTGAACCTCAAAATTCTCCCTCACAGAGATGAATTCATTAAAGTACATTTCAAGAGATCACTGACACTGAGACTCCCTCTCAGCAAGGGCTTCATTCTCCACAAATCCAAGCTTGTCTCGAAAGTGCAAAAACTTCACTCTAGTAAGGGTCTTGGTGATAATATCTGATGAAGGGTGCTCCCCTTAATAACGTAAACACATAACATAAATAGAGAAACAACAACAACAATATGCAAGAATAGAAAATTGGCTTCTTATTATCTCCACAAATGTGGAATTACAAACTTTCAGAATTACAATATGCAAAGCCACATGGGCATTCCCTTACAATATTCTATAGGACAAAGCCTCGAATCAATACCCAGATCTACTACCCAGAATTTCCCTAGACAACACTACGGGCCTTCTTTATATAGGCATTTTCCACAGCCCGAGAAGGTTCCAGAAATTTAGCCCTAAGGGCCGACCAAACTTAGAATTATTTTATTTTTCAATTTATTACATCAAAGTCAGCTCAAAATAACTTTTGAAACCCGAATAGAAATTTTGAAGGAAAATTATTTTTTGCCATTTCAGGTGGCCCGACTTCCGGAGACCATAAGTGATCACCAATTGACCCGATTGACTATTATAACCCCATTTCAGAAATACCACAAAGTGCTCTACAAGCTTGATCAGTGCAAGTGCTTGTCACCCAAATTTTTGACCTCATCCAGGGCCTCTAAAGCCTTCAAAAATGAGTTCAAAGTTTATGTACCTTGCTGCCAATACCGAAAATCTTCAATATCTTCAAAACTAGACCTGATCTAGCCATGAAACTTTGCTGGCAGGCTGATATGACTGAGATGAACCTCCACATGCAAAATCAGAACATTCTGAGATCGTAAGACCAACTTACTAAAAATAGCAAGTTTCCATAAATAACAACTCTGCACAAGATAGCCCTTATTGAATACAAAAACAAAAATATTTTTGGGTGATGCAAGATTGCTCTTACACCCAGGATGCTCTTGCATCAATATCAATCATCTGATCATTAGTGCTAATGTACCTCAATTGAATAGTTAAATTTGATCTCCACATGCTTTGACCTATCATGAAATATAAGGTTGGAGTCTATATCACTCTTGGTAAATCCCAATATCACCAAGTATCCATCTTTCTAGGAATATCATGACCTAGGTGTCTTCATAAAGGTCTTCCAACCTACACACATGAAACTCCATCCCATGAATCATAGTCCTCTAACTGCTATAGTTTTATGATCACTAGAGAAATCATCTCTACATGTTCTACTCCCTCTGAACCAATATGACCAAGATCCTCAGAAGTCAACTAAAGCATATCTTCTAGCTTCTCCCTTTGACACAAAAATATACCCTACTCACATGGTCCCAATCATGGAAGATATATTACTCTAAGAGACTCTAATCATCTAGCATGATCAGAAATTTTTCCTTCTAAAATATACATTTTCACACTTACCTCACATCATGATCAATGTCTACTATATCATTTGTTTCTTTGTTATTATGAATTGTGCCTCTTCATATGATTATTAATCATAATAATGACTATTATGACACCAATTAATTAGATACATTGGAGATTCTTGACTATATGGTTTAAGGAATATAGTTTATTCATAATTATTGATGCTTAGTAATCATAATTTCTAATTAGTACTACCAATAACTAATCTTTTGATTAGATAATTCCTCCTTTAAAATAGTAGTCCCGATTGACCAATGCCTTCAATCATCAATGATCACTCATGTTGATGGTATCTACTTGAATCATTGATGCCCCGTGATATCAATCATTCCCCCACATTATTTGTAGGTCTTGATCGATTGAGTCAAGGAGAGTATAATAACTTGTATCACTTAATCAATAATGGGCATCTTTCATATCCTCAACATATGGATCTAATGCACATGTTACTTATTAATTTACCAATCTGTGAATCTCCTCATAGATCAATTTATATCAATAGTCTCAGACTAGGCACTATTCATTCCATTTGCTACTTACTACTAACTAATCGGTTGATATATTATGCTTACAATCTTTGAACCCTATGTATACTTGACAAAGCTCCTTCTTTGTTCCTCCAACATCTGTAATGGTATGTGTTTATGATATGAAAAATTCACATGGAAAGAGATGTCTTGAACGATTTAGTTGGAAATGAACAATCAACACTTCCTCTCCAATTATGAGAAGAAGAACACTCCCGATCTTTTGTGATACAATCTTCCTGATGAAAGCAAGGCACATTTCTCCAAAGAGTCTCATTGTGTTTGTAGTGCTCTCCACTATATCCTGATGGATATATGCAAGTGTATATCCATTCCCGATCATATATGACTCTTGAGATTTGTAGATCTAGTTTCGTTACTCTTTCTAATGAATTTAATCTTTAGGGTGTTGAATACAAGGACCCAATTATCATAACGAATAAGTGTTTCACATCATACCCAACATCAAGCTCTCATAAGTCTATAATGTTTCTCCTGGTACTCGCTATTGACTATATATTGAGTCGTATGTATATGATAGTTGATGGAAATTATTTCCTTCGTACTTCGAGACTTATATGCTTGTCCCAAGTGGTGACCAATCGACAATGTTGATCTTTAGGAAATAAATCCCATGTCAAGATTTTTTTTTCATATGTCGACCCAAGCATTAGAATGATCCAACACTTAGTCTCCTCAAGATTGAATGAACAAGCTTGATAGTGATCTTGACAACAACAATATACATCCTTGACTCTTCACAAGAAGAATAAGTGTGGAATCTTTTGACTAATGTTTGAATTAATAATTGTTCCAAATATTATGATTGCAATCTCATAAGTCCTATTATGCTCAACTAAGTTCAACAATCAACACAAATAAGTCTATCTCTCCAATTACAAATCATTGTATGCATCCTGAATGAAGACCCCTGATGATTTTACCTTCATTTCATTAAATATTTCTTATGCCCAATTTAGATATATCATTGTGTATAGAAGGCGACGTGTGAAATGGATTCATTCATGGGAAATGAATGGTATACCATTCCTAGCTATATTGGCCAATAACAATGTCCTATTTCAAATATCTCCAGGTTTTTCTTCCATACAACAATGTTAGAAGATTTGTCTTCAATAATAACCCTTATGATATTAGGAAAATGTATGACTTGCTAAATGTCTTCCATATCATGTGCGGTAGGAGAGATGGCTTCCACGACTTACACCGTAAATATTTTTGGATAAATCAACCAACAAGAATGCAAAATTAAATTAAAAGAATTTAGCTTCTATAAATTTCCTCTAGCTAAAGAACCATTTATAATCACATTCACAACTTACATCTTATCACATAAAGAGAGGGCACAAGAAACGATACTACCCTGATACCATGTTGTTTTATGTGTGTATTCAATAAGTACCAAGAGAGGAACTTTTCACTCTTCCTATATACTTATCAGTGGTCCCTCTTCATCAAGGTCCACCATTCTTCACATGTGGCCCTATTAATTATATTATTATAATAAATACCTCTTATAGTTAATTATATATTAATTTATATAATTAATATATAATTATATTAGCTCAATAAATAAAATTATTATATTATCAATATAATTATAATATAACAATATAATAATTATATTATCAATATAATTACTACATCACAATAATATTATCAATACCTTTATGTTATCTAAGTCGGCCTAAAGGAATCCAACCATAGCTACAATAACATTAACACCATGTGCCTCACAACCTTCATCAATGCCTACATACATCAATGTTCCACTTTCATATTCTAATGTTCCTTCTATTTCCCATAATGGTCCCAATATTTCACATATGTCTCATACCAACCTCTCTACTGAGTCCAGTATTAATAGTCTTTCTCAAACTATTTCATTCTTGCAAAAAAAATTGCCTATATGAATCAATCCAAATTAAACATTTCTACATGTGACATTGCTAACCCTTTGTCCTTGGACATTATCCATGATGGTATCCCTCAATACATAGAAATGCCTCACTTAGAGACTTACAGTGGTAAAAGGTGATCCCTTGACCCATGTTAAGACCTTTCAAACATTGTCTAGTGACTTTTCTCGTGATCATAGGTTCATGGCTAAACTATTTACTAAAATATTTTGAGATAAGGGCTTGCAATGGTATTGTTCTTTACCTCCTTATTCCATTGATTCTTTCAAAAAATATGCTAATGTTTTCATTCAATATTGGTCCTAAGATTTCTTTGACTGATTTAATGCATTGTATACAAGGTGTTAAAGAAAAAGTGATTGATTTCATTGGTATATTTAAACATTTGCATTCTCTTATTTTTTTTTATCATGTTCCTGATGTTGATATTCAATGTATTTTCATTGCCAATTTACAAAAAGATATTAGAGATAAGATATTGCTTTATGAATTCTCTTCTTTTACTCAATTCTATGTAGTGCTTCATAATTATCATCTTCAAGTGAGTCAATTTGAGAGCACCACTCCAATGCCTTTGATAGGTAAAAGTGATGTCACATCCCATCCTTTTTGAAGTTTCAAAAACCAAAAGGATTCATCAAGATCAATAATTCATCAAACAACATTGATGCATAGGTGGCAACAACGTCCAAATGTGTGGTTCCTTTGCCATCTTATTTCAAACTTTCTAATAATTCTACACCTCTTTTTAAATCTTTTCATAATGTGATGTTGAATATGATTAATACTAATGTCTTAACACTTCCTCCCATTAAACCAATTGATCCTTCCAAACAAACCGAGAATAAATTTGATCCCAAAGATTTTTGCTAATATCATCATCAACTTGGTCATGGTACTAAGAAGTATTTTTGTTTGAAATCTATAATTTGAGACCTCATTTATTCTAATGCTATATCTTTTGATGGTGTTAATGATTAAGGAAACAGATATTTTGTTCTTCTCTAACAAGACTTGAAAATCTATATGAATCCTTTACATTCTCATTCAACCAATAATATTGAGTCTATTCCTTCTTCATCTACCCATGTTGTTGATTCTCCTACAATTGTGACCTATGACACCGAGTCTACTAAATCCAACAATATTGTCAACCTTATTGATCAATCCAAGCCTAAACCTAAACCCTGACTTGATCTTGTAGACACTTAAAAATGGCTTATTGCTTGAATGCAATGACATTACTAACATTCCTCTTAATTTATTAAATAATATTTATCCTTTAATTAAATTGTCTTTCTACCATATTCTAAGATCAAAATCATCATTTCTTCTTAATTATATAATTAAGTGATTTTAATTAATTATCTTAATTATTAATCATCCAATCAATATTTTATTATTTATTTATCTATAAAGTAATTAAATAATTAAACATTATCTAATTATTCGTTATGTCATTCAATTAATTAAATAATCATATTTAATTAATATTCCCTCTTTATAATTATTACATTTATGTAATAATTAAATCAAAATCCCTATCACAATTAAATAAAGTATATTTATTTAATTAGATTAATTGTTCTTCTCTCATAAATAAATATAAATTATTTATTTATCAATTGTCACATGTGCAAATTAATAATTTATTTATTCATGATTTATTCCTCCAAAGCTAACTCATACTAGCTTTTAGTTCTCTCCACAATTCCCTCTCCCAACTATTCAAATTCACATTGTTAATTCCTCATTCAACAATTAGTAAAAGTCTTCAATCAATTTACTCTTCTAATTCATGCAATCAATTGACTCATCCATGCAATCAGTTAACTCACCAGTCTATTCTGTTATCTTACTAGTCCATTCAAGTCATCATTTCAATCTATTTGCTAACAGATCAATCAATCCCCCGATCAAGGTAGTCAAGCAGAGTTGAACTCTCACTCACTATGAGTTCAACTCTTCAATCATAGTGAATCAACCCCTCAATCATGCATTCTTGATTGAAACCCCTAAAATTTGTTAGAATTTAATCTTTCCTTGGTTATTTATGTATTTAATAGGATAAACCAAGGTATCCTAATGTATTTTGTCCTCTAGTCCAAGTGGGAGGACATGTCATATTTGTAATTCCTTTAATAAGGAAAATAGATATTCCTCCTTATGAGGAATCCTACACTTGTCTCACACACATAGTATGAATGTGGCACTCATTCACATAGGGAGTTACATGCAAACTCCTTCACTCATCTCTACTTAAAGAGATATTTCTCCACACACTTTTCACACCAATTCTCACTTTTCTCTCACACAATTTCTCTCCTCTTGTAGTTCTATCATATTGTATTGAGCTTCTAGCTCATATTCTTTCTCTCTCTCTTTAGGCTTTTCATGCCTCATTCATAATTCACAGGGGTTTTTCTATGCTTTTCCCCTTCAAAATCTTGTCTCCTCCTTGCTTTTTTGGTGTATGCTCCTAATTCTTGTGCTAATTCATGGTATTTTTCCTTACTCCTAGCTCTTGAGTTAAACAATATCCTGCAATTCTCTATATTTTGTTATCTTTTTAACATGGTATCAGAGCAGGTTGGTTTAATCTCATTTTGAGTGTACAGGTGAAGGAGGTATCATATTTTGGAGCACTCCAAATTGGAGACTCTTGAGAGAGATTCTACTAATATTTTTTTGTCTAATCTACTTAAGTAAAAAAAATCAAAAAATTTTTTGGGTTTGGTTGGTTTACCGCTAAACCCGGTTTATATAGTTGGTTATTAGTTTCATTTTTTTTATGCAACTTCATTGTTATCTCATTGGTATTATTAACATTATTGACTTGTGCAGGTTTGAAAAACTTCGTTCCTCCCCTTACTTTGATAGTTAATTTTATTTTAAATTTTCTTTATCAAAATTTGTGCTAAATTTTTTTTATCATATTAAATATATCAAAATCTTAATAATATCCTATTCTTTTTGTAATTTTGTTCTTTTTAATCTCATAGATTTAATTCTGAATATCTGCTTTCTAGCTGCTATCATTAATTCTTATTTTAGGCTCTTGTGTTTCTTTAAAAAATATTCCTTTCTTGTTGCCTTTCTTAACTCTCATTCTTTTTTAGTATCTTTTCCTAGCTCAGAACCATTTTTTTTTCTTTGCTTTGTCAGTTGTTCTGCTCTTTCTTTGCATTTCTGTGTTTGCATGCATTTTTTTTGCTTTCATTACATGCGTTTGTTTTCAATCTAATCATTATTTCTTGCATGCATTTTGTTTCATTTCTTTTAATACAAGTTGGTTTTTAGTACTTTGCAATATATTTAGTTTTCTTCTAGCATTTTTTTTGATTTCTTGTTGTCTCGGTTCTTCGCCATTGTTATATGGACTATTCTAGCTGAAGGTCTAAAAAAAAACAAAAAGTTGTTTGCTTCGATTCTTTAATCTTGGCAGCCGCATTTGGATTTTGTATCATTTCTTCTATATGAAAGTATTTCGATTTAGTTTTAATGCTTTCATTGGATATATAGTTCGTATAGTTTCGGTCTTGCTTTGGTGGGGTTTTTTTCGTATATCTCTGTTCTGTTTTCCTTTGTTTATACCTGGAGGTGCATTCTCTGTTCATATTATCTGGAGGTGCATTCTCTATTCGTATTATCTGGAGGTGCATTCTTTGCATGTTATAATGTTGCCGAGAGGTTATTGCATGTAAAAGGATATAACTGTTATTGCATGTTTCCTTGTCTTCTCAACTCTTTGCTTATATCATTTGTTGTTGCCAAGAGGTAATCATTTTAACTTTATACCACCTCCATTAACATCAATGGCATTGTAACCTATAGCTTCATTGCAAGTTTTTGGATTATTTGACTCACTAGTGAAGAGGTAATCTCTCAGCGTGAGCTGTACTAATATATTTTAGAGATATTTTGGTTTGTAATTAAATGAAATTGTAATAGTTTTAAACTACATGCTTATGCTTTGATATTTATAGTATTTTCATAGGGTTATAACTTCGAAGGTTCAAAATCTTTTAAGGAACTGAAAAATATTATCATTAATTAAATTTTCTTAGTTCTCATTCCTTCCTAGCTCCGTCATTATCTTTTAAAGTGAATTTCTTATATAATCAATTTGTATCACATAGCATTGCTGGCATTGTAGAGAAATTTCAATTAGTTCAAGGATTGTTCAAATTGGGTAAGGTGACGTTGTGGCCTATGCTTCTGTTCCATTATTTGTTAGCTTGAATTTCTTATAAGTTATTTGTTAGATTAAATTCATTCATTATTATTCTATTCCAAAAGTTTTCTAATCTGACCTTTTTTATTGTCACTTAAACCTTTTACTTTGTAAGCTTTTTTTCTTTAGTTTTAGTTTAATACATTAGTATAATATTGCATTTAAGTTGTTTTTTAGTTTTTTTTATTTTATTTATTTTTTACTTAAATAGTTTCTATTTTTTAAAAGAAAAACTTCTTTAAATTCTTAACTCTTCTTTATAGGAGTCTACTTTGGTTAGTGTTGGGTGGTGGTGCCCTCGGTGAAGGGCTTTGTTTTTTCATATTTCCTATGAATTTGTGGGTTTTTCTTCTCCTTTTTCTATTCTTTTTCGTTTGAACCTTCTTTTTGCATCTTTACTCTTCTCTGCATGTGTTTCTTGTTGCGAACCTATCCACTAGTTGTTGCTTGTTATTTCTCATGTAGCCGCCCTTGACCATCGCATTCTCCTTTAGCTTCTTCCTCCTTTCATTTTTTTCTTTGAAACCCTTAGCGCTTCGATTCCTTTGTTGGCGTTATCTTATCTTGTCGTTCTCTTCTCCTTTTGTGCTTTCTTCGGTCTCTTCGTGTTGGCATTGCAGTCGTGTGTCTTGTTTCCATGTTTGGTCTAAGAGGTTCGGTTAATAACATCTCAGCTAATTTGAAGGTGCGCCTTGTTGAGATCCCCAAGAGTTTCATTTCTTTAAGCTTTGCATGTTGTTATCAGTTTTGTAAATATTTTCAGTTGATAGGTATTAGAGTCTTCAGTGTGTAGCATTCAAACTTAAGATTTACTTTTGTTTAGTTTTGTTGTTGCATGTCATTGTAACCCACCGGCATATATATCCTTTACCTCTTTTTTCTCTTTATGGTGTTTTATATGTTGTAATAATTATTATATCTATCTATTACGTTTCAATAGTCTTAATTAATCATAGTCTCTAGAATCTGTTGTTCTGTTCTTTTTATCCTTTTGTTTTCTCTTGTGTGTAAGTTTTTTGGTATCATTTTGTTTAATTTAACGCTTCTCTGCAGATTCTTATTCGTTGCATGTCTGCATGCCATTAATACTGTCGTTTACGATTTCTTTGAATTTTTTTTTTTAAAAATAATAAATCTCTTTTCATCAAATCTATTTACGTGGCTCCTACCAACTGTTGATTTATCTCTTAACTGCTTGTTGTACCTGTAGATGTGGGCGACTGCTGTATAGACTTGTAGTTTACTTCTAATCTCATAGCATTGATATTTCTATTAGCCTTCCTTTATTAGTTCATTGACTTATATTTAGATAGTTCACTGTTAATTGAATAAGGTTAGACATATAAATTTATTAGAGTTATCTAAAATATTTATATTTTCTCTCCTAATCCATTATTAATTGGATTCAAAGTTGTTACAATTTTCTTTTCTTTGAAAAGAAGTTAGATCATTTTTATAAGTTTGTTCAGTTTTGTTAAAAGTTTTTTAGTAGAATTTACGTTAGATTTTTTATTCAATTATTCTTGTAGATTCTAGATCTTATTTTTATTTTAAACAATTCCTATTCAGAATCTTTTTTAGTTAGATCTATGTTATATAGCTTAGTTTTTTGTCATATTCTAATAGTTTTTTTTAATATTAAAGTTTTTCTTTAAAGGATTTTGTTTGATTTTTTTATTTACCAGCTTTGGCTAACGTTTCCTTGCAGGTTCATTTTTTTCTGTATTTTCCTTTGCTCTCTTCATTATCTTTTAATCAATAACATCATAACCAAGATCCGTTAATTTCCTTTTAGCCCTTTTAGTTTTAGTTTTTTTTAGCTCTTTTTCCTTGCAAGTCTCTGTGGCAAAAGCTGATATAGCTTTCTGCTATTGCATGCAAGCTCAGTTAGTTTAAATCTTGTTCTTTCCTACTTTTTGTTTCTATTTAGTTAAAGTTTTTTTCCCTTTCAAGTTTCCTTGTCCTTTTCGTTATATTCCTGTTTCAACATGACTACCCTGATGCCAGAAATTAAATTAACCAGTACCAACTACCATGCATGGAAAATTCACATGACTTTCATACTTAGACTTAGACACATTTTAGATATTGCCACTAATGCCGGTTCAAAACTAGCAGCCACTGCTTCTCAAGCTAACCAAGATGCTTGGCAAACTAAAAATGAGGAAGCACTTGGTTTAATTGGAATCTCCTTAAGTCCTGAATTGTATGTTCTAATTTCATCTTGTTTAGAAGCCCATCAGGCTTGGGACATCTTGAAAAACACCTATGACAGTGCAGATGAGACCTATAAAATCCAGCTTCAAGACCAACTTGAAGATCTCAGGTATATAGATTTCAACTCTGTTGATGACTTCTTGCTTAAGTTTAATTCCATTAAAGTTTTTCTCACTGGGTTACAAGTTCCTCTTTCTGATTTAAGAATCATTCATATTATTATTCATAAATGCTTGCCTAGACAGTTCCAATAGTTCATTACTAACATTTATTCTCAGTTAGCTATTCCCTCTTTAGCAACTCAATTAACTTATGTTATTTTTCAAAATATGTTGCGTCAAGAGGAAGCTAAATTGATTCAGTTTGGCATTCTTAAAACTCATGAACATGCATATGTCTCTCAATCTCATAATAATAATAGATCTTCTAATAATAATTCAAATAACAATCAAAATCATCAAAGATCTAACAATTCAAATAATAATTAAAATCATCAAAGACCTAACAATACTAATACTTCAAATAATAACCACAATTATCAAAGATCTAATAATAATAATAATTCCAATAACTATCATAATAATAATAATCATTCTAATAGGCCTTATTGCACATATTGTGGTAAAGACGGTCATTTAATTCATAACTATTTTAAGAAACAAAAAGATGATCAATGTAATTCTCAAAATTACTCAAATAACAAACCTAATGGTAATCAATCCCATTCTGCTTTTACTGTCAGTTTTAATGCTTCTAAACCTCTTGAATGGATTGTAGATAGTGGTGCATCTGAACATGTTACATCTCATAAGGAAGCCTTTGATTCTTTGCAACCTGATTCTTTGAATATTCCTGTTTCATTAGCTGATAATCATTGCTATCAAGTTGAAGGAACTGGTAATGTTTCTGTTCCAAATGGTAAATTATATGATGTGCTTTATGTTCCTGATTTGAAAGCTAACCTTATTTTTGTTCCTTAATTATGTCAAGATTATAAGGTTGAGTTTCATAAAAAGAATTGTCATATCATTGATCCTAACACTGATCAGATAGTTGCTAATGCTAAATTAGATACTAATAATCTCTTTAAATTTCATCAATTTTTCTCTCCTAGATACTCTTTACTTACTACTGTTGATTTTCATATTTGGCATGAGAGGCTAGGACATTTAAATTCTGATTATATCTCGTTAATGCAAAAAGAAAATATGGTAGATGGGCTACCTAAATTTACTACTTCTAAGTTTGATTGCAATGGATGTATGAGTGGTAAAATGCATAGAGAATCTTTTCCTCATAAATCATCTTGGAGAGCTAATAATAAGTTAGTTTTGATTCTTAGTGATCTTTTAGGTCCTATAGAAAATACTTCTCTATCAGGTTCTAAATATGCTTTAACTTTTGTTGATGATTATTCTCATAAAACTTGGATTTACTTCTTACATAGTAAAGATCAAGTCCTTGATACTTTTGCTGAATTTCATGTTTTTGTAGAAAGACAAAGTGGTTGTAAAATTCAGATTCTTAGGGCTAATAATGGTACTGAATATGTGAATCATGCTTTTCATTCTTACTTAAGATCTTTTGGTATCAAACATGAGCTTACTATTCCTTATGCACCAAAACAGAATGGTGTGGTAGAATGGAAGCATAGAACAATAGTAGAAATGGCTAGATGTTTTTTACATGCTAGAAATATAGATTATAAATTTTGGGCTGAAGCTATGGCATGTGCTACCTATATTCTTAATAGAACTCCTACTAAGGCCCTTCCCAATAAAACTCCTGAAGAAGTTTGGTCAGGAAGAAAACCCAATTTGTCTCATTTACGGATTTTTGGTTCCACTACTTATGTTCACACACCTAAACAGAAAAGGAAAAAGTTAGATCCTAAATCTTCACCTCATATTTTTGTTGGCTATTCTGAAAATACTAAAGGTTATAGAGTTTATGATCCTCTTACTAATAAAGTTCAAATAGCTAGAGATGTTTGCATTGCTGAAAATGGTGTCCATGACTATTCTCAAATTTTAGATTCTGATTTTACTCACAGCAACATTGTTCTTTTGGAGGACCAACCTCCATCTCTCAACCCTATTCCTAAAGTTTCTGTACCTTCTATTTCTGCTCCTAAATTTTTTGTTCCTTTTGTTTCAGCTCCTAACACTAATGATGATCCTAATAAACAGGATAATGATGAACAAATAGATAGTAATGATACTCCTTCTAATGCTTTTGTTCCTTCTAGTAGTAGCAGTGATGATGATGATGATGGTAATAATCTGTTTACTCCTCCCAGTAATATTTCTGTTAATTCTAGGAGAAATCCTAAATGGTTTAAAGATTTACTTAATGAGGGTGATGATTACATTGCTAGAATGGGTGGACTTAAACCTAGAAGGATAAATTACTGCAATTATACTCTTATGTCTTCTCTCTCTAATTCTAGTGATCCTCAAACTTTTGCTCAAGCAGCTAAAAATCAACCTCATTGGCAAACTGCTATGCAAGAAGAATATGAATCTTTAATTTCTAGTAATACTTGGGATTTAGTTACTTTACCTCATGGTAAGAATCTAGTTTCTTGTAAATGGTTATATAAAACTAAGTTAAATTCCAACAATGAAATTAGTAAATTTAAGGCTAGATTAGTTGCACGTGGTTTTTCTCAAATTGAAGGAATAGACTATAATGAAACTTTTACTCCTGTTGCTAAAATGCCTACCATTAAAGTTGTTCTTGCTTTAGCTGCTAAAATGAATTGGCCTATTCACCAAATGGATGTTAAAAGTGCTTTTTTGAATGGTGATCTGCATGAAGAAATCTATATGTCTCAACCTCCTAGTTTTATTCAACAAGGTACTGAACATTTAGTCTGCAAACTAAAGAAGTCTATTTATGGTTTAAAACAATCTCCTAGAGAGTGGTATTCCAAAATTAATGCTTTCTTTATTTCTCAAGGTTTTGCAAGAAGTAAAAATGATCATAACTTATATATCAAGCATAGTGAAGATGACATTATTATTATCATTCTATATGTTGATGATTTGATTCTTACTTCCAGCTCTAACCATTTAATTTCTGATATTAAGTTTCAACTCAACCAAAAATTTCAAATGGCAGATTTAGGATTGTTACATTATTTCTTAGGAATGCAAATTTGGCAAACCTCTAAAGGTATTTTTATATCTCAAAGTAAATATGCTAAAGATCTTCTAGATAGATTTCATATGAATGATGCTAATCCTATTTCAATTCCATGTGATTTAGGAACTAAGTTAATGGTAGATATGGAATCTCCTTTTATTGATGCTAATCCTTATAGAGATCTTGTAGGTAGTCTAATTTATTTAACTCTCACTAGACTTGATTTATCTTTTAGTGTTGGTTTAGTTTCAAGATTCATGTCAAAACCCCAACAAACTCATTTTAAGATTGCTAAAAGAATATTACGTTATATTAAAGGTACTATTAACTTAGGATTGTTTTATGATGCAAATTCTGATTTTTCTTTAAAAGGTTTTATTGATTCAGATCTAGGTGGAGACCCCAATGATGGGAAATTTACTTTTGGATATTGTTTTTCTCTTGGTTCAGGTTCTATACCTCGAAAAAGTAAAAAAGAACAATCTGTGTCTCTATCTTCTACTGAAGCTGAATATAAAAGTTGTACCCATGCCTCTAAAGAAGCTCTATGGCTGAGAAGAATACTTGAAGATTTGGGTCTACCTCAACAAGAACCTACACCATTGAATTGTGACAATCAAAGTGCAATAGCATTGGCAAAGAATCCAGTTTACCATGCAAAGTCAAAGCACATTTCTCTCCACCACCACTTCATTAGAGAGCACATTGCAGAAAAGAAAGTTTCCCTCATTCATTGCAAAGGTGAAGATCAAGTTGCAGATATTTTGACAAAGCCTCTTTCTAGAGAGAAATTTGAATTTCATTGTAATAATTTGGGTTTGATACCCTTTGATGTAATTACCCCAAGTAAAGATTAAAGGGGGGTGTTAGAATTTAATCTTTCCTTGGTTATTTATGTATTTAATAGGATAAACCAAGGTATCCTAATGTATTTTGTCCTCTAGTCCAAGTGGGAGGACATGTCATATTTGTAATTCCTTTAATAAGGAAAATAGATCTTCCTCCTTATGAGGAATCCTACACTTGTCTCACACACATAGTATGAATGTGGCACTCATTCACATAGTGAGTTACATGCAAACTCCTTCACTCATCTCTACTTAAAGAGATATTTCTCCACACACTTTTCACACCAATTCTCACTTTTCTCTCACATAATTTCTCTCCTCTTGTAGTTCTATCATATTGTATTGAGCTTCTAGCTCATATTCTTTCTCTCTCTCTTTAGGCTTTTCATGCCTCATTCATAATTCACAGGGGTTTTTTTATACTTTTCCCCTTCAAAATCTTGTCTCCTCCTTGCTTTTTTGGTGTATGCTCCTAGTTCTTGTGCTAATTCATGGTATTTTTCCTTACTCCTAGCTCTTGAGTTTAACAATTTCCTGCAATTCTCTATATTTTGTTATCTTTTTAACAAAATTCTTATAAATAAAGAGTTAAATCTCTGTTTATAAAAAAACCATAATTACTTTGAATTCGAATACTAGCATGAATTTGAGCTCAATTCTGAGAGCCCACATTGTATGAGAAGGAGAACACCAAGGAATGACTACGTGGTTTGCATATCAGTTTGTTTCTTGAATTGATTTCATTATGTATTGATGTTTATGCTTATTGTTTATCTTCCATCCTTTCTTGATTATTGGGAATACTAATTGCATTAACAATCTCTTTGTGGTTGAGATTTTATATGTTATTGCAAGTTTCTATTGATCCTATTATACCCGATTACAAATGGTGAACCCAATGTGAAATCTAGTCATATCTTTCAAACCACTTGAATTTTTTTTATAGGTTTAAGCTGATATAAGGAGGTTATAGTCCAAAATTTAGATTTTTAAATTTTTTTAAATAATTTTTTAATGATATTTCAAAAAAAATCATTTCACATACAAATCAGCGTATTTCTTAGAAAAAATTATATTTTTGAAAAGGTCTTAAAATTTTACAGGGGATCTATTCTCTGTGATTTTAATTTTTTTGAAAAATATTCGTAAAAAAAATAGATCTATTAAAACTATTGTGTTCTGATAAAATGGATCCCTAGGGCACAAAATAAGGAATTATACTATGAAATTTTGTTTTTAGGTTTGTTTTGACATAAAAAAGTTACGGTCCAAATTTTAAATTTTTCATTTTTTATTTTGATTTTTAATAATTTTTTATGGGATTTCATAAAAAATTATTTATGGGCACAAATCAACATTTTTTTAATGAAAATTTTATATTTTTGGAAAGGTCTTGAAATTATACAAGGGGTTTTCTCTTTTTTATTTTGATTTGGATGAGCAATATTTTTTAAAGAAAAGATCTTTGAAATTTTTTCTTTTTGTGTGTAGGTGCAGGTGATAACCATTCTATCAAAAATATTGTTTCAAAACTACAAACGAGGCTTCTATTCTGTCTAAATTCTTATTCTCTATTGTAAATTGACACATTTTCATTATTGAAAATATGCACTTGACTGTAATGAAAAATTACAACAGTCCTCCCAAGAACAAGAAGGTCAAGGTCCAACTGCTCGTTGAACAACGAAGAAGAGAGAGACAACGAGAAGAAAATAAAGAATCGGCTTGCATAGGTTCCCTTAATCGATTGGAAGTAGAATTCGGAGATGAAGATCTCTTCAACACGTACATAGACGAGCTAATCAAGCTATTAGATAAATACAATAATCTATGTGTTGATATGAGTACTAATTATGATTATCAAAGTTAATTGCTAGGTCTTTTTACTACTAACTTTTATTTTAGTGTGTGGCTTGGAAGTAGGTTTTAATCTTTTTAATCTAAAAACCAATTCATCTTCACTTTGGTGCTTTAAAATGAACATTGCATGCACAAACATCATATTCCATATCTCATTTTGGTGCTTAAAATTGACATGGTGGTTTAAAGAATTGAATAAGGCAAAAAAAATTGAGATTGGTGCAATAAAATTGAACAAAGAAAAATACATTTGAATTTTGGTGCATCTAAAATTGAACAAGGAAAATCTCATTTTGTTTGTGCTTAAAATTGAACTCGTGTGGTTGTATGGATAATAGATTAGTTCACATTTGAGTATTGGTGCTTAATACGATTAACTAGGTGTTTGGATTTCTTGGTGCGCTTGCACAATCTATTAGATTAGCAACCTTTTTTTATTTTAGAGAGGCATGTCTAGAGGGTTCACTTAACCCATTACAAAGGATGACCTCAAACTAGAAAATCCTTTTGGTCAGTATATAAATAAGACTTTGAGAAAACTTTGGTCTTATCTCCTCAAGCTTGGATGAGGTGTGTTGATGATAGTCTAGACCGAGTGAATCATCCCTAGGAAGCCAACATGGTCAACTAGGCTCTTAAGTGAGTCGCATGCATACAAATCGATTGGGGAGATGCCACAAAACTTACTACAACCTTGTTAAGTAGAGGTCACTTGGTTTACCTCTAAATATTTGTCTTATTATAATGCAAGGGGAGGTTGAAAAAGAATCTCTCCCCAAGATTCCCATCATATATGTCCTAGGGATATTGTGTTGCAAAAGAGATCTTTTTTAACACAACAATAATACCTAGAAAAGGCGATAGCACATGCACCTTCAAAGGCTTTTTAGCTCTAGTTGTGTGGTACTTATGATGTGTGAGATAATAGACACCCAAGCAATCCTATGCATAATTTTTAACTCTAGTTGTGTGGCACAACGATTTGTATATGGATTTCATTGTGATTGACTTTGTGAAAACTTGTAGCTTGAAAAAGTTGTTGAACATACACAGATTATTTATTTTGAGTCAATCTTGTAGCTACACACTATTTTGAGTTTGTTGAGATTGGTCCTACAACATTTTTCCCACAAGATTTGTCCTACAACAATTGGTCCTACAATATTTTTTCCACAAGATTTCTCCTACAACAATTGGTCCTACAACAATTTTTCCTACAACAATTGGTCCTACAACATTTGTCCCACAAGATTTTTCCTACAACAATTGGTCCTACAATAATTTTTCCTACAACAATTTGTCCTACAACATTTGTCCCACAAGATTTTTCCTACAACAATTGGTCCTCCAATAATTTTTCCTACAACAATTTTTCTTACAACATTTGTCCCACAAGATTTGTCCTACAACATTTGTCCCACAGGATTTGTCCTACAACATTCATCCTATAAGATTTATCTTACAAATAATTGGTCCTACAACATCCTACAAACATTATATCCTAGTTCCTTGTGATCAACATACTTAGATAGGCATATCTTAGAAACTCCCATTTTTGCATAGTCATCATATTAGTCTCAAAATCCAAAATCTCAAAAACATAGCTTGCATATCTTAGGGTTAAAGTATTGCACTTCCTAGAGTCATTTTTAAAAATTAGAGGGTGCATTTTCGTAGGACATTCCTATAGTGGTCTTGTATTTTATCCTTACATCATCAACACTATCTTTATATACTAACCTCAACATAGGCACCTTATCATTTTGGTTAATATTTGTCTTAGATAGACACTATTACTAGAATTTATCACTTTTGTCCTACCGTTTTTGTGTCAAGATAGTCCTCATTATCATTTGGGTCTTTCCTTAAATGGTTTACCTTCAAAGTTTCCATAATCTCTCTTAGGGTAAAGTACTTCCACCTTAGACATCATATTTAATTATTCTTTCCTAATTGGCATTAGCATCCCAAAATCCATTCGTAGTCCAAAATAAAAAAAAATAGTCTCTTATTTTCATTTCCCTTATTGTCTTTACATTTCCAAAATAAAATAACCCCCCAAAATTAGAGTCCTAGTCCAAATATCCTAGTTGTCTTGCAAATACCTTAGTCTTAGACTTGTATTCTAGCACATGCCATTCACATGATCCATGGACCACCCCAATCAAGTTCCACTCCTACTAGGGGAACCTCAATAATAACCTTCAAATGTTCCTCAACTAGGTGTCCCTTCCAATCCAGGACAACTCCAAATCATTCAAGGGGCACCTGTAGACAAATTTAAGTATTTGATATTTATAAACCTCTTCAACAAAATGTTAGAAAATATATCAAGAACTACAATTCCTCAGCAAGTCATAGTGCCAAAACAATACCAAGAACCCTAAAAAGTCCCAATTCATCAACAATACCAAGAAACCCACTAGATCCAAGCACCTCAACAATACCATGCACTCCATCAAGTCCTAGTTCCTCAACAATACCTGGCACCACAGCAGATCCAAGCACCCCCAACATATACCAACACCTTAGCATATTCCAGTACCTTAGTACATTCTAGTACCTCATCATATTCTAACGCCCCAACATATTCCAACATGTCAGCATGTCCTAGAACCTTAGCATGTACCAACACTCCAACAAATCCCAACACCTCAACAAGTCCTAGTACCTTAGTATATGCCAACACCTCAACATGTCCCAACACCTCAACTTGTCCCACCATCTCAACATATCCCAACACATCAAATGGATTCTCATATCCTTCCAAATAATTATGGATTTATATTTAGAATGTTCAAACATTTAAAATTACTAGATGATGAGTTAAACATATGTCAAGACGCCATCCCTAAACATGATCAAAATCATATACATGTGTCTAGAAATTCCCTACAAGAAACCTCCATATCTCCTACCATTTCTTCCTCCACACTATCTCCACCTAGAAATGCATCTAATAATGAAACATTTCCAATCTATCCACAAGGGCCATCTACAATATGAATCCCAGCTAATCCATTCTATAATGTTATTACCTTCTATAATTCAACAGTCTTAGATCTGCCACCATATATTCCACTGCCAAGAAAAGTCACTCCATTGAGTTCCAGTCAAAGTACATCCCCATCATGCTTGAGCATCGAGTCCTTTGAAGAATCCACCATACATATCCAAACTCATACCCTAGGTTAAGAGGGTTATCCAAAATTTAAAGAAACAAGTCCTAAAATTGGGCAAGATCAAGATACCAAGAATGTCCAATCCCATCCAATATTCGACCAAGAACCCCTTATCTAATTATCTCATGTCCAACATGATCTTATTCCATCCCAAGAGAAAAGCATTCCTCTAAGTCCTATTCATAATCCACCCCCTAAGAAAGAGCATTATGTGCCTTATACTCCATCCAATGATCCTCTTCCATGTCAAGATCAAAGTAATCATCCATGTCCACCACAAAATCCAATCATCCCTCCATCTCCATGTCATAATCCTCTTTGTCCACCATAAGATCCCATCATCCTCCATCTCCATGTCATAATCCTTCCTGCCCATCACAAGATTCCATCATCCCTCCATCTCCATGTCATAATCTCCCATGTCCACCTCAATATCCCATTAACTCTATCCACATTAATAATGATCCTATTACATATCAACTTGGTTAATCCACATTCATTCTGTTTGGTCTACTTCGTAGTCCTACTATTCCATATGTGCCTCCTCCACCTCAAAATGGACTTGCATCTTGTTTCAAAAATAATCACTATCCCATTGCCAAGAACATTTGTCAAAAAATGCATTATCAAGGAAAGGGGTTAGGCCTCAATGAACAAGGTATATTAGAACCCCTTGATATCAAAGAAAATTTATATTATCATGACCTTGGCTATATATCTCACCATCAAGATGTTGATATCCCCTCTACATCCAACGTTCCCCCATATGAACCCAATAATATTCCTCCCCCCTCATTCCTTTCATCTATCTCAGGTCTGTATATTCCTCCATCCACTAGTTCACAATCCACTTACCCTTTCCCACATGGAAGTCAATAAAGACACACATATTTGAGAACCATCTACCCATCCAAAAGGCCTCCATACAATCCCTATCTACCCATGAATACCACTCCCCTTCCAAGCAATTTGGATGCCAAGCATAAAGTCCATAAGTTGGTAAATCCACATGCAATCAAGGATTAACATGTGCCATCTAATTGACATGTAAAACCAAGTAAAATATGATCCAAAAAAAAAATCCAAAAGGCCACAAAATCCAATAAAGAAAAAGAAAATTCAAAATCTATATGGGTTACTAAATCTCTTGTGCAAGTAATGCATTCTAAAGACCCACAAAAGCATGAAAAATTAAAAACCACGTCGATTTCCAAATGGCTCCTCCATGCACAATGTCCTAAAGAGAAATCAAAATTAGCATCCAAGCTTGCTATCCCAAAGGATCCCATCAATCCTCCACATAAATGTCTTCCATCTTTCAAACCTATTTTGGGTCCCCTATGTCCCAAAATCCACTACCTTATATATTCCATCATCTACTCCATCCATTTTGGGTCCTCGTATCCCAAAATCCACATCCACTCCTCCATCTAAATCCCAAAATCTAAAATCAATTTTCCTTTCATCACTCCAACACCCCTAGAAGTATCTACCAACATTTATCTTGTCAGCATCTCCATCCACTCATACAAAAGTCTTCCAATGCCCCATTCATTGTCCAATACCTACTTTTCATTCTTCTATCCCCCCTATCCAATCCTATGCATAAACAATTTCCCTATCAACATCTTTGAGTATACTTTCAACAACCATGGTCCATTACAACATGTCCTTCATGAATAATATCAAGAGAAAAAGATGCTTGATTCCTTCCTTCATAACATTTCCTACATCCATTATCTTCCAAAAATGTCAAAAATACAAAAAATTATGGTTACCTTGGTGAAAACCTGGCAAATAGGCACTTTGTGTGACATAAAAAAAATAGAAATTAAGAGAAAAAAATCATCGTATGGTGAAACCCACTTCTTTTAGTGCCTTGGGAAAGTGCCATGATAAAAACCTGGAAAACAAGCGGCATGTGTAATCCATTACCCTCTAAACTTGGGGGAAAGTTTCATTCATGCAATCCTGCCTATCACATCCTTCATGATCCCACATCCATCCATATCCATTTTTTCCATCTTCGATCTTGACAAGGTTTCATACATCCTTTCTACTTCACTTTATCTACAACCTTCAATACATATCCTTTGTCGTATCCATCCCTCACTTTTGTCATCCATTGTTATGTTTTATATGGCCTATCCCAAATCCCTTTTTGGTCTTGATCAAAATTAAGGACATAAAAATGATGAAGAACATATTTTCAAAAATCCCTTGACATGTCCATTCCCTACAAAGCCCATGTCATTCAATGTGTCATGTCATTACCTGCATAGCCACCATATCCAGTCCCTTAGCTTGGGTAAACATGTTATCCCATTGTGAGATAGTCCTTGTATCCAAATCAACTTTGATTCACCAATTGTTTACCTATTCATTGCCATAAAATCAACTTATTCATCCATTCATAGTGTTTCCTGCCTTGCTAGACACTGAGGCAAATAAATAGAATCACGTTTTAGAATAAATCTTGACATATGCCTTTCGCCTCATTTAGTGATTTAAAACTGTTAAATCTCTGTTAACTTATAGTTCAAATATCAATATTATTTTCTATTAAAGTTTAATATTGAATCACTTAAATTTAACTGCTGGAATAATTCATTATATGACTGAGATCTTATACTATATGTACTTCAATTATTATATTGAAATCTACTGAAGTATCTACACTGTTTATATCTATGAGTACTGTTGATTTCAATATCCATCAATATATATATATAGGGATCGGGAGAGTAAGAGAGGCCACGTCTATGAAAGATGTGACTCCCTAAGGAGTCATGCCTTTTGTAGGTGTGGCTCTTCATACCAACGTACATTCACATAAGCATCATTTAATACAAGTCAATGCATTGATTAATACTTACAGTGATCATTTAATACAAGGTTCTCTTTAATATGTATCGACAATAAATATAGTTGATAGGTTATGTATTTAATTTAATCATAATATTTATAATATATTGATGATAATTATTATCATTATTAATAATAATAATGATAATCATTATCATTATTATATTATAGCAATAATAAGGATTACAATAAAATTATATATATTATAGATATCAATAATAATAATAATAATAAACATTTAGTTATATATATATATATATATATATATATATATATATATATATATATATATATATATATATATATATATATATATATATATATATATATATATATATATATATATATATATATCTCACAATTTATCTATTATTGTATGATCAATATTTTATCTGATCTATGCTACAAACATCAACACTCCCTCTTAGCTAGGGAAGATAAAAACCATCAATCTAAAAGAGAAACACAACGTTAATTGTGAAATTTTATTTTGATATCACATTACTGTGATGTCAGAGATATGGACTGACTAGGAATATCAAGTCTCATGATATTCACCATAACTCATAAATTTATAAATGTCATCTCATGATATTGGGAGTATTTGTCATAGAATATCAAGTCTCGTGATATTCTCCAAATACTCAGAGTAATGGCCTACCAACATCAAGTCGCATGATATCCACCAAGTACTCAAAAGTTTACAAAGATATCATCTCATGATATCAGGAGCATTAGCCTACAGAATATCAAGTTGCATGATATTCACCAAGTGCTCAGAGTAATGGCCTACCAACATCAAGTCACATGATGTCCACCAAGTACTCAAAGTAATGGCCTACCGACATCAAGTCTAATGATGTCCACCAAGTACTCGAAAGATGTTCATAGGTAATGTGCACTTACCATAGGAACATTCATATCTTTTATCATGATCTGGTTCAGCCATCATAAGATGTCTATCATGACAGAAGATTAAGTTATTGTAAGATCGTCACCTTTCAATAACTTTAACAAATACAAGTGATAATCAATTTAGAAGTCGTCACTTCCTCATGATTTACACAGGGCCCAAAAATAACATAATATTTTATTAGTACAATAATCAATTATTACAATCATATCAAGTTTACTTCAGAAGTGTTCCACCTTCATCAGTGAACTCCCTCTTAATCACAAGATATCTAAAGTTCTTTAGAATGCAAGTTTCTCAGAATGCCAATCTGAATTATTGGCTTCAGCAAAGGAAGCTTGAATTTTAAGCCTGTCGGGACATTTATATGCAGTGTGACCATATTTGTCACATCTATAACATTTTATTGTAGAGGGGCCTCTATATTTCTTGAATGACTGTACCATTTGAGTTCTTTCCCTTTTTCCTTTTCAATTTAGTAGTGAGAATCTGAATGTCTTCATTTGTGGATTTCATATTAATTCCTCTAGATATTAGATTACACTCTTCTTGAATGCAGTCATCTTTTAGTCGATCAAACTTGGGAAGTTTGGAGCAAGCACTTATTCCTTGTCTGAAGTTTACCCATGACATCGGGAGTCCATTTAGAGTTACCATAGTCGACTCTTTATTATCATAGATGTGACCAATTGTTGAGAGTTGGTTTCTTAATTTAATTATCCTCATAAATTTTGAGGTGATGGTCTCTCCTTTATTCATTTTAATATTAGAGAGTAGATTTTTAAGAGTAAGAATTATGCTAGTGTTGTTGATCTCATACATGTTTTCAAGAGCTTTGAACATTTCATATGCAGAGTCTGGCTTTGTGATAACAGGTAGTAGATGATATTTTACTCCATCAACTAATAATTCCATTGCTCTGGTATTGTCCTTTTCCCATTTGTTCTCCTTGTCATTCTCATTAGATTTAGGGGGATTTTCTATGATTGATTTTAATTCATTATTTCTTAGTATTAACATCATTCGTAGTTTCCAAGATTCAAAATTTGAAGCACCTTCAAGTCTGTCTTCAAGTCTAATTCCATTCACCATTCTGTAGGTACAAGGTTTCAAAAAAATATGATATTTATCTTCATTTAATCTAATCGGATCTTCCTTCAAGTGGTTGGACTTTATAGAAGGAACCTGGTTCTGATACCATGTTAAATCTCTATTAACTTATAGTTCAAATATCAATATTATTTTATATTAAAGTTTAATACTGAATCACTTAAATTTGACTATTGGAATAATTCATAATATGACTGAGATCTTATACTATATGTAGTTCAATTATTATATTGAAATCTGTTGAAGTATCTACACTGTTTATATCTGTGAGTATTGCTAATTTCAATATCCATCAATATATATATAGGGATCTAGAGAGTAAGGGAGGCCACGTCTATGAAAGACGTGACTCCCTGAGGAGTCATGCCTTTCATAGGTGTGGCTCTTCATACCAATGTCCATTCACATAAGCATCGTTTAATAGAAGTTGATGCATTGATTAATACTTACGGTGATCATTTAATACAAGGTTCTCTTTAATATGTATCGATAGTAAATATAGTCGATAGCCTATGTATTTAATTTGATCATAATATTTATAATATATTAATGATAATTATTATCATTATTAATAATAATAATGATAATCATTATCATTATTATATTATAACAATAATAAGGATTACAATAAAATTATATATATCATAGATATCAATAATAATAATAAACATTTAGTTATATATATAACTCACTATTATTATAACTATTTATTATTATTGATATATATATGTGTGTGTGTGTGTGTGTGTGTGTGTGTGTGTGTGTATCTCACAATTTATCTATTATTGTATGATCAATATTTTATCTGATCTACGCTACAAACATCAACAAAAACGTCCTAAAAATGCCAAAAACATTGCAATTTGTTTTGAAAAAATACCAAAAACATTACAAAAAAATCTTAAAAAATTGTTAAAACTTGAAAAAGAGTCCTTCAAAACAATAAAAACAACACAAAATTGTCCTATAAACTCCAAAAACATTGTAAAAGACCTTCAAAATATTTAAAATACATTTGAAAAATATAAAATATTCATCATAGGGAAGTCATGTTTTGAGTGTATGTGATAAGGGCCTTCACTTGTGTGATACGCGGCACATACCTCGACTCCAAACATATGAACCCTATGGTGGACCCAAACCATTAGCAAAAAATCCAAAAAATTGTCCAAGACAACCAAACAAATAAAAAAACCAACAAAAATCCTCCAATAAATCTCCTTTGTACATAAACCAATTCTTTGGCATTTCAAAAACATGCATTGAACGACAACATACAACACATTTGAGCTTCAGCGAAACCAAGTCAAAATAGTCAAAACTAGTCAGTAGGTCCTCTGCTACACTGCCCAAATTGTCTCATCTATCAACCAATCCCACAACAAAGCATTTTGTCAAAAATCGTGTTGTCTTAGACAAGGGAAGGAACACTTAAAATCAGATAGAGCAATCTTAGACAAGGTACCTACATGCTCTCATTGTGGGAAACCAAGACACACAAAATGTTTGTAGGAGTGTTAGTTAACATATTTGTCCTTCAAAAATGAATGTACAAATTAACTCCAAATACCCAAAAGTGAAGGACAAAGAGCACTAACAGTTGGATAGATTATTATTAAATTAATAATCTCATTCTGAATTAGAAGGTACAACTCCCTCTACAAAGATTCTCTGTTTACTCTTCAATGCTAAACAAAGAAAACTGCAAAAATAATACTTTTAACCCTAAAGTATCAAAGGTTTAATCATTTATACATAACCATGACATGAATCAGATAAATACTATTTGAATAGAAATCACAAAGATCAAGCCGAAAGACTGATCCACACAATGTATAAAGAATAAATTGAAAGAGAACTTGAATTTCTCCCACAGTTTAAAGAAATGTAGAACTATACCACAATCACAAACAAACTCCAACTGAAGTCACATCCATTAACTCAAATGAACGCATCAAAGTTGTGATATATGTTCAGATTTAATCAACAGATCAAGACATTGTTTCAACTGTAAAAATCTTTCAATTATCTCAATATTACTGTAAGAAAAAAATAGCTTCTTGATTAACTAAAACACAAAATTTGGTTGGCCCTTTTTGGGATCATAATAAGCCAATATATAGCCCAAGAGTATAACTGTCTTAATAAGTTTTTAAAACTAACTCCACCTAGGAGTGAAAAAGTAAAAGTAACTAGAGTCAGATAGTAAAATAAAATAAAGAAGAGAAATGACCATAAATGGTCATCCCAGCACAATCATCATGTAAGGTACTCAAGTCTGCGATGGGGTCATAGCTGATGAAGACTTGGACTGTTTCTTCCTCCACTCCAAATGTTCGATAGAGAATTTCACTACTACCTGATGATTAGGAATGCCAATATGTGTGATCCTCTATTTCCACACTTTATTTTCTCTTCGAACTAGTGCAACTTTTTCCTTGTACATCTTCAGGTGATCACGACAGACAATAAGCATGGATTCAATTTCAGCCACCTGGCAGAACTCATCAACCGTGACTGTTTTGGTCTCTTTGATTACATGGATCCTATCTTTGAAGGTTTGCTTCATTTCCTCTATCTTCTTTAAATTATTTCCATCTTCCTTGAATAATTTCACCTTAATGAGCCCGAGATCATTATTCATTACACCGGCCAAGGCAATAATCTATTTTAACAGTTTAGTGGATTCTTCAATTCCTTGTTTTATAACAAAATTTCTCCATTCCAATTGTTCTTGTGATATAAATAGGACTTCATCATCAAACCCTATGATTGGTCACTCAAAAAGGAACTTCATTAGGCCATACCTTTTTACTTCAGGCATTTGGGCCATCATGACCATCCATGGAGAGTTCCCCTTATCCCCCTTTACCACTTTTGTGTCTAGGCTATCTTTCACAGCAATGGCCTCCTCATAAGTCTGACTCGAATCATCAATGTATCTTCTACCTGTATCAATTACTGAATCTAACCAACTAGCATAAGCTTCAACAATTGACCTATTGCATTGAATATCTTCCGTCATTTACTGGTTATCTGGGGACTTTGGATCAAACACCAGCGAGGGTTGTGTGGTGGGCAGGAGATCTGGGTGATGAATAGAGTGAATATATTCAACCATCTAGGATAGGGATAACTTCATTTATCTCTTATCCCTTTCATCTTTCCATGTCCTTGTAATTATTTTCTGGGTTGAGGATTCCAAGTGTTTAACATCTGTTGCCTGAGTGGATGTTCCCAGATCAATATTTTCTATCTTAAAATCTTCTATTGTCACTTCATCTAAGTTATTCTCATTCTTGGGAATTGATATCTTTGCATACCATCACCCAGTCTGAGCATCTATGTCTATCATTTCTTATGTATTGGGCTTCTTTATTTTAACCTCTTTTCCCAAACACTTACTCACCAGATCATTATCGGGCAACGAGATATGCACTATGCTCCTCTTTCTACTAATTAAAGATTGGAGCCATGATGGTGTATCTATCACCTTCTTAGCTTGATGAGTTTGCAGTATAGTCAAATCAACTGACAATGAATCATTAGTAGCATGCTCTTTACTCATTTCTTCTCCTCCTTCAAAATTGTCCGAGTTCAGAACATCCAGAGTCTGATCCTCCATAATTGTTGATCCTTCTTCGATAGGGTCTAGTTCCATGACCTCCTGGCTAACTGAAGCTTTCTTCAACCTCCTACTTCTAGAATGTGTAGTTCTTTTAGGGGTAAGAGATTTAGCTCCTGAGGCAGCTTTCTTTGGTGGGCTCTTTTTAAGATCGGTTGCACCTGCAAAATCAAGTTTGACAGGGATGTTAGGGAAAGGATTTTCATTTTTGGGAATTAGGGCATCCTGAGGCTCTACATAAATCTCAGGTTTAAAAATCTTTGATCTTCCTAGTCTCTTCTCTCTTAGCCATTTTTTTTCTCTTCTTATTACATTAAATATTCTATATTGGATGCTATCATCTTCACTTCTGGTCCAATCTAATTTTTGAATAGGCTCACTCTATATTCTATTCCTAAATTCAAAATCCAACATCACCTCATCTTATTCTTCTTCAACTCCTTTAATATTAAGATGAATTTTCAATCATACAATCTACCTCAAGGTGAAGCAAGACCATAATCTTTTGTGCACTTTAAATTCATCTTCGCAGTTTTCTGAATAATCTTCTAACTGAGGAAAATGGGTAAAACAAACTATCACTCCTAGGTAAGATCTTGTGAAGTTATTGTCATCAAACTTAGGATAAGAAATCTAAGCTTTGAACTTCAAAACATTAACCTATGTTTCCAAATTAAGGGCATCTAAGGTAGACTTGTAGCAGTAATGTCCAAGCTCTATTGGAAAGGTTATTCCTGAAGGTTGCTTCCCTTTCAAACTTTTGTCAATAATAGCCAACTGTCTACAAACTTCAATGAGAACCAAGTGATCTGATACATATATGGGCAACCTTAATGGCTCGGCCTTACATCTGCCAATCCTTATGTAAGTAAATCTAGAGAATTGAATGAAGAAGCTATCGTAGGTCTTGATTAACTATATTGCCTCATCAGACAACCTTCTGTGCAGATTTCCTTGTAGTTCAAAAACTAACTGGCCCAAGAACACATCACTTACTCTAGTGAATGATAACCTACAACTGATTGAATATCTTGAAGGAAAGAATGGATACTTGAAAGATAGTGATTGATGGTCACTGAGCTACTACATTATATGTAAGACAATTAATCAGTTAATGTATTTTCATTGATGTCAACTAGTTTTGACTCTACTTATCATGATGGTTACAAACATCTAAAGAAGGAAAATGGTAACGGAATGAGATATCTACATGAAGATGAGATGGATATGAAAGATATGGATATGGTATACATTGGGTAACTTATTGATGAGTCTATGACATTATGTTGATGACCTTATTGTATTACATGATTCTATTATGTATTGAAGATCAGAACTGAACATGTTTATGTGGTCAGTAAATGAAGATTTATGTATACACTGAGCAAGTGTAGTGTATACTAAGTATAGTATTAACTGAGTAGGCAATCACTGACACATTATGGTATTGACCAAGTGAAAGAAATAAATGGAGTTTATAACATCTGACTGAAATGATGAGTTGGACAATTGCTTATGATTCTGAGGTAGAAGATAATGTTTGTTATGTTGATCAAATGGCTAACAAAATTCAAGATTGATCGAATGAAGGAGAATGAAATGTGTTAAGGACACAACTGCCAAGGAAGGTGAAAGTGGAAAAATGAACGGTGAAGATTAAGAGACAAAATATATGGATGAAAATAAAATGGTTTATGATGTCTATATAAGGAGACATGAGATACATTATTGAGTGTGGGGATTCTTGATGCTACAGGATAATTCACGTGAAAATGATTATTTTCATGCAACACTGATCAAACTGGTTGAAGACAGAACCAAGCAAAACTGTAGACAACACTGAGTGTCGGAGAAAGCATACACCGAGAAAAATAGAGTTGGAGGAAACACTGATAATGAATTGATTATTGATCAGAGGTATTTTGAGCTTATCATAGATCTAAAAAATCTGCAAATCAAAGTTGTATTTGAATCAGATCATTACTATATTAGTTTAACCATTGCTACAAATAAATCTCTTAACTGAGTGAGACTTAACAGTCTTTTGTATTTCAATATGAAATTTAATGAATGTTCAATATTTTCTTGTTGAACCCATAGAGAATTTTTGGTCAAAGGAGAACTATTAGTGATAAATCCTCTAACCAGGTCACACCTCACAGTGTATTTTATAACCTTTAACAAGGTTGGCTCCTAACCAAGCTCACTTCAGAAGAGTGAATTATTTTAGGTTACCAGTCCCAGGTTTTTTTTTCCCCTAACATGGTTTCCACATTAAAAATCTATGTGTTATATGTGTGTGATGTGTTGAATTATTATTTTACTTTAGACATTTCAATAACTAGATAGATTAGTGAACACAGTATTTAATTTACTAGTAATTGGTAGATGTAGAGAAAGACACATTTGATATTTTACCGAGTTGATTATTTGATTGAAATTTTTTAATATATACATCTAGGAGATTTACGACTGTAGGATAATTGAAATTAACTGATTCAGCCCCCCTCCCCCCTCTCAGTTATCTAACAATTGGTATCAAAGCATAGAGTGCTTGAAGAAAGAAAAATTTAAGGATTTAAGCTAAAGATCACAAGATGTATAAGAGAGAGGTGCCAAAGCTAAACAAAGATAACTTCTCGACATGGAAAAGCCAAATGAGATTACATCTATCTGGAATTAGAGAATCTTCTATATACTACTTGGATAATGAATTCATCCAGCCTACTGGATCTTTGACTGTTGATCAGATGAGATATAGACATGAACACAATGTTTCAATGATAGAGATTGTTGCTTCCTTATCAGATGCTAAATTTGAAGATGTCAAGACATGTACTTATACTAAACAAATGTGGGACAAACTTGCTCTAGTTCACGAAGGAGATGCAAATGTGCTAAGGGCTAAAGCTGAGAGTCTTAGAGGAAAGTTTGATGACATGAAAATGAAAGGAGAAAACATTTCACAATACAACAACCAAATTAAGGAGATTGTCAATGCTATTCGAGGAGCAAGAGGTATTATTGAAGAAGACACTGTTGTAAGTAAAATTCTCAGAACCTTGTTGCCTACCTATGCTATTAGAGTCTCTATAATTCATGAAATGAGATCAGCTTTGGGTAATCATCTTACATTTGATAGTCTAATTGGTAGACTAATTGCTTTTGAGTTGACTAACTTTGATAATAGTATTATTCTTAATGTTGAGTCTGTATTTATGTCATCCTTGAAAATTGGTAAATCAAGAAGTAAACACATGATAAGAAATGAGAGTGATAGTGACAATGATGAGGATGAACTTGAAGCATTAATGGCTAGAAGATTGCAAAAAGGTAAAGGAAGATATAAAGGGAAATTGCCTTTGGTTTGTTTGAATTGTAAAGAAATTGGCCACATTGCAGCTAGATGTCCTAACAGGAAAGAAGATGACAAAGACAATGAAAGATCCGGTGAAAGAAAATTTGACAGGAGAGATAACCGAGAACACAGAGGCAACTGATAGTATGACAAAAGAAGTAATTGAGATTACAAATACAAAGGCAAGAAGGCATGTTACCTTGTTGAAGAAGATAACAATTATGACACTGACATCGACACTAATGAAGACATTGAGGTAGTATTCGTAGCTTTGAAAGAAGATTTAGAAGAAGAAGAAAGGTATGTTGAAACAACACTTATTTCTAAAGTTAGCAAGAATGATACTTGGATTATTGATAGTGGTTGTACACATCATATGATTGGTGATGAAGACAAATTTGAATACCTTGAACATTATAATGGTGGATCTATTAAAATGGGAAATGATACACCTTGTCTAGTAAAAGGAAAAGGATCTATATTGTTGAACAAAAAGATCAGATGTGAGAATGCATATTGGGTGAAGGGACTTAATTATAATATTTTGAGTGTAGCACAACTAAATAACACATGTCACTATGTTGCATTTGAGAATAGAAAGGTGAAAATCTATAATGAGAATGGAAATTTAGTCGGTACTCGTGAACAATCTAAAGGTAATCTATTTTATCTTGATAATGTTGAAACTTCTTGTTTATTGGCTAGAACTAAAGATGTGTGGTTATGGAACAAAAGGTTATGTCATGTGAATTTTGAAACATTATTAAAATTAGTAAGAAAAGGAGAGTTAGAGGTTTACTGAGCTTATCTAAACCTGACCATGTCATGTGTAAATAATGTCAAATGGGAAAAATGTCAAAATCTAGTTTTAAGAGAAAAAACTATTCATCTAATGCTATTTTGGAGTTGGTTCATACCAACTTGTGTGGTCCTATGAGAACTTAGAGTTATTATGGAGACAAATATTTTATCTTGTTTGTTGATGACTAGTCTAGGATGATGACGGTTATGTTCTTGAAAGAAAAATCATAAGCTTTTAAGATGTTTAAATGGTTTAAAGCTAAAATGGAAAGATAAAGTGGCAAAGAGTTAAAATGTTTGAGATCAGATAGAGGTGGTGAGTTTATTTCTGATGAGATCACTAACTTTTGTAATGAGCATGGAATTAAGAGACAGGTTTCTACACTGAGAACACCACAACAAAATGGGATTGCTAAAAGGAGGAATAGATCTATTGTTGATTGTGCTAGAACACTAATGATTGAAAAATATGTTGCACAAATATACTAGAGAGAAGTTGTCAGTACTTTTGTATACAAATTGAACTGATTACGACTGAAGAAAGATTCAAACAAAACACCTTATGAGTTATGGTATGGTTACACACTGAATGTATATTCTTTCTAAATATTTGGAAGTAGATGTTACACTCTGAAAGATGATAGAAATGAGAAATTTGATTCAAAAGGTGATGAAGGAATATTCATAGGATATTCTACTAAAAGAAAAGCTTACAAATGTTTGAATAAGGTAACTAATAAAATGATTGAAAGTGCAAATGTGAGGGTTGATGAGTTTGCTGAGAAAAATGATGAAGAAAGCAAAAAGGATCCAGAAGATTATGGTAGATTTGCATACATTGAGTAACCTAACACTCTACCCCAGTAACAACCTGGTATTATTGAGCAACAAGATAATGATACTGAGCATCAGCCTATACAGACTGAGAATCAGGAAATAGTTCTTGAGCAATATCACGATCCTACACCGAGTGAAGAACACAATGAAGAACAAAGATCTAAGCATGTACTTGCAAAATTTGTGAGGAGACACCATCCACAGAATTAGATTATTAGAGATAAGAAAGATGGCATGATGTCACAAAGTAAGTTGAGAAACAACACATGCTTAATTTGTGATTTTGAACCTAAAAATGTTAGAGATGCACTTGAAAATGATGAATGGATTAAAGCCATGAATCAAGAAATAGAACAGATATTGAAAAACAAAACATAGACATCGGTACTGAGACCAAATGATAAGAATGTAATTGGAACCAAATGGATATTCAAAAACAAGTTGAATGAAAATGGTGAAGTCACTAGGAATAAAGCAAGACTTGTATGCAAAGGATATGCACAAGAAGACGGTATTGATTATGGTGATACTTTTTCACCGGTTGCTAGACTTGAAGGATTCAGAATATTGCTTGCATATGTTCCCTACAAAGGATTTAAAGTTTATCAAATGGATGTCAAATCTATATTTTTAAATGGAATACTTGAGGAAGAGGTATACATTGAACAACCTAAAGGTTTTATTGATCCAAATCATAAAAACATGGTATGTAAGTTGCACAAAACACTATATGGATTGAAACAAGCACCAAGAGCATGGTATTTCATTCCTATCTTATCAGTATTGGATTTGTTAGAACAAGTGATAACAACAATTTATACTTGAAAGGTGAAATTGATGATAAGATTCTTATTGCTGAAATTTTTGTTGATGATATCATATTTGGAGGACATGATAATCTATGCAAATCATTTGCAAATGAAATAAGAAAAAAATTTGAAATGTCATTGTTTGGAGAGATTAAATTATTTCTTGGTTTGAAAATTTTACAACAAAGTGAAGGTATATTCATTACGCAAGCAAAGTACATAAAAGAAGTGTTGAAGACCTTTGGCATGGAAGATTCAATTCCGATCGGTACACCAATGATCACATGATGCAAATTAAAAAAGGATGATCAGTCAACTGAGGTAAATCATACATTATACAAATCAATGATTGGTAAATTGATGTATGTTGTGCATGGTAGACCAGATATTGCACATGAAATTGGAATTGTAGAAATATTTTATGCTAATCCTAAAGAATCACATATGACTGTTGTTAAAAGAAATTTGAGATACTTGAAAAACACTGAAAACTATGGAATGGTGCAAGAAAGAGGGAAATTTTGAACTAAACATTTACACAGATGCAGATTGGGCTGGAAACATTGATGACCAAAAGAGCACTAATGGTGGAGCATTCTTTTTGGGAGAAAGATTAGTTACTTGGATAAGTAAGAAATAAGGATGCATTTCTCAGTCCACTACCGAAGCAGAGTATGTTGTTGTTGCTGCTAATTGTTTAAACATTGCATGGATAAAACAACTTTTGAAAGGTATGAATGAAGAGATCACTGACCCAGTGATACTATATTGTGATAACACAAGTGCTATAAACATTTCCAAGAATCATGTGATGCATACAAAGACAAAGCATATATCTATAAACTATCACTACTTGAGAGAACAAGTACAAGAAAAGAAAGTGAAATTGAAGTTTGTGAAATCAAAAGAACAACTTGTAGATATATTTATTAAACCCTTACCTAAGGATACATTTGAGTACTTGAGGACTATACTAGGGGTCCATCCCCTGTCTATCGGTCACTAAGAAGATCAAGAGTTTGCATCAACCTATACTTTATCAGATTATCAAATGATGTTGATGCAAATTTCTCACACTTTAGGTCTCCTAAGGTTGTGAAAGCTAGAAGGTGGAGAACAAATTGAAACTGCATATCGGTACATGCAAGGTACTTGATCTGAACCAAACACCAAAGATAATATTTTGGCTACTGAAGAGTTGTTTAGTATTTTTGGCATTGATGTCAAAGGGAGAGAAGAATCAATGAAATATCTATCCAAAGGGAGAGAAGAAAAACAAAGAGAGAGAAGACTATAAGGAGAGAAAAGATACACAAGAAAAAGATCAAATCCGCAAGGAGAATCTGCATGGAGTATTAATATTGTGTAGTGATTAAACATATAAAATATACAAGCTAAGGAGAGCTTACTGAGTTACAACATTTTCTTACAGATTTGTAGAGCAGATGTTTGGTATTCTATGGCATATTTCATATTGTGTTTCCATCAATGCCAAAGGGAGAGATTAATAACCTACAACTGATTGAATATCTTGAAGGAAAGAATGGATACTTGAAAGATAGTGATTGATGGTCACTGAGCTACTATAGTATATGTAAGATAATTAATTAGTTAATATATTTTCATTGATGTCAACTAGTTTTAACTGTACTTATCATGATGGTTACAAATAGCTAAAGAAGGAAAATGGTAAAGGAATGAGATATCTACATGAAGATGAGATGGATATGAAAGATATGGATATGGTATATTGGGTAACTTATTGATGAGTCTATGACATTATGTTAATGACCTTATTGTATTACATGATTCTATTATGTATTGAAGATCAGAACTAAACAAACTTATGTGGTCGGTAAATAAAGATTTTTGTATACACCGAGAAAGTGTAGTGTATACCAAGTATAGTATTAACCGAGCAAGTAATCACTGATGCATTCTGGTATTGATTGAGTGAAAGAAATAAATAGATTTTAAAATAGCTGATTGAAGTGATGAGCTACACAACTGCTTATGATTCTGAGGTAGAAGATAATGTTTGTTATGATGATCAAACAGATGACAAAATTCAAGATTAATCAAATGAAGAATAATGAAAGGTGTTAATGACACAACTACCAAGGAAGGTTAAAGCGGCAAAATGAATGGTGAAGATTAAGAGGCAAAATCTATGGATGAAAAGAAAACAATTTATGATGTCTATATAAGGAGACATGAGATTCATTATTGAGTCTGGGGATTACTGATGATGTAGGAGAATTTGCATGAAAAGGATTGTTTTCGTGCAACACTGATCAAACTGGTTGAAGATAGAACCAAGTTGAACCGTAGACAACACTGAGCGTCATAGAAAGCATACATTGAGAAAAATAGAGTTGGAGGAAACACTGATGTTGAATTGATTATTGATCAAAGGTATTTTGTGCTTAGCATGGATCTAAAAATATGCAAACCAAAGTTGTATTTGAATCAAATCATTATTGTATCAGTTTAACCATTGCTACAGATAAATCTCTTAACCGAGTGAGACTTAATAGTCTTTTGTATTTCAATATGACATTCAATCAATGTTGATTATTTTCTTCTTGACCCCATAGTGAGTATTTGATCAAAGGAGAATTGTTAGTGATAAATCCTCTAACTAGGTCACACCTCATAGTGTGTTTTGTAACCTTTAACAAGGTTGGCTCCTAACCAAGCTCACTTTAGAAGAGTGAATTATTTTGGGTTACCGGTCCTAGGTGGGTTTTCCCCTAATAGGGTTTCCATGTTAAAATCTATGTGTTATATGTGTGTGATGTGTTGAATTGTTATTTTACTTTACACATTTCAATAACTGGATAGATCGGTGAACACAATATTTAATTTACTGGTAATCAGTAGATGAAGAGAAAGACGCAATTGATATCTTACCGAGTTGATTATTTGATTAAAAAGTTTTAATATATACATCTGGGAGATTTTGGATTGTAGGATAATTGGACTTAACTGATTCACCCCCCTCTTAGTTATCTAACAATGAAATTCTTCGTGCATATCTATAATTTCAGGATGGGATAATAGTCATAAATCTCCATTCCTAGCATCAAGGGTTCATGGGGCAAACCAGGCCACTGCCTAGAATAGGCTAGTATATAAAACAAGGAGGACATGTAGAAGCCACATATTCCAAAAAAATTAGATAACCCCTCATGTAATATTTCTGCAATATTTAGCTCACTCCAATCTAAAAATTTCTCTCCATTTGTCAAAACCTAGATATAAAAAAATATCCAGTCCTCCCAATGGAATGTATGTTGATTCTCTTTGACCCTATTAAACATAATCACTAAATCTCTTATCTCTAGGATAAGATTCTCACAAGGGGTTTTGGGAGTTGAGAACCACCTCTCTTTGTATTCAACAACCAATACCTAGAAATCACGTTCCTATACTGCTTCTTTTCTGAAAAGAACGAATAGGTTGTTCCTATGGTCCATGCCTCATATGTTTATTTGTCTAGAATTCCCATGATAGACATCACCGTTTCTTTATCAATTCTCACCAATAATTTGGCAGAGTTAGTGCGAATGCATCTTTCATTCTTGTCGTAATGGTTCATACATTCTAAAACAAGTTTTGGACGTGGAGAGACAGTTGGGAAAGTTGTGGCTTCTACTAAACCACTCTGCCTGGTTTTATCTGCTACCAAACCTTCTTTAGGGTTTTTTATTCTTTCTAAAATTTCTTCTATGGTTACATTAAAAAGAGTTGTGTCTCCCAATTCTGGAAGCAAGCTAACAAGACTAGTAGAAGACTCTAGCTTGGGTAATGATGGTATGTTATACTTCAGTTTTCTTAACTAATAAAATTCCAAAACAACAAAACTAAGAAATGTGAGCAGAAAATTTGAGACTCGCTATTCTTCAACATATTGTTTAAGCTAGTAAGATTAGAGTTTCAACGACTCACCAGAATTCATCAAAATGTCAGTTGCAGCACCTGAAAGTACCTCCTCTTTCTTGCTCTGCGACAATGAGAAAACTTAACGCTAAATAAAAAAAGGAAACACAATCTTCACCTCAGTCTAACATACCATTAATTAATCATCATTTCACACCCTTTGAGCTCACAGATTAATGATTAGCTCTCCCAAAAGTGATACATTTTAAATAAATTTGAAATCTTTCAGAATAATCTCCATTTGTACCAACATTTCTCTCCTCCTTTTGAATATTTAATTAAAGCATTGGAAGTTCAAAATGAGTGATACAAACATGACCAAAGATGCGATGACTTCTTAACTTGATGAAATGAACTCACTTTTCGCTTGCACTTGTACAGTTTGAACTTTGAAGGTTCAAAATGAAAGTTTTAAACAAGGAACACTACCTAAAGGATAACCTCTAGCCAAATTGAAGTCGTGGCAGCGTAATACGGGCAAGCTGAAATTGAACATGATACTTAAAACTTAGGAGGTTTAAAATGAAAATTCAAAATACCAAATTCGTTATTTAGAAAGTGATGTAGAAAAATACTTAACACTAGCAAAAATTGAGTGTAATAAGGAGCAAAGAGGTAATCCACCATGTAATCCTAATTTCAATGGATATTGTTACAATTGCAATAAATTTGGTCACAAGGCATTCGAGTGTAGATCAAGGGTTTCAATAATTCAAGGAAGCCAAGCTTCAAGGGCTACTGTAATAATTGCAATAGATATGGTCACAAATCTGAAGAATCTAGGTTACAAAGAAGGAATGAGAAATGGGTCCCTGACTGACAGAATGTTGCAAACAATCGACAAGGACCAACTATACCATGGGACTATAATACAAGAATCACTTGTATTGTATGTGGAAGATTTTGTCACATTGCTGCAAATTTCTTTAGGTTGCATGGTATGAACAATAAAAGATCATGGAGAAACTCTGGAATAGGTTGTTTCCATGGTCACAAGGTCGGTCACCTAGCTAAAGACTGGAGGTATTGAGGTAAAGCCCCAACTGAGGAACAACTGAGTGAAAATACTCAAGTCAACATTGATGAAATAAGAGATCAAATGAATAGGATTTGGAGAAGGAATTCTCAAGATGATGGAACATAACTTGGAACAACTAATGGCACCACATCCTCTGGATTAGGTGCACCTATCTTTACTTGATTGGTCAAAGGTATGTATAGGAGATGATAACCTAAATACTATCTTAAATCAGTTCCTATAATTACTACAAAGATCCATATTAGCATACTAAGATGCATTTAGATATAAGTTGTGCAGTTAACATTTCATATGTTGATTGTTAAAGTGTATGACTCATTTTGTTCCATTCAGTGAAGGAAAGCATATTTAGGTTATCGGTGAAATGGAGTAGGTAAGAAGCATTTAATTCAAATTTTTATAGTCGTTGGAAGCCCTAACCTAGGAAAAACTATAAATAGAGGTTGTGCTATTTCATTTCTACCTTACATTTTCATGAGCATTTGAAGTATTTGACAGAGAAGTGACTATCGAGAAATTCCAAGCGATCTTTTGAGCATTTCAAACATTTTTAAAGCACATTCAAGGTATTTCTTGCATTAACTGAGCTATGTTCACAAATTCAAAGTTATTGTTTAAGTGAAAACCTAGTGTTTAAAGATTATTTCTGAGATCAATATGGCACCAAAAGTTCAAAAACCAGTCATTGTTGAGAAGATTGACCTTGTCAATCCTAAGTACAAGTTGTCCCTTGTCGTTGCTGCCAAAGTTGATAAAGCTAGAGCCCTATCATCAATTACACCAAGGAGTATACTGACTAAAGAAGTTTGTGCCTTCATTCACTGCAAGATTGAAGATATATGCCAAACTGAAATTGACACATCATACATGAATTTGTGTGTGAATGGAAAACTAAAAGACAACCACACACATTTGGAGACAAGGGGTTTGGTCCATACTATACACGTGCCAACTATTTTCAAGCATGAATGGATGAGGATGGTACTTATAAGCTAAGTGCATGATCAATTCATGTGGCTCGATGCACCAGTAAAGATCACCAAGGATGTTTTGCACATAGTCATAGGATTTTCGGTCGCTGATAGACCAAGGGTATACAAGAAAACTGACAAAAATAATTTATGTGAGCTTACACTAGCCAAATGGGATGGAAGAGGATTGAAATTATCTATTATTGATGACCCTGAGTTGATATTTGGAAGTAATATCATATCATACAGAATCTTTCAATCATCTTGGGTAGATAGTGTACCCTGTGGAGCAATTGACATAGTATACAAAATTGTTAAGAAGGATATGAAAATAGACCTTTGTGAGATATTGTTGAAGAAGTTAGATGATAATATGAATACCTTTAGGAAAGAAAAATCAAATACATTGAAGTTCAGATCACTTTTGGTATATATTTTGTTTTACTTTCAAAACTTATTTCCTATAATCGGTGAAGTAGTTTGGAAAGAAGACAAACCGATCATTGTTAATCTCTATTGGGCATTTAAAGTTGTCATTAGTATCAAAGGATATCAAAGAGATTGGTCGGTCACTTATATTGAGTTGGTCGGTAACCAGAAGTAAGATAGAGAAGTCAATAAAGCCTTTACACCGAGAACTATGCAGTTTACCGAGCACCAGCAACACCGACACCGATAAATAGTAAACATCGAGCATCACAGTATACACCGAGCAGTTTATAAAGTGTTTACCAATGATCACAGATAATGGCATAGTAATCTGAAATGGCACATTCTTCTATGCAAATGGTTACAAAAGATCATAAAATGGTTTACCAAGATTGAGGAGCATTTATTGTAAAAGATACTCATTAAATGTGATGTTTATCTTATTGTAATAGTTGATCTAGGTTAATTTTGCACCGTAGATCTTAGGGTTATGATTATTTTTGTAACCTAATTTTTTGCTAAAGCGGCAAAAATAGAACACTATATATTTTATATGTTCACGTCATTTTGTGTGGTTGGCGAACTAATATATATGAATCATGGAGCACTTGAAGCCATTGCCTAACTTCAAGTCAATCAATTTACCGAGCAGAACATAGTACAAAGGATATCAGATTGAGCAGAATCAAAGAAGGCTACCGAGCATAACAGAGTAGAGAATCATCACAGATAAGGTGATATTTTAATGAGCACTTATCGATCTATTTCAGACAATTCAGTTGTCAACTAGAAAATAACTGTCTATTACTTTCTGACAATTGTAATAGAGATTTTGATAAAATCTCTTAACAGAGTAGACTTAACAGTCTCATGTAAATCTCTTAACCGAGTGCACACTTCATTAGTGTTGTCAAAATTCTATAACTAGGTAGATCTAGCTGATCTAATATGTTACTCCTAACAAGGTAAGATCACCAGAAGTGATCAAAACTTGTAGCCTTAATAGGAAAACCTTTTCTATCTACAGTAGTGAAGAATTTGTGGGTGTCATCCCCACCGCAATTTTTACCTTCTTACAAGGGTTTATGTGTTACCAAAATACTTGTGTTATGTGATTGTCATATTGATTTTAAGTTGTTTACTTACTCGAGTTAACTAGATGATTGATTTATGCAATCAGATTCAAGTTATTTTGATCGGTTATCACAGTACACAATTATAGATTTGAAAGGTTTTACAAGTAAAGTTTTTGAAGGCACTGATTCACCCCTCCCCCCTCAGTACCTATCTCTCATAATTCCAACAATTGGTATCAGAGCACAATTCTCTTGTTGAACAGTCTAACCACTGAAGGGTAAAGATCGAAGTCATGGAGAGATACAAGCTTAACAAGACTATTGAGAATCAGAAGATACAAATATAGATGTTTGTGGAACAGTATAAACAAGCCAAGGAAGAACTGAAGAAATTACTAGTTGAAAGGAAGAATCTTGCAATTCTGCAAAATGAAATTGGTTATCATGAAGAACCTATCGATGAAATATTTGATCATATTGGATCAAGCTCTGGAAGCATCTCTGATGGATCTAAAAGTATAATCTCTGACTTGTCTGAAAAGAATCAGCATCTATCTGAGCAAGTGAAAGCACTTCAAATCGGTCATGAATCTCAGATGGTGAGAATGGTGGAAATCATGAACAATGCTAGACAAGTTGAACAAGATCAGAATCTGGCTATTGAAGACCGAAGACTGATTATTGAACAACTCCAAGCAAAGGAAAGTGAAATACAGAGACTCACTGATCGTCACTTCCAAGTATCAAATCAGATAATTACAGTTAATCAAGAAATGAATCGAGTAAATGGAGAATTATCAAGAAGAATTGAAGATGTTGCAATACTTAGAGAAGACAATGAAAAAATGAGAAATGAAATAAAGATACAAAAGAAACATAATGAAATGATGAAGATAGCTGAGGACAATTCCAAAAAGATTGATGATTTCCTGACTAATCAAAGAAGATTCGGAAGCAGCGACGGTATAGGCTACACCGGTGAAGGAGAATCATCACAACAAGCTGAAAAAGTCAACAATAATCAAAGTCAGAAACCTAAAGTGTTGACATGTTATCACTATGGAAAACTAGGACATACATCTAATGTGTGCAAAAGAAAAGCACAAGGTAAACCTTTTGTCATTCCTAAATTCAATGGATATTGTTATTACTGTGGTAAGTTTGGACATCCAGCTTATGAATGCAGAGCTAAGCAGAATGACATTGCTAATAATACTACTGAGGAGAAGGTATGCTATACCTATAATAAGCATGGACACACTGCAAGGGACTGTAAGGCAAAAATGAAACAAGTCTGGACACCTAAACAAAAACTACAATGAAAGCCATATCAACCGAAGAGACAAGGTAATTCATATGTTTGGGATTATAATACATGGAATAATTGTGCTATATGTGGTTGGTATGGACATATTGTAGAAAACTATTATAGAAAGAGTCGGATTGGACAATCAAGAAACTGGACAAATGCAAGAATGGCATGTATGCACTGTCACAAGGTCGGTCATTTAAGCAAGAACTGCAAAGACCGAGCACCAGATGAAAACCATATATTTGAGAGTGGATATAACATTGTAGAAATCATGAAGTTAAGAAACACAATGTGGAAGAAAGCATCTAATAAGAATGCTGAGTCAAGTAACACTGTCGGTGAAACCTCATCCACTAGATTGGGTGACATCGGTACCTCCACTTAAGATGACAAAGGTATGTATGGAACTGACATTTTAAATGATCACATTTTACATACAGCTCCTTATATATGATGTGCAAAATACCAAATCTGCATGAATAAAGATGCACTATGGTTTATGTGTTATGAGTTTACAAATGTCACATAGTCAGTAAAAGAAGAAACTAGAGTTGATTACCTGTCGGTAATCACTATACAAGGTTAACCGATAATAGTACAAGCGGATGAAGAAATTCTATGCTAACCGAGCAAAGAAAACTGTAGACATTACCGAGCTAACATCTGTTTCATACCAAAAGTTAGGTCACACATTTAATGCACCAAAGTTTGAGCGGGAATATCAAAAAGTCTATAAATACGCGGAAACAAAGTTCATTGTTACATTGCAATTTTGAAGAATAGAGATTTCATAGAGAAGAGTTCAACATAAAGATTTTTCTAGAAAATATTCAAAGCTATTGTAGATCGAACCGACAACAATTCTTTGATGATATCGAGTAAGTTCATTTGCCTATCGAACACTGGTTATCTATTGCTTGCTGAAACCCTAGAATTGATTTATGGCATCAACATCGATTGCAAGCAAATCACAAAACATTGAGGAGGAAGTAGAATTAATTGTTAGGGCTAATTTCGCTGAGGCCAAATTCAAACCACATCCCAAGGTTGCAGCACAAACAGACGATATGGGTGCATTTTCGAGTATTCCAGATAGGGTTTTGTTAACAGAAGACGTTAGGGCCTATATTCACTGCAAAATCAGAGAAGTAGGTGATTTTGAGACCATTTCTACTTATCAACAAGTTTGTGGACCAGATGGAAAGATAAAATCTGAATATAAGAAAATTGAGGAGTCAGGGTTATCGTATTTTATATACTTCCCGCAAACATTCAGCACTAATTGGATAAGAATCGTGCTAAGCAGATTTCATGATGGAAAATTTTGGTTATATAAACTTGTTGAGGTCACAAAGAAGATTATCAATAGGGTTACTAGGTACCCTACAACGGACAAAGCAAAAGCCTTTCAAAGTTCATCTCATCCCGACGTTGAAAAGAACACTCGAACTCAATTGGACGGTAGGGCACTGAAAATCTCAACCATCAAAGACCCAGTGGTAAAATTTGTAGCACATGTCATTGGGTACAAGGTATTTCAATCTAGCAAACTCAATAGTGTACCCTACAGCGCCGTGGACATGGCATATAAAATTGTGAAGAAAGATCACCAGGTAGATCTTGCCGAAATAATACTACACCAACTGAAAGAGAATATGAAGATAATAAGATCAAAGAAGTCCAACACATGTAAGTACGGATCATTGCTTGTCTGTACATTTTTCTATCTACAAAAATATGTACCTAGTATCGGTAAAGTAACTGGCAATCCGATAAACTGATAACTGCACAAATTGGTGAAATGATGAAAAGTTTAGGAGATAATTTGAATAAGGAATTTGATACATATTTTAAAGAATTTCAAACAAAAATGTATCAAAGAAGTAGAATTCCAAGGGAATTAGTGAGTAAATTTGAAGATGACATATGTTTTGTAGTCAGCACAGACCACTCAATGATAAAGGCAGTTGAACCTAGAATAAAATGGCTGGCACCGATGGGATATGAATTGAACTACGATTTCACTTTGAAATCTATTAGTGCACTACTTGCATTACTGAAGGATCCCACAGCCACTAGGTTCGAAGTATACGAAGGAGCTAAATCTAGGATATCTACTAATATTGAGATCGGCATAATTCACAGAAAGGTAAAGAAAATGAAGAAGGATCTCACTACCAAATATGGAGATAAGTTAGAAACATCTAAAGGGACACCGGTTGAACAGGCAACCAAAGGTCAGTTACAGTTGGCTAACAAGCCCTATGATAGTGAGGAGACCGAGTCAAACAAAGAAAAGGATCCCACACCGGTTCCTCCCACCAATGTTGAACAGGAAATGTAGTTACCAAAATAAAAAGGTATGAAAACAAGGTCATCAATTGCAGCCTCATCCCCTCTAACGAAAGAGGAAATAAAAGTTAAGAAATTGAGGGCAACTACACCAACAAGAAAATATGTTAAGAGAAAGACAAAGGTTGTAGCTGAGGCAACAAAGAAAAGGAGAAAATTGATCAGAAGTAAAGAAGATATAGAGGAAACTGAAACTGAAAATGATCCTAATCAATTCAAGATAGTTCGTAACAGGGAAAGTACAATAGAAGAAATAATTGAAGATATAATTGAAAATGGAAATCTTGCAAATCCAGGCATAGGCAAATTTGACAAAATGTCAATTGAGGATAAGACAAAGCTAGAACATGCTATCATTCAGATGATGATTAAATTCAAGAAAGTACCAATGGAATTCGCATGTCAATTACCGAAGGAACTAGATGAAAAAATAAATGAGAAATGGACTATTGCACTAGATACAGAGAAAATGAAAAGAGAACGATCATTAGTTCGTGTAGCCTCACACTTTAGTTATGATGTTGTAAGTGAATACTTGACAAAGTACCAAGTAAGATTTCTCATCAAGAATAGAGCTATGCAGATATTGGATGAGAATGTGGCTGATATGGATGTCACATGTGATTCTCTATGGACATCAATTTTGAAAGTAGAAGAGAAAGTTGAACAGGAAGCATTCCTGAAACTGTCTAAGAAGAGACACAGTTCAAAAGGTAAAGGTATTTTCATTGATGATAACAAAGGAACAAAAATAAAGGACACCGGTATATCAATTACTAAGGTAATTGATATCACCGAACCAAAGGAAAAATAAGAATTTCACAAGATGCACCGGATCGTGCCGGATCGTGTAGAGATCCAATTGAAGAAGGAAACCGATGATGATGCACTCATTGAGGACATCACAAATGGTGATCCTGATTATAACGATGATGAAGATGTGACTATTGCACCAAACAAAGATGAAGCACTAGACACTGATAGTGTGTTCACATCTCTACCAAGTGAACTTCCTGTACTTGCAGAGGCAGCTTAAATATTTTCACAAGTACAACCTGACGACTCACATCCTAAGCAACAAAAGGATACAACAGGGATACAAGCACCTAAGCAACCTATAGATACAAATGAGCCTAACAAAACAGAGGCACAGTCTACAGAAACAAAGGAACCAGAAGAAATAAAGTCGACCGAGGTGAACCCCTCTGACACTACAACCGAAACTCCCACACCATCTATCGAGGAGAAGAAGAAGGATGATACGGTGTCAATTGGGAAGGATACTCTGAAAAGTAGAGAAAAAGCTATTGTTATTAGTGAGAAGAAGTCACCTCTTGCACAAAAGAAGAAGAAGAAGAAAGCAAAAGGGTTGGTCACCATTGATGAAGTCATAATTATACCAGAATGTGACCTGTGAACCCTAAGCCCTGAGGAACTAAGTAAATATGGGGAGCTATGTTCAAGAAAAGCAGTACAAGAAAAGTTAAGGCAAGAACACAAACAAAAAGAAGTATTACATGATGTGAGGGATATTCTACAACAATTAGTACCAGAGACAAATATTGATGAGAATAATCCTATCATAGATCAACTTGCTACACTCGCTGACAAAATCAATGCCCCTCATACAGATGTAGATAAAAGAATAGAAGAAAGGGAAGAATCATAGATTCAGGACAAATTGGCAAAAAGGATTAGCACAGAAGTGGCACTTAAAAAGGTAAAATAATCTGAGGTCATTACTGAGGTAAAATCTATCACCTAGATAATCTGTCAATTTTTTATCAAGCTTTGTACTTCAAACATCTTCACTATAGAAGTTAGTGAAAAGATAAAAGGTTTAGAAGCAGAAATAAAGTTGAGTACACAAGCAGCTATAACCAAACCACATGCTTTCTTAAAGCATATTCACCGAGTTCAGGAACTCCGGTGGTTGACAGCAGATCTAAGAAAACAAGAAGAGAAAATAATTGATTAGGTCACAGAGTTACAAATAGAACTCATTCCATACCTGAAATTTTTTGAAGTACATATTGTCAAAGCTGAACAACTTGTAGCAACGCTAGAGATTTTGGTGTTAGATAACATCTTTGACATGCATGCACAAGTCGTTCTTGAGCATATTGCTCTTACCAACTTGGAAGAGGAGTGGGACAACCTCTTGGAGTCTGTAAAGAAAACCCATCAAAACATTTTTGATAAGATGTAAGTATACATTATATTTTTTGTGTTTGGCATTATTCTCAAAAAGGGGGAAAACATGTATATGCCAAATAAGTATACTTTGATATGTATATTACATACTACCGAGAGCATGCACCGAGGGGGAGTACTTCGTACTTAGAAATTTTTTTTGTGGATATGTATATGGCGGAGATATAAGGAATAGATAAGAACATTTTTTCTATATACATTCGAAGTTTTGATACTAATGCCAAAGGGGGAGATTGTTAATCTCTATTGAGCATTTAAAGTTGTCATTAGTATCAAAGGATATCAAAGAGGTCAGTTGGTCACTTATATTGAGTTGGTCGATAATAAGAAGTAAGACAGAGCAATCGGTAAAGCCCTTACACCAAGCACTATGTAGTTTACCGAGCACCAGTGACACTGACACCGACAGACGGTAAACACCGAGCATCCCAGTATACACCGAGTAGTTTATACAGTGTTTGCTGATGATCACAGATAATGGCATAGTAATCTGAAATGGTGCATTCTTCTATGCAAACGGTTACAATAGATCATAAAATGGTTTACCAAGATTGAGGAGCATTTATTGTAAAAGATACTCATTAAATGTAATGTTTATCTTATTGTAATAGTTAATCTAGGTTAATTTTGCACCGTAGATCTTAGGGTTATGATTATTTTTGTAACCTAATTTTTTGCTAAAGTGGCAAAAATAGAACACTATATATTTTGTATGTTCACGTCATTTTGTGTGGTTGGTGAACTTATATATATGAATCACAAAGCACTTGAAGCCATTGCCTAACTTCAAGTCAATCAGTTTACCGAGCAGAACAGAGTACAGAGGATATCAGATTGAGCAAAATCAGAGAAGGCTACCGAGCAGAACAGAGCAAAGAATCATCATAGATAAGGTGATATTTTAATGAGCACTTATTGATTTGTTTCAGATAATTGAGTTGTCAACTAGCAAATAACTACCTATTACTTTCTGACAATTTTAATAGAGTTTTTGATAAAATCTCTTAACAGAGTAGACTTAACAGTCTTATGTAAATCTCTTAACCGAGTGCACACTTCATTAGTTTTGTCAAAATCCTATAACTAGGTAGATCTAGCTAATCTAATATGTTACTCCTAACAAGGTAAGATCACCAGAAGTGATCAAAACTTGTAGCCTTAACAGGCAAACCTTTTCTATCTACAGTAGTGAAGAATTTGTGGGTGTCATCCCCACCGCAGTTTTTACCTTCTTACAAGGGTTTCAGTGTTATCAAAATACTTGTGTTATGTGATTGTCATATTGATTTCATGTTGTTTACTTACTCAAGTTAACTAGATGATTGATTTATGCAATTAGATTCAAGTTATTTTGATCGGTTATCACAGTACACAGTTATACATCTGAAAGGTTTTACAAGTAAAGTTTTTGAAGGCACTGATTCACCCCTCCCCTCTCAGTACCTATCTCTCATAATTATAATAGATCATATACCAGATTAACGGATACATTCAAAGCATAGGAGATCATTTTTATTTGGTCGTGAATGACTATTTTATTTAATTTCAAGCAAGAATGCATAAAATATTCAGGATTCCACCTCATCTAGTGGAAGAATATAAATATGAGATATGTTTTGAAGTTGACACCGACACATGTATTATAAGAGTTGTGGAGCCAAGAACTGTGTGGATTCCACCTATGGGATATGAGATGAGCATTGATGTTGTCTCTGTAATCACCTAAAAATGGTCATCTAGACTATTAGCCCCTTTTGCTAAAATCATCAATTGCTTATTTTTGATCAAATCCTAGTTCTGTCATTTATTCGATTATTTTCTATGGGCTGACTATCTTATCCTAAGTCTTTATTTATTAAAAGGAATTCCCTCCCTTTTTATTAAATAAAAAGCCCCCTCACTTTTCCTCTTATCCTAAGTTGCACAAATAAAACATTATTCCTATTTTATAAAAAGGGAAAAAGCACTTTTTGTCTCATATGGGCACAAAAGTCAACTCTTATTTTCTCATTGGAGGATACTTGTGCACATGGATTGCTCTTCTTTGATGCTCCACCATTGATTAAATCTTTTGCCTCTTAATCTCCATGGTCCATTCCTTCTCATTTCTTATAAAAGGAGAGCTCTCTTCTCATTTTAGATCCTCAACTTTTTATGCTAATGTTATGTTGCAGTTTTTCTAGGTCACTTTGGAGCTTTTGAATATTTGGAGCATTCTTGGCTTTTGCATCTACATGCTATTCTAGTTTCAATTATCATGGCATTCATAGCTTCATATTTAGCTTAGTTTCATTTGTGCTTTAGATTAATTCATCTAGCTTAATTAGGAGGCTTTGTAATACTTGCATATTTCCTTTTATAGCATAGCTTGCATTTCCATTTCTAGCATAGTTACATTTGCATTTGCATTTTCATTTGATTATTGGAGATATTGGCATTCTTTCCTTTGTCTTCATTTGAATCTCCCATTGCATGGTTTACTAGCAAGGTTATTGGCTTAATAGCTCTAGCTGAGAGCATTCTTAACACCCTTGCACTCCATGCCTAAGGATCTCTAAATTGATTTCTCAAGGTTTCCAATCCATGGATTCTCTTGGAAGAAATGATTTAGAGGAGTGCACATCTTAGTGTGTACATTTTTGGTGCTCACTGTGGGGCGATGGGACATCAAGTCTAGGCCACATTGCTAAGTATTGAGCCTTTATCCTTCTAGGCTAGCAAGTGCTTGAACTGTTCTCATTGTTATGTACCCATGCAAACGTTCTCAAACATCAAACATCATGGTAGCATTCATAGGATTTTATTGCTTTGATATCACAAGTGCTTGTCTTGGAAAGGTTGCTTTTGCCCTTGTTTCAAGTGTTTTATGACATGTTTGATCACCTACTATTTGCAAACTTGTCTATTATCTGCTATTACTATATTCTGGACTGTGAAATTGAACTTGCCAAACTTACAACATTGACCAAATTGCCTTTAACACTGAGTTTTTTCACGTTCACTAGTCAAGAGTCGCACTACTTGCCTAGAAACTATCGCACAGAGTTATTTTGTTGTCTCCTTATTGGTTGTTGTCTTACTGATTTGTGTCACTTCTAGTTTCCCTTGGTCGGTCTAGGTTGGATCTTAAATACTGTGACATGTTTCTCAATATCCAAATGAACTCAAATGGTATCAATTTGCACAAAATGACTCTTGGTCTTCTTTCTTCCACTTCTCCCATGTCTTCCTAGTCTCTCATTTTCTTCTTCCTTCATACTTCTTCCTCTTCTTCCTAAATTCTTCACGTCTTCTTGATTCTTTTCCTCTTATTATCTAGTCTACCTTCTTCTATTCATCTATTCATTTCTTCCATGCTTGATTCCTCCTCTTTTGGAACCATGAATTTCAATTATCTTGTTATGGAACCTCTCTTGAGAATGGATGATCTTGAACTCATTGCTCAATTCGAAGAGTATCTTTATTCCTCCAAAAATTGCATGGATGATAAACTTATGGAAAAAGTAGAAGAAAAATCGATTGGATCAGACGCCTTTGCTAGAATCCTACGCATGATCCTGGCACGCCATCCTGCTTCCAAACATTCTTCATCCTCTAATTCTTCTCATCCTTCCTCATCCTCCAAATCTTATCATGACTCTTCTAAGTCTTATTCGTATTCCTCATTATCCAAGTCTTCTTCGTCCACTAGGTCTTCATTTTCCTCTTCTTCAAGATCTCATTCCTCTTCTACTTCTCCCAAGAGTCTTACTCCTTGTCTCAAGGCGTACCATGATGAGAAATATGATAGCCCTTGTGATACCTATTACACCTCTATTCCTAAGAGTCCTCCTAGTCGTAGGCTCGTGCTTACTGGAAATAGCTCTCCACATTGGATAGATTGTGATGGTGATCCATATGATTGGGATTTTGAAAGGGAGTTTGATGATTTCTACAAATAATACCTAGATGATGCATCCACTTCTATTGAGGAATATAAAATGTACCGCGCTGATATGAAACGTCACTACTATGAGAATCCTTCCTCTAAGAACTCTCATGTTGAAGATAAAGATTACACTCTCAAGCAAGATCATGTTAATGCTAAACCTTTGTCTTGTGATGGTCCCCTTCCATCCCCTACTTCCTCCAATAACCATACATTTTCTAAAGCTTTCGAGTCTTCCAAATATTTCACAAATCCTTCATCCAACAAAGATCCTAATACTTTTTATGCAATTCCCTATAGTTATCCTCAAAGGAAATCTCTTAAAGAAACTCAAGCTAACCTTCACTTGGTTGCAAATACTTCCAATAATGCTACACTGAGCGAGCCTAAGCCTTTATGCGCTATAATGCCTACTTCAACTAGTCCTTCGCCATCTATTCCAAAATCTTCCATACAATTCCAACATGCTTCCTTGTCCTTAGAAGTGGCTCCATGTCAAGAGGACTTTAAAAATGATAAAAAAAAAATATAAAAAAATATCAAGATCAAGAACCCTCCATGTCATCCAATCCTTTTCATGACATCTCTGATCCGCTTCATGGTTCTTTTGATCCTCTACACTCTTTTGCATTCATTCCACCATCTACTAAGCAAGATCTACTAAGCAAGATCAAGCTACTACTCACACCATTGAGCTTATTGACAATCAAGATGACCTTACTTCCATTGAGGTTATTGAAAATAGTGTTGTTACTTCCAATGTTAAGCCTATTGAAAATCAAGAAAAAAATGATGCACTTATGCTATCCAAAGATCCTTGTCAAGATCAAAATCTTCCATCTTGTTCTACCACTCCATGTTCACCTCCACTTTCTACTCTTCCTAAGTCTTTGAAAGCTTTGGAAATTCCTATCAAAGAAGTTTCCCCTATTCAAGATGTTCATGATCCTATTGAAAATCCTAATGCTCACTCTAAAGATGTTGATGTCCTTAATTTTCATATAGATGTTGATGAAATTATTGATTATCCTTTTGCATCCTCCACTTTCATCCTTGGACTTCCTCCACCAATACCAAAGGCTTCATGTCTTCCTTCCATCTTGGGCCCTTATTTCCCTTCACTTTCCCCTCCTAACTCTCCTAATTCTTCATCCATCTTAGGTCCTTACGTCCCTCCATCTCCTATCTTTCCTCAAGATCAACATAGATGCATACCCTTGAATCATTTTCATCCACCCACTCATCTAAACTTGTCATATTCTCCTTCTTCTTCCATAAGTCCCAAGTCTTTTGGAAGTAACTTGAATGTTCAATATAAGAAAAAGAAGCAATACAAGAATCTATCAAAAAAAAAAGATCATCGTGTCTCTTCTAACCGACATGGATACATAAAGTCAAAAGAGATATCTAAGAAGAAAACTACAAGACAAGTATGGGTTCCAAAATCTATCATTGAAGATATTCTCTCTAAATCATCAAAAAGAAATGAAAAGCCTATGGCTATATGGATTCCAAAGTCTCTCTTGAAAGATTCTGGTGTTGAGAAAAAAGTGAAGTTGACATTCAAGCTTCCAAAAGCTTCCACTTCATCTTCTTCCAAAAACATTCTTCCATTCCATGTGCCTGAACCACAACCTCTACTAAATATTCACCATATTCCTTCTCGTATTCCTTCATTCACATTTCCTCCATCCTCTCATCACCCTTCAAGGTGTGTGTTGACGTTGATCTTTCCTTCCTTTCCATCTACCCTTTCACAATCCTTCCATTCATTATCCTTCTACCTTCTATCCTTTTTCCTCATTTGCCTATTCCTCCTATCTTCCAACCTCACTCGCTTTACATAAAACCATATCCTTCATTTTTCTCTTCCATCTTCCTTTCCCTATCAACATCTTTGAGCATATCATTTTGAATCCTTGGCATATAATGGTTTATCCTTTCAAGGACAATTATCTAAAATCTTGCCTTCTTCCAAAAAAAATTTAAAAAATGAAAAAATTGAAAATGTGCCTTGGTGAAAACCTAGAAACAGGCACCTTGGTAGCAAAAGTAAAGAGAAATAAATTCATCCTATGGTGAAACCACTCCCTTGTGGCACCTTGGATAAGTACCGTGATGAAAACCTGGCAATTAGGAATCATGCGTAGTTCTTCTACATATTTCATTCATTCTGTCTTCTCTCTTTGATCTTGACAATGTTGACCTATACACGAACATTTGGTTATCTTGTGAGCTATATTATGATGATCTTTCTTTCATTCCATTCATGGTTAGCCTTCATATTTATTTTCCTCCATTCATTCTAGCCTTTCACTATCATTTTCTCCTCTAGTCTTGATCTAATAAAAAAGAGTAAAAAATGATGCTATGAAGCCTCTTGACATGTCTACTCCTTTGGACTACATCCTTTCCTTCTTTTTCATTACACTTTTGTGACTTATCCTATGCTGGCCTTTCATTGCTTGTCCAAATGTGCCTTACATGATAATTTTTCCGTAGCTTGGGTAATCTTGAGGAGTTTGCCATTGAGGATTTCTTTCCTTCATTCTCCTTCATTCTCTTGTCTTCCATCTCTTCCACCAGCTTGCTAATCCTTCTTTTCCTCCACCTTGCTAGACATTGGGACTACACAATGTGATCTTGCTTGGGAGTTTGATGCCCATCCTGTCTAGGGGCATTCTTTGTATATACCTTATTGATCCTGAAAAAATTCCAAAAAAATTCATATATGATGCTGAAAAAATCCTAAAAAGCATAAAATGTCCTAAAAAAATGAGCATCCTAGTGAAAACCTAGCAATAGGCGCTTTCATGTCTCACCAAAAAAAAAAAAAAATGCAAAAAATTCTAAAAAAATAGAAAAAGTGCCTTGGTGAAAACTTGGAAACAGGCGCCTTGGTAGCAAAAATACAAAAAAAAATTGAAAAAAGTCCTAAAAAAATCTATCAAGTGGTGAAAACCTGGAAACGGGTGCTGCTTGAGACCCTTGCACCTATGTCTATCAGTCTTGTGTGGCACTCCTCCGCTCCACTTCTTGCTTTGCCTCTCCTAGCTTGGAATTGACTCTTGTCTTAGTCTAGGGGGCATATATTTTTCTAAGCTTATCTTGGGTCTCTTTGTGCGTTCGGGTTTCTTGGGCCACTTAGTTCCAATGGTGTTTTTCAACACCATCCCAATTGTGTTTTTCAACACTTCCCTAGCATTGAGTGTTTCTCAACACTTATCAGATATCCTATCTGCAATCTCGAATGATGCAATATTTCTCACTAGCAGATGCGATACTCAAAGTTTGACTCTATGACATACACACACGCACTTAAACACTTGACTTGCTAAAATTTGCTTTATTTCTTTGTGTGCTGTCTATGATGATTTCTTTGATGAGTGTTCTATCCCTAATAGTTTTCGATGATGCCGAGCTAGAAGACTGGGGCATGACGACATGTTTTATTTTCTTTCTGCTTGTGGGTATATTTTGTTGATCCTAACTGTCATTAGCATTTATGCTTGTTCCACTTGACACTGGGGTCTACAAGGTATTATCCTTGACTATTTCTGCAAGTGCATGCTTATAGTCATCTTGACTTTCTTGTGTCTCGATGCGAGCATAATCTTGCTATATCAAACTTAGGGAACCTCACTCCACTAGTCATCTTGACCTACATGTCTTTGATGCCTAGGTGGGATTTCCACATTTTTATTTGATATAGATCATATTCAGATCCACATAGTTATACTAGTGTGCATTGTATGACCTTGCGATGCTACCAATAATGCTTGATGATGAATATTAGAGTCTAATAGCTTTGTGACCTTGCAAGTAAACCACTTTTCATAGTAGCTTGCATTTTTAGGTTCATGTTAGTTAGTTTTGCATCTTGCATATGGAGAGAGCTCTCCTTTCATCTTTCGTGGACTTGTTGGTCAACTGCGCTCACCTTTCGCTTCTTCTTGATCATGTCTTTCACTTCTTGTCTTTCATATCACATCATTTTCTATTCATTTCGGGATCAAAACTGAAATTTGAGTTCACCTTGATTGTCCAAGTCGTATATCCCCTTCTTTCGCGCAGTTGGCTGACCTTTTGAGGCATGATCCTTCGATCTTCACTGAGGCATCTTTTCTTTCTTCATCCCCATCTCTCTCACCCTTCTAGTCTTTCATTCATTTCATTTCATCTCTCTGAGGTCTTGATTGGGGCATATCTTCACTGCTTTATGGTTATTCTCTTATCTTTCATCTTCGATTATGATTTCTAGTGATTTTATCATGTTGCTCTTGCTTCTGCATTCCCTCTACCTGATTTTGCTTTTGATCCCGAGGGGGCAAACACATCATATCCTATTGGCTATTCTCTAGAGCATATGCTTGACCATTCCATTTGCTCTGATCGATCTATCTTTGTGCTTGACATGTTAGTTCTCGTCTCGAGTTCTGATACTATCCATCTCTTTCCTAAGTGTTCAATACTATTGCTACCAGGCTGACCATGCAGGATTTGTTATCTCTCTCTGCACTTCATTCTTTGGAGTCAAATATCTATCTATTTGCCTTCTTGGCTGATCTATTCTTTGATGTAATGTATTCCCAGATTGATCACACATTAGTCAAAGAGGGGCAAATGTAATCACCTAAAAATGGTCATCTAGACTATTAGCCCCTTTTGCTAAAATCATCAATTGCTTATTCTTGATCAAATCCTAGTTCTGACATTTATTCGATTATTTTCTATGGGCTAACTATCTTATCCTAAGTCTTTATTTATTAAAAGGAATTCCCTCTCCTTTTATTAAATAAAAATCCCCCTCACTTTTCCTCTTATCCTAAGTTGCACAAATAAAGCATTATTCCTATTTTATAAAAAGGGAAAAAACAATTTTTGTCTCATATGGGCACAAAAGTCAACTCTTATTTTCTCATTGGAGGATACTTGTGCACATGGATTGCTCCTTTTTGATGCTCCACTGTTGATTAAATCTTTTTCCTCTTAATCTCCATGGTCCATTCCTTCTCATTTCGTATAAAAGGAGAGCTCTCTTCTCATTTTAGATCCCCAACTTTTTATGCTAATGTTATGCTGCAGGTTTTCTAGGTCACTTTGGAGCTTTTGAAGATTTGGAGCATTCTTGGCTTTTTCATCTACATGCTATTCTAGTTTCAATTATCATGGCATTCATAGCTTCATATTTAGCTTAGTTTCCTTTGTGCTTTAGATTAATTCATCTAGCTTAATTAGGAGGCTTTGTAATACTTGCAGATTTCCTTTCATAGCATAGCTTGCATTTCCATTTCTAGCATAGTTACATTTACATTTGCATTTTCATTTGATTCTTGGGGATATTGGCATTCTTGCCCTTGTCTTCATTTGAATCTCCCATTACATGGTTTACTAGCAAGGTTATTGGCTTAATAGCTCTAGCTGAGAGCATTCTTAACACCCTTGCACTCCATGCCTAGGGAGCTCTAAATTGATTTCTCAAGGTTTCCAATCCATGGATTCTCTTGGAAGCAATGATTTAGAGAAGTGCACATCTTAGTGTGTACAACCTATATTCAAATTAAAGAAATGTTAGAGAAACTAGCTGATAGAAGTGCAACTCGGTATGGTACATTTGAAGAAGTTAAAGAGAAAATTAGGATAGGTATCTTGATACCTAAGGCAATCAGAAAGACAAGTAGAATGATAAACATCTTGCAGTTAGAGAATCTAGGTATTGTTGTTGAAGGTGAAGAGGTTGTTGAACCATCAGAAGTAAAGGAGAAGAAACTTAGAATGAAGAAAGAGACCCCTAGCCCAATCAGTGGAAGATCGTCAACAAGGTCTTCCTCGACACCTAGAGAGAAGAAGAACGCAGAGGTAGAACCAATAAAGACTAAAACTTACATCACAAAAAAGAAGGCTACTGGGAAGCCTAGAGGAAATTTAAATTGCAACAAGAGAGTGAAATAGAATTTGAGGACATATCACAATTCAAGGTTGTACAGAATCCCTAAGAAAAATTAAAAAGTCTTAATGAATCCCTCAAACCACTCAAGAAATATGGAGGGTATTCAGGTTTAAAATACTTGAAATATGAGAAGAGGAATAATGAAGAGAAAAATAAAATTGAGAAGAAATTGTATTCACACTACACAAGTTTAGAACCACCAGTTGAGGTAGCATTGAATATTGACTTGACAACAAATAAAGAAGTCATAATTGAGGATATAACAGATGAAGACCCTAATAAGACAATAAAAGCTGATGAAGACATCATGGAAACGGAGGCCAAAGAAACAGAGGAAATGGACATTGATAACTCTACCAAGGCAAGGTTAATGGAAAAAGATCCTATTATTGAGAAGGTGTTGATTTTTCCTGAGATTGAAGAATTAATCGTAGAGGTGACAAGAGATGTACCAATTGAGTTTGATGCCCCCATTGAGCCAACACAAGAGATTGCAACAAAGAAGACTAAGGAAACCAAAGCGACCGAGTCTACACAAGGTCACAATCAAGAGTCAGTAACTCCCACCGAAACTGTCGAACAATAGAAGGAAACAAAAATAGAACAACTAAAGGCCACAGATGAAGAGAAGAAAGAAGAGAAATATGAGAATAAGGAAGATAAGAAACAAGAAGAGAAAAAGAAATAAAAAGAAGACGAGACTAAGGATACAACTGCACAATCTGATTCAAAGAAGACATCTATTTCTAAAGGAAAATCCAAGAAGAGGAAGTATGAAAAAGAGGTTGATGTAAGCCAACCTATTGTAGCTCCAAAGGTTGATATTTCAACCATGAGTCCAAAGGAACTCTCAAAATTTAGAGATCTATTGAAGATAAAAGCTTCACAAGACAAGCTAATTGCCAAGAAGCTAAAAATTGATGTTTTGGAGCAAGTCAAAGATATATTAAATGAAATTGTACCAAAAGCTAATATAAATGAAAAATGAGACATTTATAGTCAGTTGAGAGAAGTGGTAAGTCAAATAAACCAGCATGGTACCGAGACATCATAATATATGATGAAAGTGCACGAGACGAAAATGGAGACTACTTTGATTGAAGAACTCCTTCAATTAGTTGCATTAGATGAGGTAACTCTTTCTGAGTTAATTAATGAATTAGAAAATGAGCTACAAATAATTCTTTATTATTTCAACAAAAAAATTTAATTTAAAATTTCACCAAGGATATCAAAGTGAAGGATGATAATGTGGAAAAGGAGCTCACCGAGCATTTATCAAAAGTTTCCACCATGCCTAATTCTTTCAAAGAATATTATGAAAGGATGAAGCACTTAATGGGAGTGCAATATGAGCTAAGAAAAGAGGAGAATCATATCAAAATGGATCTATTAGAACTCCAAGCAATTTTTATTACACATATTGAATCATTGCAAAAAGAGGTACATAAGGTCAAAGACTTAGTCAACACACCAGATGTTAGTGCTATGGATAGTATGGTGAGTTTGACTACTGATTTAAGTGAGAAAATAATGTTGTTATAGACACTAAAGGATACATGGAAGGCATCACTAAAGGATTATCATGACAGGTATAAATCTATTTTTGACAAAATCCTCACATCAGATAAGTTCTTATTTTGGCATTTTTGTAAAAAAGGGGGGAATATAGTATATGAAATATGTATAAAGGTAAAGGGAATATAGTACGAAATAAGGAATAAATTTTGATTTAGGAAGTAATACTTCGGGGGGAGTAATAATTTTACCAAGGAATGGATATATGAGTGGATATATGGACAAGGACATATTTTTGAATTTTTTATGACTTTGAAGGTTTTTAACAAAGATACGAAACTAATGCCAAAGGGGGAGATTAATACTCCTAAGAATTATTTTGATTTTCATCAGTTATGATAAAGTCATAATGATTATCAAAGGCATTCAATAAAGAAGGGAAGACAAGTCAGTAAAGCACAAAAGCTATTCGATAAAAGGAAATAAGGGAACAGGTAATTTCAATAAAGGTAAAGTAAGTTTAGTCACTGAGTAAGATAGAACCGAGAACCAAGTTGTACCGAGCTACAACATCAACCAAACTGAAAAGATGAGACAATTATTGAGCTAGAGGAAAATGTGTTACCAAGCACAGCGGGCCAACATAAGGAGAATTTCTAGATACATTGAATTTGGACACCGAACAGAAAATAGTTTACAAATCTCGAGGAGATTGTATGTTAGAGAATTGGAGATGTAAACATAATGATTACACATGATTACAAGGTGAGATCTAAGAAAGAGAATAAAGTATGATATATGTATTGGAGGAGTAACCAATGCTAGCACTGCTTAAAGAGATGATTCTAGAACATTTCCACTGCTTCTAGAATTGTATATAAATGGATCAGAATGTGAAGATCAGTATGCATGCGTGAAGGGATATTGCATGTGTGAAGTAGAGATTGCAAAGAAGATAAGCAAGAAAGCCACCGACTAACAAAGTAGTGAAGAGCAGAAAGTGATTGTGATTTAGAGTTGAATCTACCAAGTACTGAATTGTTATTGTGAGTAGTACATAGTATGAGGTAATTATTTATTGAGCATAAAGAGTCTGATATGCATATGATTGATGCAAGTTCATCAAACAAGTTTGTATTATTGATTAAAGAGTAATCAAAATTGTAAAGTCTCTTAATTGAGTAGATCCTAACAGATCTTATACTGTAAATCTTTTAACTAGGTACAATTCTTAGATTAGAATTGTAAAATCCTCTTACAAGGTAGACTTAACAAGTCTTAAGACTCTTAACCGAGTTAATACTCTTAACAGGGTAAGCTATCAAAAATAGCTAATAGTGTAGCTCTAATCAAGCAAACTTTTTACTGCAGTGGTGAAGTTTTGTGGGTGTCATCCCCACTGTAGTTTTTATCGTCTAACAAGGATTTCTGCGATACCAAAATGAATGTGTTATGAGTTATATGTTGTGTTTTATATGTTTTATGTGATGCATGCAAAAGCTATCGATTTAATAAATGTTTAAGGAAGAATTTTTAAATAGTTTAAAAGTGTTTTTAAGTACTGATTCACCCCTCCCCTCTTAGTACTTACCTTTCCATACCTAATCCAACAATTGGTATCAAAGCTTAGTCTCTTATTAGGAATTTTAATCACTTGAGAGGAAAGATATGGAAATATAGAAAGTTACAAGTATGAAAGGGTGATTGATAACATGGAAATAGAATTGAGAATGGCTAAATATTTTACGTGACACATGCAAAAGTTATGGATTCAGTAAATATTGAAGGAAGAAAGTTTAAATAGTTTAAAAGTGTTTTTAAGTATTGATTCACCCCTCCCCTCTTAGTACTTAATTTTCCATACCTAATCCAACATGGGAGAGAGTCATTGCTAGCCTGCAATTTATCATCATAGGAAGAATCATAAGCTAGGATAGTCAAATATTCATCATTAGTGTCCTTCCACCCAGTGGTAGTGCCTTTATGCCGCAAGAGAGATCAATCTATTTCCAAGTAACTGTAATCACCTAAAATTGGTCTGCTAGAACTTGAGCCCCCTTTTGATCAAATCTTCTCTTTGCTAAGCATCATTATGTAGAGTAACCCTTAAAATCCCCTTTGCATAATTAAATAAAAAATCTTATACCAAGCTTATACTATGGTCTAATTTCTAGAGCTTGCATATTTATTTAATTGCTAAAACCTTACTTTTAATATAAAGTTCCTACACTTTTATTAAAAGAACACATTTACATGTGTGCACACTTAATCTTGAATAATTGGCAATTAAAAGGGATTTGTGCTTTCAAAATTGTTATTTTGTCTTATCTTATCTAACATCTATTTTTGCCTCTTAATCCTCACCTCTCATTTCTACCTAATCTTGCATCTCCTTTTGCTTCTTCATCATATCCACTCATTATTTTGCCTCTTAATCTCCACCCTTCATTCTTGAAGCAATTATTTTCAAAGGAAGCTCTTCCTTGGCTCAAGGGTACATTCTCTTGCATTCTAAGTCCTAATCCTCAATCTTGCATTCTTGTCATTTTGCATCATAGCTTACTTTCATTCTTACTTCCTTAGAATAATCTTGCTAATTTGAATTCTTAGCTCTTAGTTGTTTCATTCCTTTCTAGCTTAATCTTACATTGTTAATCTAGTTTCTTTCTTGCATTGCTTCATAGAATAGCTCTTGCATTCTCATTCTAGATTACTAGTTGCTTGCATACATTCTTAGCTTAATCTCTCATTTCTTAGCTTGCATTCTTGCATCTTAACTTCATTCCTTACACTTGAATTTTTCATTTTGGAGTAGTCAAGTCACTAATCCTCTATGTCAATTTGATAAGCATCATTAGAAGGATTAAACTCGCTTCAACTAGGAAGCTATGAGCCGCTTCTTGAAATCTCCTCTTCCATGGATTCTCTCAAGTGTAATGGTTCATAGAAGTGTGTCACACTTTTGATCACACTGTAACTAGTAGAGAAGCATTAGTAGCATCGAAATGGGAGGCCCTCATAATCCACTGCTTGAGTCCATGGCCTATCCCCTGCCATGAGAACCACATCTCTAGGGAGAGGTATGGAGGTATCAATGTCGATTAAAATGTGTACAAAGGTAGAGAGACCCATAGTAGTCGTAGTCTCATTCACATTTTAAAAATGACCTATAGAGTTGCCAATGGCCTTAAAGAAAGAGTTCTCCCAAAATTGAAGGGGAAGATTTGGGAGATGAACCCACACTAGATGCATACTAAGTGGTTCATTAAGAGGGTTGAAGGAGACTGTCCAACATTTAGCCAAAAGAGAGTCCCCCAAACCCACATCTTGTTTAACACCAAATCTCACTCTTCAGAGTAAGTAAACAAAGCAATGAAAAACCCCTTTGTACAAGGGAAAAAATCAAGGTTATCAAGGACAACAGGTCTTCAAGCATTTTTCACCTTGTGATGAAGATCCATAAGAGAAGGCCAAAAACCAATGAATCTACAAACCAAACCACATCGTTGGTAGAAATCCATATTTTCCACCACATCCTGGCTACTCACCACCACAAGGGATGTCTTGGCACAGGAAAAAGGTTGGCACTTATCCTTTGAAGGAATAGTAGTAGCACATTTGGCAACATGAGTGAATCTTATTCCACTAATAGTAGAGAGAGGCTTTGTGGCAGGGTGGGGGACCCCCCGATTAACTGCCTTAAAAAAACCAATACGAAGCCTTTGAGAATAGCGCTCAGCAAGAGAACCACTCTAGCGAGAACCCTTCCAATAGTAGTGTTGGGAACAATAAGAACCCCCACATCACCCAGAGCCAAATGTGGAACAGAAGGATTAGGGTGAGAGCACGTCCCCATCCTAGAAGGGTTGAAGTGGCAATAACCTACCTAGAAGAAACCACAAAAACTAGATGGAGCAACAACAAAGATGACATGGGAAGCATATGGAACAACCTGAGTAGCAATGTTGTAAGGACCGCCATAATTTCACAATAAAATAATTCACATATTTCACAAAATTATAATTAAACAGGAATATACCAATGCCACATGTCCAAAAATATAATATTAGAAATAAGAAATTATATGTCAAAATAAAGATTAATACATAAGTTGTGAACAAGGAATAATGTAAGGAGCATATTCCTTTAGGCTAAACCACAAGTTCAATTACAATGAATACTTAAGAACATAACATGATGACCACCCTGGAAGGCACTCCTAACATGTCTCTCTTAAGCACTCCACGAGCGAGAACATTGTCAGAGCACGTATCCACCCTACCACGAAGTAGTTACACTTCCCCAAAATCTTTCATGACACAAAAGATACCCGACCTAGAATGAGGTAGACTAACAATGCAAATCTAACAAGAGTAATGAAATCGTGCATTATTGTAAATTTTCATTCTAACAGTAGTGTAATGATAATATGGCACACAAGATGCACAAATCACACATTGGAAGACAAAAGCAACAATCTTGCTTATCTATCTAGAATCTTTTCAAGATCTCAATTCCATCTCATTCATATTCATCCCAAAAGGTAACCATAACAAGAATTATCTCAATGTAGAGAAAACACATGATGTATCCATGCACTTATTGTTGAAGCAACACTTCATTTTTTTAGATAACAATCATGAAAATGAGATCCTTAAAGAGAGCACACCATGTCTATTAATTCCAAAGATCCATCTTCAACGTATCATTTAATCAGTCAAATAGAATCTCACTAGACTACATGTATGCATATGTCAACATCATCCTTGCTAAAACTAAAATTAAGTAAATAGAAACACATAGGCATGCAAAAATGCATCAATCTATGCATATTCACAAATATAGTTATAAAACGTGATTACATCTTTCAAGAATTTCATTTCAATAAGATGTGTGAAGTAAATGAGTTCAAAGAATAATAATCATTAACATGCATTGATAATGGGCGGTCAACTTTCGAGACCTATGAGAGCTCAAGCTTTGATAATCATATTCATATTACATATTACTAACCTGCAAATACCCAGAATAAGTAGGAAATAACTATAATTTTCCAACATTTTTCATAAATATGCTATGTAAATTGTTGGTTAAAAATACCTTTGAACATTAATATAAGAAACCAAACTAATCAACTACTTAATTTTGAATCAAGTTAATTATAGTTCCTATCCCTATATATTAAATATCTAAGGAAACTAACTATTAACAAGAGCCTTTTCTTTATTTTACCCTAAGCATACCATTTCATATTTGACTCAAGTCATTGAGCTTATGGTCTCTACTAACACAGGGATCCAAGTACTCTCAATTGCAAGGAAATAAAAGTATTTGAATATGTAATTTATTGTTTATTCAAGCTACTTCTTAGATGTAAATTGAATATCACATACTATCAATGCCAACCTACTAATATAAAGGAGATATGATCCTTGAATTATTTAGTATGAAAGCATATAATACATTATCTCTGAACCCCCACAAGAAATAACTCTCTATAATGCCCTTCATGGCATGCATATAATTTTTATTTATTGGAAATATCCTTATATCTTATCACATAATTTGATAGGACAAATATTATCTATTAAAATATAAATAATTTATCTTTTCAGACAAATAGGGATAAACTTTATACCATGCATACTTATATATGATTAGGAAATGACAACACAACACAAATAAGATCAATTGACTATTAGTTTACATACATCATTTTTGCATATGCAATAATCTTTGCTTTCTTTCTATGACAAAACTATTATTTCTATTTTTCAAACAAAATCTCGATATTCATCCTTTTCCACAATATAATTATCATTGCACAAAAGAATAAATGACAACATAATAATCCAAATGAGAACCAATTCACTGTTTATATAGACAACTTGAGAGAACATTAGATTTATTTATTTATGTAAACTTATCATTCCAATAGTAATTATCTTAAAACATAATAAAAAACTTAAAAATGTGAAAACTATAATAGTTATCTTACTTTATTTTATCTTACCAGTCCTTATCCTTTTATACCAACTCACTTGGACACCGAAATAGCTTTATCTTACTTTCTAAAATTAAAAATTAAAAACTATCCTAAACCTTCCCTAATATCCTTTTAGAATCGATTAAATTTCTAACAAATGTGAAAACCTAAAAAACATGAAAACAACTAAACAATATGTCCAATAATCTTTAAGTGAACAATTTTTTTTTAAAATGAAAACAGCAAAATTGCTACACTTCATCCTTTTGCCAATTTTCAATTATTATAGATTTTATACCCTTCCATTTGCCCACTTCATTAAACTTTCAATACTCTCAAATATAATTGTTTACTTTAGAGTTGTCTAAAACCATTAGCTCTGGGGCCCTAATATATTGATTTTGCTAGTTACTACTATCTTATTGCATTCTACCAATACAACTAACATGAAGTTGGTAGAAAATGCAATTTGTTAGGGTCGTTAAAAAGCTCACTTCATATACAACTTCAAGAAATAGCATTAAAATGTCTTACTGAAAAATCTTTACAAACCTTGTGAACAACAATTTTGCAAGATGGTCGAATTATTTACAAAAACTATTTGGCCTTTTACATATATTACCTCTCCAACACAGATTCAAAAAACATTAACTTGTCAAATGAAAAGCCTCTACAAACCTTGAGAACATCATCATAAAATGAATAAAAGAATTTTTTATGATGAAGGAATTTTAATGACATCCACGAGACCAAAAAATCTAAGACATTTTTGAAGCACAAAATTTACACATTTTGATATTTCTTTCAATATTAGGTCTTAGATTATATATCTCAATAAAGAGGCTCACTATTTTGTGCAGCTTTACCTCCTTGAATATCTCATTCAGATTGCCCACCTTCAAGGTATATTTAAAAGATACTCATGTATATTTTTGTGAGCTCCAAACTCTATCTAAGAATCAGCGTGTCTCAAACCATACATTTTAGGGCCTTAAACATATTTGTTTTGCTCATATTTAGATTTAAAAAATTGATCCAACTCTCCCTCTACAATAAACATTTGTAATTAGCCACCTAAACTTTAAAACCTTAGAGCAATATTAAGTCCAAATTTTGTACTTATACGTGATACCATTCGATAACAACACATTTTTTTATGTGCACAATTTTATATTTTATTACATTCTTTTACATTTTGTTTTGGAATTTGGGTCTATTTGGTATCTCTTGTACAGTTCTAGCGGCATAATATAACTCTAGTGGAACTAAACAAGTTTCTTAAAACATTAAGTGAACCTCTCGATTTCTGAAACCCCAAAACCTTTTTTTTTTTTTAAAATCAATTTGGTTGAGCCTTTACCTTCCCAATATTACCATGAGATAATACAATAATTTCATTGTTATCCAGATAAAACTGTTATCATCTTCCATCCATCTGGCATCTTACGTTTGCCGCAGCTTCACATTATCAAGCAATGTCATTTAGCATATCGTCAATATTCATGTCAGCTTCTCCAAACTGGCCCCAGTTTAGTGTTCTGTAAAGTAAAGACTTTTAAGGCTTTTTAAGCCCTTCATGATTCAACTCATTTCCAAATGACTTGTACTTAAAATAGATAATGTTACAATATAGATTCTGACTTGCATCGACGTGCAAATTGCAGACAATTCCTGAGAAGTGTTACTTGCAAAAAGGAATTGAAAATGCTTCCACAGAAAATGTAATCAACTCTATTATTGGGACTTGTATATCAGTCATATCAACTGCATCGGTAACTTCAATATACAAGAGAAAAAAGCCTCTGCAATGGAAAGACTCTTGATAACAATGAATCTTTGAAAATCCGATTCAACCTCCTAACTATACTCTCTAAAATAGAAATCGAGCACAAGTTCTCCATAGGAAGCCTGCTTTTGGACGAGGAATTTCATGCTTTGAGCATAAGTGGAAGCAAATTTATTACTCCACTATTCTGCCACAATCCCAAGTTGTTACAATTACAACTGTCTGCCACCATGAGAAAAAGTGATGACACATCATCAAAGAAACCCAATATTACAAGGTAAATCTCCATGTCAATGAGTGACTGATTGCAGATAAACCGAACTGCCATGATCGATTAATTGAAAAAATAAGGCGAGTTCAAGACTTCTGTTAAATCAAAATCACTTCGATCTGGTAATGGAGGAAAGCCCAAATCAGGAAATCTGGTCTCAAAGCTTTCCAGCAGCTGCACATTGATTCAACGCAACTGTCATTAGCTTCATGCATATAAATGGAAATCTCACATGATAAATATCCGAAATAATCTGTACCATTTTGCATAAATAGCAGCATCTGTGATTCTTATGCAAGCTTGGAACTTACATTTTCAAGTATAGGTTTACTGTACAATTCAACAAAGTTCTCCCTGAGTATTTGGTTCATTCTGTCCACGTCACACGCATGTGTCCAATATGAATCATGTACTCCTGTGCACAAAGCATTGAAAATAAAAATAAGATCCATTGCATGTAACATTTTCTATTTTTCAAGTGTATTCCCCTACCAATCATGCAAACAAAATTACCTGCAAAAGTCAAGCCTGCCTCACTGCAGGCAATAGCTGTCATCATCATATGACAACCATCAAGTGAATGCACAAAGTTCGGAGGGAAAGCTGATTTTTGCCGATTGATCATCACCTGAAAAGAAACCAGAAGGGTAAAAAGTTAAATTATAAGTTCAAAATGCATGGTTCAAGCTTTCTGAATAAGACATTCCCTTCACCTTGAGAAAGAAAAAGAAAAATCTACGAGCACATCTAGCCTTTCATGCAGTAGGATGGAAATTGACTAATGAAAGTTACGTGATCAATAAACACACTGCACATAATATCTTTAATCTCTTGGTGCAATGGAGCTTGCATGTAAATACTATTCATACACACAACAGATGACTAAACATGTTTCTCATATCAATTTTTACACATGGACAACACTGCAGAAACACCATTTTCCAATTTCAACCAATAATGAACATAGAACCAAATGATACTTCATCCACAAGAGACTAAAGTGTCCAAAGAATGGGAAATCCATCAGAGAAGAGAAGTAAAAATGTTGTTCAACACTGGTATAAATAATTTCAGAAAATTTATGAACATTCAAAAGAACAGCGCATCCTCATACATTGCTAGTGTGTCTTATAAAGAACGTGACCTTTCAAAGAGCAAGGAAACAAAAAACCCTATTAGACGGGTATTGCCTATTGAGATCATAAAAAGACAATTATTCTAGTGTTAACTAATTGACAAGGTTATACTCTTATACTCTTTCTTACATACATGTGTATCTCTATTGTCTCACAAAACCAACACCTACCCCACATGCATAACACACACTAGCGATTCTTCAATCTTAATTATTCACTCAGGCCAATTTCATGAATTACTTGATACAAAGCCAAGGGGTACTCCGGGGGACAAACAAATCAAATAAGGGTTAATTAAAGGTGTTATAAGCAGCAACAATCTGTATTGTTTCATATGAACAATAATAAAGGTACTAAACTAGGGAACAATAACACAATATATTAGATCTGTCATGGCAGATTGCATTGATTCATATATTTGCAAGTTCGACACAAACTAGGTAGGTCACATATATTACAACGAAACTGGAAACCAATTTCAAATTGAGATGTCTCTTGCTTGATATCTATGTTCACTAATACCAGTATTAGGAGAATTTGACATGGCTGTTCACAAGAAAATAGTCATTTATTTTATGTTGATTGATCTTCCCGGCCTTTTCATTATCTGGTGCTTTGGAGCACACACGTCAAAGCCTGGGCTGGTGCTGATGAAACCTAAACATACTGCTATATGAAAATTAGGTCCCGGGTTTTGAATCCTATAGGAGGTGATGCTGACAAGACTGCCTATTCTGCCTTGATCTGCATCAATTCTCCAGAGGGCATAATTTCCAGCCGACTTCTGTTTCAACTGTTTTGATGCTACAATTTCACATCACTGTGAACAATTCACCATTCTTGCAGCTTCCTAAACCTTGCAATTTGCTTGCAGAGTATCCTACTTAGCAATCTGTTTGCCTTCACACTCAGCAGCTTTCTTAGCCTATACTTGGGTGAACTGAGTTTGTTGGTTTAGCTGCTTCTGTAAACAGGTCTGTTAATCAATGCGCTCACTCTTCAGGCTCCAATATCCCTAATAGCATTCTCCTCCTCCTCCATTATGCAGCATTGCTGACACATAGAAGACTACAGTGACAGGAGGAGGGGGCAGCCACTTTGCATGCATCCCAGGAGTATCCTGCTCTGGCCATACTTGGCTAACAAGGTGTCCAGTGAATTCCAATAGACATCCTTCCCGCACAAAATCATACCTGCACAATGCCTTGTCCTTAACCATCTGGATCTAAGATAGACTGCCCACAACCACCAAATGTTCCACCACATCAGAAATGCCCTGGACCATAGCTCCCATAACCTGTAAAAATTGAGACAGTCTCATTCAGGTTGGCAGGATTCATGCTCGAAATAAACAAAGCAACTTTGTCCTCAGTCAGAGCTTGTTAACTAACAGGAATAATGTCACAGTGCACATCCATATTGACCTCTTCTAAAGCCATTTGATCCTTGACTGGCTCAGGTACTAAAGCTGGGCATTGTTGGGGACTGAGAGTACTTAGAACTGCTACCTGGCATCAAGGAAGTTTGCACCATCCTGAGTACTGCAATGGGGTTATCCTTCAAGATTAGTCTTCCTTCCCTCACCATTCCATACATCTCAAATGTTGTGTCCGGATCTTTCTTCAAAAACATTGGCCTTATTGTGCTTGAGCTTGGAGAGTTCTTATTCACCATTATGGCTACTCAAAACACAAATCTCGATATACAAACTAACGACAAAACCCTCCTTGTAGGTTTTTTGAACCCATGAAGTTGTAAGAAATATTGCACCATATGATGCATATGATAATTATTGTTAGGTTTGTTAGAGTTTATTAAATATGTTATTATAATAGTAGTATGAACGTGTTTATATTCAGTTGTTAAAACAACTCAGTCTATTTAAGAACGTCGTTTCCTACAAAATAGGATATGAGAATCCTATATATATGTACTATGTATTGAATGAAAAACAAGCACATATTATTTTGTATTGTATTATTTGCAGCTTCATTTGTCTCTGATTAGATTTTGTCACATGGTATCAGAGCAGAGATCGACCTGCTGAGTATCTAAAGTTCTAAACTACTCCGAGATCCACAAGCGGTGACCAAGGAAGAGGCGTCGATGCAAGGAAAGTGTTCAAAATATGTAGGAAGAGAATAAATGTTGGTGGATTCAATCTTGTGACATCTCAAGCAACAAAATATAGAAGAGCAAGAAAGGACACCATCAAAGCCAAATAAAGGAGATATCACAGATATTTTGACAGAGATATTGAAGCACAAAGAGGATGAATTGTGGGCTTGACATCAGGCACGAAGGAGGAATCCTACTTAAAATGTCCATACACTAATCTTCAACAAACACTTCCATTTGTAAATCAAAAGTGAAGTGCAGCGGAAGCGTGAGATGATTGACAATAGTGCCCAATACTCTCTACTACATTGGCATTGAAGGCACTAACATAAAGGAAAAAAATATGTTGATTTGGTGAAGCACTTGGTTCCTAATTGGTCAAAGCACAAATTCTTCACTGTCATAAGTTTGGATCACATGACTTGAGTGATATTGGCCTGGTTGAGGGAAAGCACAATCAAAATCATCTTTGTTCAATCTCTTGATTAACTCATAGCCCAACACCATTGGTTTGATTATATTTTGGTAAAGACTATAGGCCTTGCAAATCATAGTGTTGAATTGTCCCAGAGTCTTCAATTTGTCTCGTTTGGGTGCATCCACAGTGTTTACACTGAAGATGATCAATGGCATTCAAGTGGAGCTAGTAAATCAAGGATGCAGCTGAGAGCTCCATAATGATGGTAGTAAGTTAGTGTATAGTTGTTTTTTTTTGCTTGATGTTAAGCTTGTAGTAATTTTTATTGTCAATTAATTGTCACATTAGTGATTCAATAATATGATGTACATCAGAGTCAATATGTTTGTAAATTTGTGCGAGTGTTAAAAGAGCATTATCGGTGCAATTTGACACCTTCAATATTATTTAGATTACGGGGGGGAGGGGGGAAGTCAAATAGTATTTCTTTAAATGGAGAAATAGTATATTGATAGAAAATTTTGAGGTTTCAGCATTTCGTACATGGCAAGTGAAATTACAATTGATCCTTACTGAAAAGGATCTGTGGGATATAATAAGTGGAGCAACAAGAAGGCCAACTAATGTCAATGAAAGCACAAAATGGATTGCGAAAGATCAAAGAGCAATAGATTTGATTGGTCTTGCACTGTTAGATGTATGCCTCCGCCATATCAACAAAAACAAAGACCTCAAAGGAAGTATGGAATGGTTTGAATGCTTTGTTTGGAGCAAAAGCAACAAGAGAAAAGACAAGTTTGAAGTAGAAATTGTTCGGCTAAAAATGATGGAAGGTGATAATATTGTTCAACATATCAGTAAGTTTTGCTCCCTATTGAATCAACTAGAGTTTCGCTCCCTATTGAATCAACTAGCTGGGATAAATGCTGAAGTAGATGATGATGATTCAAAGGCTATTTTGTTAAATAGCATGCCTCCTAGTTATGGAAACAATGTTTTCACATTAAAGAAAGTTGACACTACCATTGAAGAAATAATACCTACTTTGATTGATGGAGCTAAAAAAGTTGACTCCACTATAGAGGAAACTGCAATGAATGGAAAAAATAGGCATAACCACTCCTCCAAATCTAGCTCTTCTACATCAAAGGGAAAACGTTTCTTCAAGTATAGAATTTTGTGATACTATTGCAAATAGAAGGGACACGTTGTTCTAAATTGAACTCAACATGCCAAGGACCTTCTTGATGGCAAGATAAATACAGATAAGGCATTGGCTGCCGATAATTATGAAGAATGCCTTTTTGAGATGGCTATTGAAGACCCTCCACATGAAAATAGCAAGAAGGAATATATTTTCTAAATCAAATCAAAAGTTTGTATTCGTGATTGGATGTGTTTGTCCCCAATCACAATTGTTAGATGTTTGTGAATGAATGTATTTGTCCCCATTCAAAAATGATTTAAGTGATTGGATTTGTTTGTCCCCAATCACTATTGTTGGTTGTTTGTGAATGGATGTGTTTGTCCTCATTCATAAATGGTGGTAATTATGATTGGATGTATGTGTCCCCGATCATAATTGTTGTGAGCATATGAGTCTCCATGTTCATAACCTTGGTCTTGGATAGATGTGTTTGTCCCTATCTAAATTTGATGAAAGACCTTGGATAGATGTGTTTGTCCTTATCCTAATTTATTGTAAGACCCTGGATAGATGTGTTAGTCCCTATTCTTGGTTCTATGGGTGGATGTGTTTGTCCCTATCTTTGGATGAAAGCATAGTAAGCATAGTGAGGCTAGGCCCACTATTGCTTGTCACGAGTATATGTGTATGTCCCTACTCATGCCTATGATGAACAACTGAACGTGGTCATCAAGTATTGTTGGTCCACTATCCCCATTTGGAGAATGATGCAATATGGGAGGTTGTTAGGAATATTGCATCATAGGATGCATATAATAATTATCGTTAGGTTTTTTAGTCTGTTAAATATGTCATTATAATAGTGGTACGAATGTGTTTATATTGAGTTGTTAAGACAGCTTAGTCTATTTACGAACGTTGTTTTCTACAATATTGGATAGGAGAATCCTATATATACATAATATGTATTGAATGAATCACAAGCAGCACATATTGTTTTGTATTGTATTATTTGCAGCTTCATTTGTCTCTACTTAGATTTTCTTACAGAAACCACCCCAAAACCTTGCCAATAACATAACAAACTGTTCTTTTCTCGCCACTCTGGCAGCTTGTTGCCAAAGCCCACTACCCAAGCAGATGAATAGCCAATGTAATTGTTAGGTGTGTCGACAGATGTACAACTGCAACCATCAGAGAGACATTGTACAACAGAAGCTGCAGTTGATTGTATGGCATTTGTAGCAATGTCTAACAAATGACAATGGATTAGCTACATGATGTGTTGTAGATTGAATAAGTAATGCAAATCATAGAATCCATTCAGGGCCTGCGTCAAAACTGGGAAGCCATATGAAAGACACTGTCAAACATTTAGACTGTATGATAGAGAACTTTCTACTAGCAAGGTATATAAAAAGAAAATTGCAGAAGGATGTACAACTAATGATTCAAGTTGCACCAATATGATAGACACGGTGTCTATAATATCCATTTTTCAAAATTAAATCACTTGAGAGAAGTTGTGGCCTATTTCTTCATTTCCCATAGACTAAGGGATAAAGTTAAGGAAATAATAATAATAATTAAGTTGGGCCCAGTAACTTTATTTTTAAGGACAAAAAATATTAGTATTTAATCAAGTGGCGGCCTAATTGGACAGCTGGATATGCCTAAGCTTTTAAATCATGGGATGATATGGTTACGATAAGATTATAAGAGAAATGAGCATTCACTTGCAAAATGCAATACAATTGAACTAGTCCTAGGGTTATTGGAAACTAAAGGTAGAAGTCCATAGCCATATTTCTTAAAACTGTCTAGTTATATGTAGATTGATTTCATTAGTAAGTTCAAGTGGAAGGACGCTACACTAGTGATTTTCATGGCCCTTCTTGAGGGAGCAAGCTTGCACAACTGCTTTTGGTTATGGACATAGTAACCAGAAATTCCTTTGTCCCTCCTCAGGCGCGTGTATCCTCGTATCCAATTTGGAAACATATCTGATACAGCCTGGATACACACCAAATATTCTACCCATGTGCGCCCAGAAAAACTTGATTTTCCTACTGTGCCAAATACTATGATTTTATTTTTTAAAATTTGACGTAAACCTTCCCAAATTTAATTTTAAAAAACTTCATTTATGCAATTAAAGAAAAATGTATAAACAAAACCTACACCAAATGAGAAAGACAAATGAAATGTTTTTCTATTTCACAGACCCATTTTTTGGGGTTATCTTCCAATGCAACTCTACTATTTTTGCATATTGTAAAGTGTTAAATTAACTTATAATTATTTATGTGTCTATATTGCTTTTTAAGTAATGAAAATCTCCTCTAATTGTATACATCTAAAAATGGTCACCTAGACTATTAGCCCCTTTTGCCAAAATCATCAATTGCTTATTCTTGATCAAATCCTAGTTCTATCATTTATTCGATTATTTTCTATGGGCTAACCATCTTATCCTAAGTCTTTATTTAATTAAAAAGAGTTTCCTCTTTTTTTAATTAAATAAAAAACCCCCACTTTTCCTCTTATCCTAAGTTGCACAAATAAAGCATTATTTCTATTTTATAAAAAGGGAAAAAACACTTTTTGTCTCATATGGACACAGAAGTCAACTCTTATTTTCTCATTGGAGGATACTTGTGCACATAGATTGCTCCTCTTTGATACTCCACCGTTGATTAAATATTTTGCCTCTTATTCTCCATGGTCCATTCTTTCTCATTTCTTACAAAAGGAGAGCTCTCTTCTTCATTCTGGACCCCCAATTTTTTATGCTAATGTTATGCTGTAGGTTTTCTAGGTCACTTTGGAGCTTTTGAAGATTTGGAGCATTCTTGGCTTTTGCATCTACATGCTATCATAGTTTCCCTTCTTGCATTATCATAGCATTCATAGCTTCATATTTAGCTTAGTTTCCTTTATGCTTTAGATTACTTCATGTAGCTTAATTAGGAGGCTTTGTAATACTTGTTCTTTCCTTTCATAGCTTAGTTGCATTGTTCTTCCATTTCCATAGCTTAGCTTGCATTCTCATTTCTAGCTTAGTTGCATTTGCATTCTCATATTGATTTTTGGAGATATTGGCATTTTTGCCCTTGTCTTTCTTTGAATCTCCTATTGCATGGTTTACTAACAAGGTTATAGGCTTAATAGCTCTCGCTGAGAGCATTCTTAAAACCTTTGCACTCCATGCCTAGGGAGCTCTAAATCGATTTCTCAAAGTTTCCAATCCATGGACTCTGTTGGAAGCAATGATTTAGAGAAGTGCACTATTTAGAGTACACACTAATAACTTAGAAAATTGTGTTAAATGTATGTGTATGTGTTTTTTATTAATGTCGTATCCAGCCGTATCCAAATTGGGGGTATTAAAAGATGGCCGTATCCATATCCATATTTGTATCCGTGTCCATGCAACTTTGGTTATGGATTCTTTTCAAAAAAAAGTCTGAATTGAGCTTCTCTAGGGTAAATCTAGTCACTCTTTTTAATAATGTTATTTTCTGCTTAATATTATTTCTTGTAAGTTATTAACAACTAGAGAATAAGTAAATGTGAGCATGTCCTATCTTGCCTAATAGATGAATGATATTAACTATAAGCAAACAGAATAGAACAGTAGAAAAATCATAATTTGCAGCATTATATGTTGTTCAATTAAGCATAGAACTTGTAAGCAACAAAATACACTGGAATATCCATAGTAATTACAAATCAACTATCTCTCAGATATTTTAAAGAGACATAAGATCATTTTACTCACTAAAGGCAAAAAAATTTATAAACACTTGCACTTTGCAGTGCAAATTCATTCACTTTTAGTAATTTACCCAATTAAGCTCAAGGGTTACTTACTTTATCACTCTCTTTCTGTACTATCAGGGTTTGAAGGGATGTCCTGACCTGTATAGATAATCATGTCAAATATAAGCTAATGATTTTTCCCCATACAGAAGTTTATTTACAACTACATAAAATTTAACTAATATAAGAATTACTTTCACATACAAGATGTCTTGCTTGTTTTCTATAAGGTTGTACAACTGGTAACCCAAGTGGTGTGGTCCAACTTACTGTTTCATTTTCAGCTGCGATTACCTGCATGCCTATAAAAAGTTATTCTTGCTGACAGAAGATGGTAAAGCACAAAAAAATAAGTAAAGAAATGTTACTAAAAAAATAAAAGTCATCCAAAATAAGGATCATAAAATATCTTCTCAGGACATCATCGGACTCATTTTACTTTTAAGATGATTGATGAGGATGTTGACCCTCCTGATCCAGAATGCAATGCTTACAAGAGCTTTGTATCTTGTTAGCCCCATTCAGTTCCTCTAGAATCACTTCTTTTTAGCAATAAGCCTTCACTTCCATGCAATCTTGTATATAGCATTTTTTTATATTGACTTGTTTACAGTCAACCTATCTTGATTTAACCTCCCTTGATACTCTCACAAGGATTATGCTCATGTTCAAGTTCAACAAAGAAGAAATTCAGAACAAGTTTGCCTACTGATAAAATTTGGGAGAAATTCTGTTATTAAATTCAAATAATATAAACCTGAAATTTATGTATCAAATATTAAACTTATTGTATCAGTCAAAAGTGGATACCTCGCACTTTTATCCTTTATTTTGGACTTGCTTAGACCCATTTGCACAAATTAGAGTGCAAGTGGCATGTTTCTAAATAAATGTTGGCAATTAACCAAAGTCTAGACTAAACCTGGATCAACACATCCCAAAGATCTAGATCCAATTTTCAAATTTCCCCCTTCCTAACTTGGGTCTAACTGACACAACAGCTATAGATTTGACCCCAAACTTTCAAATTCAAATTTAATTATGATCCTACAACCCTCTTTAATCCACACACATTACTCGCCAGCTTGGGGATGAAATGCTCAAAATTGAATGTGAGGGTGTTATATAAAAAGACAAACCCTAAATTTGTTTAAGAGATTAAAGAGAAAAGGAATAACCTTACGACATCATGATTTATCATCACATCAAAATTATAATCACATTTGCATTGATAAGAGCAAATTAGGAATCTTCAATGGCTGCTTGAGGTGTCTTTAAAATTGCCAAAACTGTTAAATCAACTCAGGGTTTAATTAAGGCAAAAGGAGGAGCATATTGCCTCCCATGCCTAGCTCAACAAACTCTATCAGTATTTAACGTTAACATCATGTTCAAATATCTGAGGTAACCACAATTCTAAAGAAATAAAGTCAAAAATTCAAACCCACAAAAAAAAGGGTCAAATTTGTTGATGTCACGATTATATCCACAGCTGCAAGAATGACCCATAGCAAAGTATGGAAAATTTTACCTTCCGTCAAGAGTTGTTAAACATAGGTCTGATTTTTTAATGCATGGAAAAATTGCAGAATATCATATAAAAAAAATTCTTCAAGTCCCAATCCTAAGTGCCTTGATCATGTTTGTAAATTCCATGCTTATTTTTTAACATGATTATGTAGTGAATGTTTTGCTTGTACTTTCATTCAACCTGGATGCTCATATAGGGTGGTTTGTTTCCCTTATTAAATATAACTAAATGCTTTAAATTAAAAAACAATTAATAATTTATGAAAAACTTCTGAGCATGACACATTAATGCTAGCCAACAACCTCGAGAACATTTCCTTTGGACAGCCAATGAAATATCAATGAAGCCAAACCCCACCAATATAGATGCACAGCAAAATATCTTTGCAAATCAATTTTATCAGATTTCCACAATCCATTTGTATTCAATAGGTAGCTTCTGATTTTGATTGTGTGAATTTTTGGCATCAACATTTCAGATCACACTCCGTGATTCATCATTAGGATGTGTGAGTGCAAGAGACACGTTTCCAACATAATTTGACCAGTCCCGGAAATGGTAACATCTTGGAAACTCAGAAACTTTCGGAAACCCGTCCCCAAGCTATCCCATAAAATTAATTTAAATAATAAGCTGCAGGAGTTTCTAGATTAGATTGTGTCAAATATTTTTGCATCAACATTTCAGATCACACTCCGTGATCCATCATCTAGATGAAAGATAGCATAAGAGAGCACAAGGATCACAGAGTGTGATCCGATACGTTGATGCAAAAATATTCAACACAATCTAATCTAGAAACTCTTGCAGCTCATTATCATGGGTTGTGGAAATCTCTTCTCTTTAATTTAAATAATGTTTGACTTTTGATAATTTGTTTGACTTCCACTCTCATGTGAACTCTCAATTTAAATTATTTAACACAAACATTAAATGTTAAGGTTCTATAATGTATATAAGAAATGCTTTATCCATGTGTTCATATGAATATTTAAAATTTCATCTTTATATTTAAAATTTCCTATTTTTTATATAGTCGTCCCCACTACTGTCCCCTGGCTCCGGGAAAAAGAACATGTTCTAGAAACCCATTTCCATGTCCCCCCATCCTAGAAACTCGAGGTAACTTAGGAAAAATTTCAAGATGCAAACAAGGACTAACTCAAGTGATATATGAAGTGGAGGGGAGAGGAGAAACACGCAAAGCAAGGAGAATAAGAAAATCAACTAAATATAGACAAAACAAAACAAGTAAAAAGAAAACAGAAAAGCCTCACAACCAAATAAAATAAGGCCTAACAGCAATATATAAGAGATAAATTATATATATATATATATATATATAGTGCATGGCACTACACTCTAGCCAATAATGCACATGGTCACCGTTCATGTAGTCCATCTACTAAATTTTCCCCCCAACCGCATGTAAATGCTCATGTTGATATACTAATATATCACCACCCTAATGAAGGCTTGATTTGTAGTTAGTGTACAATGCCTTTATCATATTTTGATAATATGGTTGTATTTAACAATGTACTAATTGTTTGTTGGCTTTCACAGAGTTATATGAATCATTTGGTAGACAATTTTTTGCTTGGCGACAGTCAACTTCTTTAAATAGGCCTTGAGCAGTCAAGGAAAGAAGTACTGTACTTGGCAGGTATCTTTGGTCTACTTCTGCAAGAACATCATGCGTGAATAAAAATATTTTTTACTACTCTATTGTTAATTATTTTAGGTCTTTATTTTAGTAGAAAGGAGAGTAAACATTTGGTGAAATTGCCTTAGAAGAAAGAGGTATTCATGCCCTTAGACCCCAATAAATGTGGGAATTAGACCACAAGACCCTCGGGACCAAGAGATCAAGTCATCTCTAATATTGATAGAGAAAAAAATGGAGATGACAATTAAAATTATTTGATGGTAAGGCGTACCTTTGTAATAAAGTCACCCTAGTGACTTAAATGGTTTGCTTTATTTCTTTTAATGTATTTTAAAAATCTATTTCATGTCATGTTTATCCATTATGTGTGTCATGTTTATTTGTTTCACCTCTACATTCTATGTAAGAAAAGGAACCTTGTAATTAATATCCTTATATCAAACAAATTAAAATATTGCTCTAAGTTGCCAGTACGGATACGGGAACGAGACCTTGATACATGTGTACATGCAAAAACATTTTTGGGGTTTGGGTGTGTGTGCGTGTGTATTATATACAAAAAAACTAAAGAAATATATAGAATTGTAAAGCTAAATCATTTGATAGTATGATACTTCATCATTGATCAATGCCAAATGTCAAAGATAAATATTTAATGCCAATTGATAGTTCACAAAAATTCAAATAAGCTATCTAGTGCTCCACGAATGATCCCCTTCGGAAAAAAAATCACCTATCCTTTGAAATGCCAAAATGGAGACAATGAGATGAGAGCAAAAGAGCAAACAAGATGATATGTTTTTAGGTTGAATGACCTCATAATGGGTTATTTAGGGTTTTGAGCAAAAAAAAGGAAAGAAAAATACCTTTTTTGTGTTTTTTAGGTCACAAAATGTGACTCACTTGCCGATGCGCTCAGGCACGTGCCGGATGCACATCCACAGTCCAAGATGTGGATCCTATGTGAATCCGGACCGCATCTAGAGCATGCATCCAAATCGGAGCGCATCTAGATCTAATGTGCACCAGCAAGGCGTGCATCTGATAACTTAGATATTGTTTTCTATTTCCTCTACAACATAGCATCGAAGCAAGAACTCGCATGAAAAATAATTTTATCAGTCCAGCAAGGGTATGGAGATAAATCATGCAAAGATTTTTTCAACACAACTCCCTAATTTTTATTCTGGAAATTGTGAATTCTTTTGAGAAATTTTTTTGGATAAGTTGTGTTGGTCTTTTTATGACAAAATTCATGCCCTAATGGATGAAATCATAGGCAAAAGATTTAACACAAATCACAAAAGCATATTTGTATGAATCTTGACTAGGTTTTAACTGCAAAATTGTGGTTTTTTGTTTGGTTATATTCTGGAAGGCGGCCAAGCCAAAGCATATGGAAATTGCAGTCAAATGTTAATAAAATCGTGCAAGTTAATTTGTATACATATTGTGCCTCTTGATTTCTAGAAATCATGCTTGGTTTTCGAAACCACGTTTTCTAAGGGTATTCTACACATGCATTGTTTTCTTCAATAAAATCACAAAGTTATTTCTCACAAAACATAATCACAAGTTTATTCAAATCAAATTTCATGAGAATTTTTATAGGTTTTTTCTGCCCTCTACAGCCAAGGTAAATAAAATCAATGGTTATGGTTTAAGGCTTCAGAATACAATTCAAAGAAGGCTTCCTTCAAAGCTGGCACTCGATTGAAGCTACTATGGGTTCTTTTGTGCATAATATTAGTCCTCACCCAATGTTGGGTTGTATCATAGAAGTTATTACCATTGAGAATCTTATTGCGATTATAAAGGCCTTGCTTCTTATGCCTATCTAGAGGATATTAAGTATGGATATTGGAGTTGTTAAGTACCGGGAAACTTTTCCCTTGGAGGGTTTTGAGGAAGAGGATGAAGTAGTCAGACAAGATCTTGCTTGTTCGTTTACTAAAAGAATTTCAATGCAAATAAGTTTTATTGCTATCCACAAGATGAGCATTGCTTCCAATCCAAGGCCAATAGGAAACAGATATGTCCACTATTTGAAGATAGGTAGGAAAATTGTTGATGTTTCTCAATGTGGATTGTTGTCCAATGATTAGAGTTCCAACAAGTGGTAATTTGGGAACTCGAGACTTGAGCTTGAGAGTTACATATTTACGAAGACTACAAAGCAACTTGATGGAGTTTTACTGGATCTAGAGATTGTTTCAGAGAAAAATTTATGATAAATACAAGATTCTTAAGGGTCTTAATTTGTATGTAGTTTGTTAGGCTTTATGTTTTATGTTTTGAATTAGTGCAATAAACCTTAAGAGAAGGTATTAGAAGATAAGGCTTACCTTTGTTATGAAATCACCTTACTAGCTTAAATGGTCCATTTTATTTCCTTGTTAGTATTTTAGATACCTATGGCATTTCATGCTTATCCATTACGTGTCATGTTTATCCATTTCATTTTTGGTCTCTATAAGGAGATGAATCTCATTGTAATTGGTATCTAGATAGCTAATAGATTAATATAAAGAGAAGCTATTAGAAGATAAGACTTACCTTTGTTACAAAATCACTTTACAAGCTTAAATGGTTCGTTTTATTTTCTTGTTAATATTTTAGATACCTATAGCATTTCATGTTTGTCCATTTCATTTTTGGTCTCTATAAGAAGATGAATCTCATTGTAATTGATATCTAGATAGCCAATAGATTACTATAATGTGTTCCATTTCTTTTTACAAGAACAAGTGGTTGAAGAAACACCCACAGTACATTTTTGAAGGCAAATTGGAGTCAAAATCAAGAACACAAATATCAAAAATTTCCATAACAAATAATCACATGAAAGACAAGTGGGTGTAAATACAAAGACACCTTAGATTACAAGATGAAGCATGGATCGACCTTGTAACCTAGATTTAAAAGTCCACACACTCTAAACGAGAGCAATTGGGAGTCAGAGTCCAAATACTAACAAAGACAAAGAGAAATGTACCAAAGAAACCTTTAAGGCATTGGAAAGTTGCTGATCAAACAAGAAACTAAACAAAAACCTCTGTTAAGGGTGTATAAAACAGAGCCTAAAGACAAAAAAAAAGTGTATGGAACATTGGATTTGCAAGAAGAGTTGAGGACAATCATAGAGCAAAGGGTGACAAAGGAGCACCGGAACATCCAAATCCAAACTCCTTGGCAAAGAAAATTCCAAGCAACAAGTTCACTTAAAAACGAATTTGTGGTAACTGCACCATCAAACCCTTGTGTAGAAAGGAAAAAGTTGCCTAAGTTTGTAGGTTACAATTTAGAGGATCATGTGGGCACTATAAGACTTGTGAAACAATTGAGACAACGCATGACCAAGACTATAGAGCATATTGCCTACAACCTTTTCCAACCACACTAAGAGGTGTGGCTATTGATTAATATAAAAAAATTTAACCAAACTCCTTAATGTTGTTTTTATATTCAAAGATGATTAAGCAAAAATTAACAAGTTGAAAGAACAATAAAACACAGAGTTACCCTGGGAAAACCTTCCAACTTGAACATGAAAAACCCATCAATAACATCACTTATATATATTGAATTGACTGGTTACAATATAGACAAATACTAAGGCTTCTTCACAATGTCGATCTGCAACTACTACAATATATATATATATATATATATATATATATTGATCTAAATATTAACAAATAAATCAATCAGCCTGAGATGATATGTATATCAATTAGACTTTATTGATCTGCCAATAGTCACAACTTCATTCGTGGATGTATACTGATCTTCCTTCTGTAGATGAATATCACTAGAGATATTTATACCTTTGTCTATGTGTTCGATCTGCTTGTCTTATTGATTATTGTTGTATATTAATATGTCTGTGTATATGTATCGATATGCACACTATCGATTTGGTTTGATACTTAGCCTTCGCAATGTTTATATATTGTATATCATCAATCTACTCTAGATGAGATATGCCTTGTCTTCGATCTACCTATATATGCCACTATCTCAATGTGAATCGACTTGCCTCCACATGTATTCAATTTGCACTCGAATTATATAAACTTGCATAGATATTGATTTGCTCCTTATCCCTAATCGCATTCAATGATCCTTGTATGTTTTTCACTTGTCCAAATGAGAGATCATGTGTCTCTAATATAGGCACATCGTACCCTTTCACCAAGGGTCATGACTATATCTAAGGAAAGTTGGCGAACCTTGTATGTTGGCTTAATCAAATAAATATGTTTAATACAAGAACATTTATTAATAATGATATATATTGCCTTGTATAAACATCCAAGGCCGATAGACCAATTGGACATTTATTTAGTCTCACGTCAGCGTGCAGATTCTGACCACAGATATTAACATTAACACTCCCTCTTAGCTAGGGAGGAATCCTTCTTGATATAATAGTGATGTCCACCATGGCTACTCCTAGAGGGTGGGTCCATCATGGCTACTCCCATGAATGGAAATACAAATGAACACAAGTGCTCATCACGGAATCACTCAATGTGATGTCGTCATCTCATCCTAGCGTTCACCATGGTTACTCCCAGAGGGTGAATAAACACAAGCGCTAAGTCATGGAGTCTCTCACATGACATCCACCATGGCTACTCCCAGAGGGTGGAACAAGGGTTTTACCTCAAACTTTTCTCTCACTAAGAAGAATGCATTGACAAGGGCTTGCACCTCAAACTTCTCCTTACAAAGAAAAATGCATTAACAAGGGCTTACACCTCAAATTTCTCTCATAGAGAAAGATGCATTAATAAGGGTTTACACCTCATATTTCTCCATCTCAAAGAAATATACACTACAAGGGCTTTCACCTCATATTTCTCCTACTCAAAGAAATATACACTATAAGGGCTTTCACCTCATATTTCTCTGACTTGGAGAAATATACACTACAAGGAATCTTCATGATGATGTGACTCCCTTTAAAGCTCCAAGTACTAACATCAACCTCCTGACCTTCTCGTCCAAGGCTGTCTCTGTAGGTTTGTCAGGCTCCCTTTGAATGTTAATTCCTCCTCTTTGAGGAACCAAATTGACTTTAGAATAAGAAACCTTCTGAATCAACTTTAGAGCTTGGCTCCTTCTGAGATGCCCCCCTGGCATGTTCCGCAGTAGTAACAAGTTGTGTACATCTAAGTTTGCAATCTCGAGCAATGTGGCCATAATTGTCACACTTGAAACATTGAATGTGAGAGAGATACTTCTTCGGTTTAAGGGGTAGAATTTGATTCTCTATTTCTATTCCTCTTCCATTTGTCTCTTTCTCTAGAAGTATATGTAGTAAGAACTTGATTTTCTACATCCTGATTGTTTTGCCCAATTCCTCTTCTTGTCAACCTGGACTCTTCTTGAATACAATCAGTTCAAAGATGATCAAACTTAGGTAGCTTAGATCTTGCACTGATACCTTGGATAAAACGCTTCCAAGTTTGAGGAAGACCATTGAGTGCTAGCATAACAAGATCTTTGTCTGCAATTATGTCCCCAATAGTGCTCAGCTGATTTCTCAAATGAGCAATCTTCAAAAAGAATGAGATGGTAGAATCTTCTTTAACCATTTTTACATGGTGAAGTTATTGTCTCAAGGCAAGGGCTCTACTGGTGTTGTTGATCTCATACAATCCTTTGAGTATCAAACATTTCTTTAGCCGACTTCAACTTGGAGATGATCGGTACTAGGTGATTCATCACAAAGTCTATAAATATCTTCCTAGCCTTAATGTCATTCTTCTTCCATTAGATTTTCTCAATATCATTTGAAAGCTCAATCGTATTGTTTTCCATGAAATAAAGAAGATCATTCTCCTCCTGGGTTTCCAAGAGTTGAAGTTTGAGGCTCCATCAAGCCTATCTTCTACTTCGATACTGTTCACCATCTTCTTTTCCACACAAGTTCTCCTTCAAAGATCTGCCCTAGAAGGTTTACTTGAGTGCTTAAACAAATCTGATCAGATCTTTTCTTAGACCCCCTCTGATACCATGTTTTTATTATCAGCGATGATTAAGCAGAAATTAACAAATTGAAAGAACAATAAAACACAGAGTTACACTACGAAAACCTTCCAACTTGAAGGTGAAAAACCCAGCAATAATATCACTTATATATATTGAATTGACTGATTACAATATAGCCAAATACTAAGGCTTCTTCACAATGTCGATCTGCAACCACTACAATATATATATATTGATCTGAATATTAACAAATAAATCAATCCACCTGAGATGATATGCATATCAATTAGACTTTATTGATCTGCCAATAGCCACAACTTCATTCGTAGATGTATACTAATCTTCCTTCTGTAGATGAATATCGCTAGAGATATGTATACCTTTGTCTATGTGTTCAATATGCTGGTCTTATTATCGCTGTAGATATTAATATGTCTGTGTATATGTATCGATATGCACACTATCAATTTGGTGTGATACTTAGCCTTCGCAATGTTTATATGTTGTATATCATCAATCTGTTCTAGATGAGTTATGCCTTGTCTTTGATCTGCCTGTATATGCCACTATCTCAATGTGAATCGACTTGCCTCCACATGTATTCAATCTGCACTCGAATTATATAAACTCGCATAGATATTGATCTGATCCTTATCGCTGATCGTATTCAATGATCCTTGTATGTTTTTCACTTGTCCAAATGAGAGATCATGTGTCTCTAATATATGCACAACGTACCCTTTCACCAAGGGTCATGACTATATCTAAGGAAAGTTGGTGAACCTTGTATGTCGGCTTAATCAAATAAATATATTTAATACAAAAACATTAAGTAATAATGATATATATTGCCTTGTATAAACGTCCAAGGATGATAGGCCAATTGGACGTTTATTTAGTCTCATGTCTGTCTGGAGATTCTGAACGCAGCTATTAACATTAACACTTAAATAAGTGGAGAAATTAAAGGGCATCGAAGAAGAATTCAAACTATTTTACGATGACAATGAAAATGTACCAAGAATCTACAATACAAGGCAATGTGAGCATGAAAATGTTAAGACTTAAGAGCTTATAACCATGGACTCAAAATATTACTTGTAAAGTTAGAAAAACAACCTACTAACGGAATTTAAAAAAATGGGTCATTGAAGGTTTTCCTTCGTTAAGAAAACAAAATGGAAGTTGTGCCATTGACATAATGTGTCAAAGCATATAACAAAGCAATGATTATAGGAAGTGGGTCACAATATGCCTTACAATCTAAAATACAAATGCATGAAGATGATGGTTCAAATGGAAGCAATGAAAATGAAACAAGAGTGTTCAAGCCTTAAGGAGATGCATGCTTCAAATGATGAAGACATTGAAGGTGGAGAAAAAAAGAAGAGAAAATTTGAAAGAACTCTGGTGTTTTTATTGCGACCATGAGGCTAACACCAAAGGTAAATGTTCCAAGTAAATGTTTTATGACACTTGCTGAGTTATGGATCATTCACTAAATGAATTCTCCTACAATCTAAAAAATAAGAGTACACAAGTGCTTTTTGCACAAGGAGTGCAATTCACTCCACCAAGCAGTCCACTAAAGCTACAAAATAAAATAAACACATCTCCAAGTGCCTGTTGAAATCAAAGCAAGGGGGGTCACAGATGGATACGATATGACTACAAAGATCACCCTATCATATAATGTTGGTAATGTAACAAATGGGAACATTTCACAAGAAACTGCCACAACAAAGCAAGAGTATTGTGCATATGGTGTGGACTTGGCGATCATGCAAATGCAAAGTGCTCAAAGCAAAAGGTCAACATCAACATAATTGATGTAGAAAGACATAACGAAGTATTGACAACTACCCAAGCGCGAGAAACGAAATCTATGCACCTAGACCCACGTACAAAGAAAGAAAGACTTCATAAAACAAGAGCTAAGGTGAAGTATGCTATGGTTCACAAATGTTGCCACTCAAATGCTAAAGTACAATAACAAATCAAATGTAATCTAATGAAATTATTGCAAGGTAAATACTTTAAACCATTGTACCAATTGAAGCTGTAAATTTTTCACAAAGTATTCCCAAAATTAGAAATGTTATAACCAAGGTTGCACGGAGACGGGGGTACTTGTATACTTCGGAGATGAGTACAAGTATGGCTATTTTTTCAAAATAGGAGACAAGTACTTTGGGTGCGTCAATTTTTTTCAAGGTTACCTGGAGACGTGGAGACTTGGAGGTCTCTAGTACTGGTACCGGCACCAGTACCGGTACAGCTATTTTACAAAAAATAGGAGACGAGTAACTGGAGATGACAAATTTTATTTTTAATATAATTTAATATTTTCTAAGAAATACCATAGTTTCATAACATAGTGCTTTGAATACAAGAACAATGGAAAGTTATAAGTATGAACATTGAACATTAAAAGTTTAAAGAGTCAAAGACTAATACTAAATAGTAATGCATATTAATATTGAGTCAAACAGATCAAAACTCACATTGCATATCTCATAATCATCTGGTTTCTGAATATCGCATATGATCATCATCATATCAGATTAATAATCACTGAGATTATCATTACATATTGAAATTTGAAATTCAAAAATATATAGTTTGATGCTAAATCGCTGGTATGCAAACAAAAAACTCAGAACTCCAAAGAAAAATCAGAAATCTATCTAGTATCATCTACTCCACAATGCAGTGATCATAAAAAAAACATTAAAATGAGGGTCAAAATACAAAAAATGACTTAATGTTGTATTTTAAATTTGTTTTTAACTAGGAGATGGGGGTGAGACTTGATTTTTTGGAATCGGAGACTCGGATTCTTCGGGAGACTTCGCCATGAAGTCTCCAAGCATTGTTGAAGACTCCGGAGACGCGAAAAGCCTCTGAGACGCATCTCCGTCTCCGAGACGCATTTGGAGGGGGGTAGACAGGTCTCCGGGTAACACTGATTTTTTTATATATAATTTAATATTTTATAGAAAATCTGAAAATATAGTGACATTGAGTTTTCAAACAAGAATAGTGATAAAGTTTACTGTCAAACATTAATTTTGAAGATTAAGTACACAAATTGAAATGTCATGCCATCATTTTATCAAAGTTTCAAACTGATTAGTGATAAAATATTGAAATAAGCTTGATAACCAGCAAGCTGATACGTCAACAAAAAAATGAAACAAAAATCAGAAATCTTAATCAAGGTCCTTAGCTATGATGCTCTCCACTGAGTACCCGGTACTAGGGTATGTGTACCAATACCCAGTACGCATCCCAGGGGTATGGGTACAAGTACCCATGCAACACAGGTTATAACTAATACTGTATGTGAAAGGAATAAGCTGGTACACATTGGCACAAATTTAGAATCTTGTGATACTGAATACCCCACAACCAAACCTCCATTGTTGGGAGACCAAGTGATTGATCTCTTGTTATCGGTAGTTAACCTGTCAAAAAACTAACAATGGTGCTCATAAAGATCCTTGAAAAGAATCTCACTAACACAATTATTGAAGGTGGGTCTGGTGTTAATGTAATTTCGAAAGACACTTTGAGAATTCTAGGTCAGCCGGCCACTTGGCCTCCGGGAATTAAATTATTAATGTACTAGCAACTTTGATGGCCCAGAAGGTACTTATTAGAACTCAAACATTTTTATTAAAATTTGTGGTCATTCACTACAATACAGTTCACTATTAGGTTGAGGTTGGTTTGTAGCAAATGAACCTAACCACAACTAGAAAAAGAACACTCTCTATGAAAACGAGGGTAGAAAATATATATTTAATTTGAAAAATCAAGCAATAGGTGAGGAAGTGGAAATCAATGGAAATTGTATTATTTTTTATTTTTCCAAGGAGTTTGAAGGTAATCTCACATTTTTGTGTTGTTGATGATTTCATTTTGAGCAATTGTGCTTGTATTTCTTCGATGGATAATAACCATTGAAGTTGGATTACAACGGATAATCTCATCCAAAGGTTACAACTGTGCCTGAGGAATCAACAGTTTCAGCAAGTTGATCTTGAGGCAAAGGAAGTATCCATGGCAAAGGAGAGGAGAACATGAACAAATCCCTTGAGTGTTATTGATATTCATGCAGATATCATTGTTGCAACAGTGTCAAGGACCTATCTAAGGCATGGGCACAAGATTCATTATATTGCTACTTATACTAGTCATTTATGTAAGCTCAGCTACCACATTCAGAATTTTGTTTTTGATGTCATGGATATCATAGTCCATAAGTTTTGTGTACCTAAAACACTTGAGAAATTTTATATATTCAAATAAGTTGTGTTTCCTTCAACTCAAACTTTGTACTTATTTGTTTAATGTATACTTGTGTATATCATCAATTTGATTGATAGAAGAGTATATCCCCTATATTTAGTATGGGGAGTTTTACAGGGTTGGGAAGGAGAAAGTAACAAAGGAAACACCTACCTCCTGCCATCCCTGGACAAAGAGATAGTTGTTCCACCACCCATTCCGACCATGCCTCTCCTCATCCCACCCACTCTGTGGACTATTAAAATAATGATGTAATGTTTCTAAAGGTCATCTTTAGTGAGTTTAGTTTTATCAGTTAGCTTCTATTTTCGTATTCAGTTAACAGTTGTTTCGTTTAGACAGATTGTCTTGTACTTTTCTATTTATGGAGACTTTGGCTCCATGGTTTAATATCGAACTATCAGGTTTTATAACAAGGGCCTGTAGGGCCTGCTTGCTTTGATCTGTTTGGAAAAAGTCTTTAAATCTTTATAATTCATGGTTTATTTAATTCACAAAGTCTATGTCAAGTCCAACACTAGTAACTGTGATGTATACACACATACAAGTAAAAAATATATACACATATATTTGTATTGCATCCAATGTCATCTAAAAGGATTTCATATATGTAAAGAATATTGTACCCATATTTGTATCCTTATCAATATCCATAAAAGTTAGGTAGGATTTCTTTTTACTAGATTTTCCCCCCTTGTTGACACTATTTGTCACACACTAAAGGCTTCCTTCTATGTTGAGGTAGCACTGCAGTTTAGCTTGGTGGAATATCTTAAATTACGATCATGTTTTCTAGAAAAATTAACACATGAACTGATTATTGAAGCCTTGGTATTTTTCCTCTAGTTAGAAGCATTCTTACCATTCTGCTAGCAATTACCACACTAGTTCAGTCAATGTAGCAGCTATTCACAAACAATGACCATTTCAGAGTTATACTATGGATCAAATTGAAGAAAAAAAAATGAGTCTCACTAAGATTCATCACATTAACAACATTTGTAGAGTGATTCTAGAACACCTGTCAATATTGAATTTCACAATGAAATATGGATCAAACTAAAGCAAAGAAGAGACACTAAGAATCACCACATGAACCATATTTGTAGAGGTGATTCTAGAATGCCTGACAATATTGAATTTCACTATGAAATGCATGCAAGTCAAGTTCTATAGAGAAGTAAATACCTTAGCACAGTCACCCAACCAAGTCATAATACACCGTGCACCATTAAACAAATCTCCCAATGCAGTAAGTGTTACCTGTTAGAATGAAACTTGAATGGTCAGAAGGTAGACCTAACCCTGGATTTAGACTACAATTTATCTTGGAACAAACCTTGTTGATTCATCTCCTAAGCAGTTTACAAAGTTAAATATATCTACATTGTTGGGAGCTAACCCAGATTCGTCAGCAAAAAATCAAGCTACAAGAGAAGCCTACAAAATATCAGTGACAATGGAAATCAAATTTTGGCCCATTAAAAAGGTAAACGGTCGTTTCTTATCCTTACTTTGGCAGCATAATTACATGCATTGTAGAGTGCAATATCATCAGAAAATCCTCTTTCTTTCAACCTGTTTTTGATCTGATTACGAGCCCCAATAAATGTCACTCCATAAACCGAAGTCATAACAGTTTGCTTAACTAATTTTCTGTCAACCTGTAGAAATCAAACACTTAGCTAACTGCCAAGAAACATTAACAGATCTTGTGATGCTAGACAAAAAATTTCAGCCGGCAACAAATCCTGCAAAATTTGTTGTCTGTTTAGCTAAAAGTAAACAAAAATTAGAGATGTAAAAATTCTGATGCAATGACATTGCTAAATAATATTAAAGATTCAAATTTCCAAAACAATAGAAATATATGTAATAAGCATCTATATATGATAAGTAAAGCAATGAACTAACCTGCCCAAGTAATAACTTGGCATTCATTGTATTCCGGTTTTTTGCAGGATTTCCATTAGCATCCTTTTGCATGATTTCATCCACCCTTGCCCATTCCAAAATAAGCAAACAAATCAGGTCCAACACAATGAAGTTTAATCAACAATCTGCAAAAGGATAAACTAGTAGAAGACTGCTTCAAGTGATACATATTTCAAGAATGTGAGGGTGAGAGAAAGATAATGCCTGTTTGTTAAGAAACAGGGAAAGTTATATAAAAAATGTTTGGGAGAATACCAGAGAAATAAAAGTTGATTGGAAATCATTTCAATTATTATGAGTACTATATCATCAATTAGAATGAAAAAGTTCACTTCAATCCTTGGAATCATAGTTACAAAACTCGCCCAAACTCAGGTAATCCCAAGCCAAACTAATCAAAATGAGTCCAAGAAACTTGCAAACCAACTACCCAGTGAGTATATTCGAACCTAACAAGTCTTGTTTGCAAAACCCAATGATAATAGTTAAGTGGGGAAAAAAGGTTAAAACTTGTAGTGTCGAGAATTGCATATCCTTAGCGTCTATTCCCTTAGTGTTTGTGTAGGCTCATTTCAATCCTCACATTAGCCTTTTCCCTTCTCAAGCTGCTCAGAATTCCTTTTCAACAATCACCTTTTTGTGCCATTTTTGCATTTTATCCCTATGTCTTTCTCATCTCCTACTAGTTTTAAGTGCAAATTGCCTAGAGCCTAGACACTAGCACCCAGGCCTAAAAGTGTATTTAGCTTTGTTATAATAAGTTGTTAGAACAGCTATTTGATCTCAAAAAACTATTTCATTCAAAACATTGTTCAAAAAGTTTAGATTAAAATTTTACTTCCTGGCTAATGAAACCTCTTCTTTCTGGAGCTACAATTCATGTTGCAAAAATTATACAACAGATTTCATTTACCTTAGAGCATAATCCCTCTACACCATTAATACTTCAATAGGAGGGGATGTAAATATTCATAATGCATCACTAAATCTTAACGATCAATCATGCTTCAAGTTACCTTTACTTGATAAAAGTAATAAGTTCAATTGGATAATTGATATTTTAAAGTAAGTTTTAGGAAAATTCAGCCAACTACTATCTAGCCAGATAGAATGGTCTAAAGGCAAAGAAAAGAAACATGTTTTAATATCATAATCCAAGCTACTATCTTATACAAATGTAAGTGGTGAAATCATCGATGCACTTATCGCTGATTTATTGCCAATAAGTGATTTTATTGCAATAAAACATGCACGGCAATAAATGGCTACACTTTAACGCCGATTTTTAACAGAAATCCAAGTTCTTGATGTGTCATACTAGAATGTCAAGGTTACTACCCTCTATATATTATTTTGATTGTGAAAAAGATGCAAAGTACTCTAAGTGAGATGAAAGATTTGTGGGTTATGTTATTACAGAAATTTAGCACATGAAGGTTACTAGCACATGAAGGTTACCAAAATATTCATTGACGAAATAAGAAGGGAAAGCCTTGATATAAAAAACTATAAGAGTGAGAGACAACCCACATTATGAATGTGAATAAATAAAAAAAGAATATACTATAGTGAATTCAAGCATAAGTATATCCTAAAGTCAGAATGACTTTATTAAAGGTACAGCTTGAGCTAACAATTAATTGACCATTACTAAAATAACAATTATTTTAACACCCTCAATGGTAAATCTCCTAACTACACCAAGCATATCCCAAAATTTTACAAATTTGTCAGCACCCAAAGACTTGGTAAATAACTGGTCCTATATTGGACAATAATGTAACAAAATAGATGTATCTTCTACATGTTGTCTAATGAAGTGTACTCAAGGAAGCTTGGATTCTTGGAACATTATTGTCAAGGAAAAATGTCATAGGCTCTATTTTTGGCATCTTCATGTCACATGCTTCTTCAACTACTCAACATTTTGCTTTACTTGAGGAAAATACTATTACATGTTGCTTCTGTTTACCCTCGTGGGGTAACAGACAGATATGTAACCACAAGCAAATATTCAAGTACGCAACATAGAAGACAATAGGCTATTTCATTCATAATCATAAGAACTTCTACATATCAATCGTGTCCACAACACAAGAACAAGTGTATACATATAATCCCCGAAGGGTCACGACCAATTGTCGCATCGTAACGGTCTCGGTTACTAACTACCGAGATTAACATAACATAACTTTACTACAACCGTATAACATTTATGCCGACAACATCATCCCCCCCAAAAAAACAAGTCGTCTCCGACAACTTACAACAAAACGGAGATAATGCCTAGTACAAAGAAAACACAAAAAAAACACAGCTAAGTAGAAGGGGGCATCCCTGGAACCGACAGTTGGGACGCCCTCAACATAGCCCACTGCCTCAGCTGGTAGACCTGCTGCGTACGGATAGATAGGTCCGCCTGGAGCTGTGAGTTCACTTCCACTACCTCCTTCAACATCGAAACCGCCTCCTGACATTCGGCCTTAGCCTCCTGACACTCTGCCTGTGTCGCAGTCTTGGCAGCATTGGCTGCCTCTCACTCTGCCAACAATTGTGCCCGCTCCTCCTGCCATGCATGACGCTCCTCCTCCCAAGCACGACGCTCTGCTACTAGCTCGGCGGCCATCTCCTCCCGAGCTCTCTCTGCGGCCTCCCGAGCCCTCTCCCGAGCGGCTCCTTCATCCCGTGCCGTGAGGATGGTCTGCACCAATTGCCGACCACTACCAATCACCTTCTCCAAATTGTTCATGTAGACTGCCAGATCTTCCTGCATCAGAACTTCCACCGGTTTCCCCTTCCGTGCCGGCCTCCTGGAGGTCTCTGGCTCTGCACTCCCACTATCTACTGGCTGGAAGTCATCTCGGCAGGGAGACATAATAGTAGATCCCCGTGCTACCGGTGCGACAGACTTCCTTGCCAAAAATGCTCCTGCCCAATCTAACACAGATGGCTCACTCGGAGTCACCGGCTCTTCCTCCCTGGGCCCTCTGCTCACCGAATCGTCATGATCAGACTCGATCATCACTGCATCTCTAGATGTCACTACCGGCTCAACTCCTACCATCTCCAACGGTACCTCACCAGGCTCAGGCTCAGACCTACTTGGTGCTGCAAACTGGTCCATTAATTCTGCCATCTCACTGAGAGGAGGGATACTCTCCTGATCTCCTGTCTCCAACCCTATCTCCAAATCTGGAAGTGAATCCGGACTAGCAGCTCGCTCCGGTGCTAGGGGAGCGACTACCGTGGGAGTCTCTATTGTCTACTCTGCTACGGCAACAGGTACTACTGCCTTATCAGCTATAGGCGTGGCAACAGATAATGATAGCTGTACTGGAATCCGCATGTGGCCAAACGCGGGAATGGCCGTGGGACCGGGAACCAAAGCAACTGTGGTCCCACGGGAGGGTACCGAACAAGGAAATAATAGCGGTGTTGCTGACACCACCCGCACGTCCTCCTCATCATCGTCCTCCGGACTGCTGCCCTCTTCGGAAGTCACCTCCCGACCACTGTCCGTGTGTCCACTCACTTCTGTCTCTGGTCTGCTACGTTTCCCCAGACCTATCTCTCTGGCCGCTGAGTGTATCTAAGTGACGCCACCGCATGATCGGGGGTTCACCTGGCACCAAGAGTCCCGGCTTGAGCTCGGATGCTCAAATCTCTGCTGGAATCTGACGCTCTGCAGCATCCAAGAACAGGCCAATGGCATAATGTGGCATGTAGAATGTTCGGTGCTGCAAAGTCATGAATGCGTACATCCACTATGCTAACACCGTCGCCCAGTCATACTGCCTACCTCCCAGAAGAAAATTCATCAACGCCACCTGTTGAAATGAAATATCTGAAGCACGACTGGCCCCCGTAAGCCTCTTTACCACATCCATAAGTGCGCACCAATGGCCTTCCTGAATGAATGTTTTCTTTATCCCCCGGTGATAAGACACCTTTCGGAGAGACTCCTTCTCTGCAGGTGTGAGGTCCTCCCTGCAAACCAACCTGATATAAAAATCTTTGGTTTCCGTGGCCATCTTCTTGGATTTCAAATCCACTGGTAGTCCCTTCTCTAGTAACCCGAAGACTCTGCAAAACTCTACTGCTGTAAATGAGACCGTCACTGAATGCCCCAAATATGGTATGGTGCTGGTCTTCGAGAAACCATCAAAGGCTTCAATCAGTGCCCGCAGTGCGCCTTCGAAATCCCGAATGCAAAATATGGGCATTTGAATCACTCAGTGCACCTGAGCCCGTGCCAAATTATCCTTGTAAATGCGAGTGTTGGGATCATTATTATTCTCCTGCCACCATCTACGGCAGTCCAAGCCATTCAAGCCCTCAAAAGAAATATTTTGTGGTGTAACTGCCTCTTTCTCAAACCCTGCAGGTGCCATTTGATGCTTGTAAACTTGCAGCTTCTTCCCAGTGCCACTGCCTGCAACCTTTGGTGTATGTCTACTCATGCTGCCGATACCCTCTTCCAATTTCTTCTTCCAATTTCTTTTGCCTGCCGATTGCATTTTAATGAATTCTTGCTGCTTTTCTGGTTATATAACCGTTTCTCAACTGCTTTTCTCCTTGTCTTTATTCTCCTGTGGTTCCGTACGGATGCAACTAAAATATTATTACTCTTATGAATTTATGAAATGCTTCCTCTCTATTGCGTAGGGATACTCCTTCCTATTGGCGTATGGACACCCTTGTGTTTCCCTACCATACCTACGGCAATGCTTCCAATGTGCCTTATAGGACCGTACGGTTATCCTGGTGAAGCAATGCATAAATTTGCTTAACATATCTTTGCTGTTGTACTCTTATTTCCTTGCCGCATGGTCATGTCTCCATCTGTGTGATCTTACCGTACGGTATCATTGAGTTTTCACTTGGCAATCATGATACCCTGCAAACAAATTAACACTATTCTTCATTCGTTTCATTTGCTAAACCGTTATGTGTGTCGTCTTTGGAAGGATCGAAACCAGTGTGGAATTCCTAAAGCCGTTACAAACTTAGTGTTTAGGAATGAACCCACGGTTTCTAAATCAACACTCTATCAACAAATGAAACATAAGTGCCATTGCATGTTACTCTGTCATATAAACTCCAACTATATTCTCTGTCAAACAAGGTAAAGCCCGAACACAATACCACGCGCTCTTGACATTTAAGAGATTGCTCAGCAATCACCACAAACCCATTAGTAAACACGGCATTACGGTTTGATAACTTTACCCTCAGCTACACCAGTTACAAACACTCTGCCAGTCACCTTTTCCAATCTCTCAAACTGCGACCTCCACACACCTCCATGCGAGACTGCTACAACACGGATGAGCCACATGTAGATTTAGATGTTCCGCCACCGTTCTTATCTTCAAATGCAAGGCGAATGTGTACTCCTAACAACTATTCATTGGTAACATTTTCGTTAAATGAAGCCGTGCGTATCATGCAGCCTAGCTATTTAGGTTGTGTGTTGACATCTTCAGCTGGGCAATGGAGAAGACGTGTAAACATCATCAATCTTCAAGCCGATTCAGTTTTTTAATGACATCCACACTGAATTCATCATCATCAATCTTCAATGACTCAAGACATTTTACTGTTGCATCCTTTATAAAAGGTAATGAAACCCGATATATATTATAGTGAAGTCGCACTTAAATGCCCTATCCGCACAGTACATTCTCTTCCTTCGTTACTCTAAGCTGCTGTACAGCCATACGGTTCATAATTATGTCTTCGGCTATAATTTACATCTTCGTTTAATACTTTTATGTCTTCACACCTTATGTCTTTGTTCAGCATGTTATGTCTTCGTTCACCATGTCTTCACTCAATATGTCTTCGTTCACTGTCTTTACTCAATATGTCTTCGTTCATTATGTCTTCGCTCAATATGTCTTCGTTCATTATGTCTTCGCTCAATATGTTATGTCTTCGTCTTCGGACTTTGTCTTCGGATTTTATGTCTTCGTCTTCGGACTTTATGTCTTCGTCTTCGGACTTTGTCTTCGGACTTTGTCTTCGGGCTTTGTCTTCGTCTGGTGTTTTTTTTTTTTTCTTTTTTTTTCTTTTTTTTTTTATTTTTTTTTTTTCTAATTGCCAGGCTCCTGCCTGTGCGTCTCTGGCCGTTGATGATATACTTTGAGTTTTGAGCCATTAACAGCCTCCGGAATTTCCTTTCCATCAAGGGTCCAGAGTTTGACAAATCCATTTGCTGCGACCTCTCGGACCTTGTAGGGGCCTAACCACTTAACCTTGAACTTGCCGGGCTTGATCTCATTTCGGCCATTATATTTCAATACTAACTGCCCCAGAGTGAACTTCGTCCGGCGGATGTGCTGGTCGTGCCAGTGTTTCCTTCGTTGCTGGACCACGTCTGTCACCCATTGTGCCATCAACCTTCGTTCATCGAGCTTGTTTAGCGCATAGAGGCGCTCCCTCAGGCTCTCTATATCGCCAAGTTTATTATCGATAGCAATTCGGAGGCTCGACACCATGAACTCCATCGGCACTACCGCCTCCTGTCCATACATCAATTGGAACGGTGTCTGGCCCGTTGTCACCTTGTAAGTGGTGCGGTATGCCCATAACACCGACGGCAGTTTCTCCTCCCAATCTTCCTTTTCTACCCCGCATGACTTATAGATGACAAAGACTAGAATCTTGTTGGTCGCCTCCGCTTGACCATTGGCCCTCGGGTAAATACGGACTAGACAAGGAGTGAAAAATTTTGAACTCTGTCGTAAGGAGTCTCACCACATGATTTACAGAATGGCCTCCTCTATCACTCATTATCTGAAGTGGGATCCCGTACCTTGTGATAATTTGTTCATAAATGAACCTGGCTGTACTTACAGCGGTGTTGTCTGGTAGGGCCCATGCTTCGACCCACTTCGTCAAGCACTCCGTGGCTACCACAATGTATGTGCATCGCCGAGGTCTGCTAACTTTTAAGGGCCCCACAAAATCAAGCCCCCAACGTTCAAATAACTCCTGCACAGTCGAAGGGTTCAATGGCATAAAATCTCATTTTAATGGTTTCCCGGCCCTTTCGCACGTATCACAGCTGCCAACCCATTCTCTGGTGTCACTGTGTAGCGTCGGCCACCATAGTCCGGCCAGCAGTACTTTTCTGGCCGTTGTGTCTGGCCCCATATGGCCTCCTGCCGGTCCTTCGTGAGCCTCCTTTAGGATACCCGGGATCTCTTCCTCCATCACACACCATCGGAGTACTTGATCCGTCCCCATTTTATAGAGAAGTCCATTGATAAGTTGAAAGGTTCGGCTTTTCAGAACCAGTTTGCGTCATTCCCCTGGTGGCATGTCCTGAGGGAACTGGGACGTAGATAGGTACTCACCGATACGAGTGTACCAAGATGGTAAAACCGCAATCCGGAACAAGTGCGCATCCGGAAAATCATCATTCACCCCCTCTGCTCGTTCTCCCGACTTGATCCGTGACAATTGGTCGGCAATCACATGGCTCTTCCCCGGCCGTACTATAATATTGAATGTGAACTCTTGCAGTAATAACAGCCACCGACTCACCCGTCCTTGAATAATGGGTTTATTCACCAAGTACATCAGAGCTTGGTGGTCTACATAGAAAGTGAAGGGTGTCGCCAACAAATAATGCCTGAACTTCTGAACGGCGTAAACCATGCCGAGTGCTTCCCGTTCGGTTGTACTGTAATTCCTCTCAGCTTTTGAGAGTAGCCTACTGGCGAAGTAGACCGGGTGATCCAACCCATGATCCCCAACTTGTGCCAATGTTGCACCTATTGCATAGTTGGAGGCGTCGACGTGCACATGAAATTCTCTGTCCCAATTCAGGTAGGCCAATATTGGTGCCGCCAACAGTCGTGATTTCAATTCCTCAAAGGATTCCGACTGCGCCGTTCCCCATACGTACGGTTCCCCTTTTCTTGTGAGGTTATCCAGGGGGTAAGATATCTGGGAGAAATTTTTTATAAACCTCTGGTAATATCCGATGTGTCCCAGAAAAGATTTTACCCCTGAGACATCCTGTGGGGGTTCCATCTCCACAATCACCCGAACTTTATCCGGGTCTGTTTTAAGTCCCGCTTTACACACTGTGTCCGAGTAGTCTACCCTGCGGTACCATGAATCTGCATTTCTTCGGGTTCAGTGCGAGTCGTGCCCTCCGGCACCTGTCCATACATTCTCCGAGTGCCTTCAGATGCGTCTCCTCCCCACTGTAGATGGACCAGTCATCCAGGAACGCCTTGAAGTTACCCATGGACATCTTATCGAAAATGTGGAGAATTATTCGTTGGAACGTTGCCGGAGCATTGCAGAGACCGAAGGGCATTCGGTTGTAAGCATATACTCCGTCCTCCACCACGAATGTCGTCTTCAGCGTATCTTCCTCCGCTATTGATATCTGATTATAGCCGAAAAATCCATCCATAAATGAATAGATTTCATGGCCGGCCACCTCTTCAAGAATAGAGTCCGTGAACGGTATGGGAAACGGATCCTTAATGGTGACTGCATTGAGACGCCGGAAGTCGACACAAATCCAGATCTGGTTGCCATCTTTTTTAAGAGATATTACGATGGGGGATACCCATTCGCTATTCTGCACCCTAAAGATAATCTTGGCCTCCAGCATTCGTTCAATCTCCTCTTGTACTTTCGCAACGTAGTTTTTATTCATTCTGTACGATCGTTGTCGTACTGGTACTACGCCTGGTACCAACGGGATACGGTGAACACATAACTCCGGTGGGACTCCCTTCAAATCCTTATAAGTCCACGCGAATACATATTTGTACTCGATGAAGATCTTGAACGCGGTCGTTTTCAGCACTGGGTTCCAGTCGTCTCCTACCAAAATGATTTTCTTATCCGTCTCCGTACCCAGATTCAAAGGTTTCACCGTTGGTTCTTCGTACTTCATGGCCTCCTTGTTTTTAAACTGATGTAAGGGTACAGTATCCATTGTAGCTTCTCCTTCCTTATACTCCCCGTACTCTGGAGGATATTGATCTGGCTCTTCTTCTTCGACGCTTAATACGTTACAGGAGGGTGAGAACATCTCATAATCCTCCTGTTGCCAATGGAACAATCCATTTAGTGAATCCGTGTCATCCTCCGAACAGCATCCTCCGAGATTTAGAATGCCTTCGGCATCCAGATCCATCCCCTCTCTGCCTTCGTCTCATGGGTCATTCTCCCCTTCAGATTCAGATCCCAAGGAGGAGGCAAGTTCCTCGCTCACCAACTAAGTCCGGAGATCAATAGTAAATTTCTTGCCTCTGCTCTCCATCAAGAGTGTATTCCGTTTCCAGTTGTGGTTTGCCTTCGCTGCCACCAACCATCCTCTTCCGAGTATGGCGTCGTACCCTTTCTGTTTTAATGGGATGACCACAAAGTCGAGCACAAAAAGTTGTGCACCCACGGTGACCTGCTGTGCCATCAACATGCCGAGGGGTTTAATCCCGTGTTGATCGACACCTAACAGATTAAACGTAGGTGGCCACAGAGTGGGCTTTCCTAGCTTTTTCCATGTGTCCTCCGGGAGGACGTTTACCCTGGAACTGTCGTCTACTATAGTATCTGTGAGGATGGTGCCCAGAATGCCCATCTCCACCACAGCTGGATGTCTGCCATTGTTAAGGGTAAGCACAACTGGATGTGTTGCCGAGCTTCCTGGTATGGAAGCGTCCGTGTGTCTCGGTTTGGGTTTATCAACCTTTGTATCCAACAGCACTGTCCCCAATTGAGGCATGGTGTGTAGGAGGTCCTCCAGTTTCACAGGTACCTCCAGTTGAAGCATCTGTCGTACAATGTTCCTCTCCGCGTCTGTGCAGTAGGGTCCAGATGACTCGTGTGTCTCTCCCCGTTGGGCTTTCATGGCCCTTTCTATTTCCTCCCTTGCTTCCGCCATTCTCTGCTTCTCCGTACGGGGATGGGGGTATTGGGCTTCCTTTGCTTGCCCTCGGGTAAGAGAAAGGATGGCTTCTTTAACCCATGTGTTGCCTTCGATATCAATCAGATTGGCCCCTACGCCAGACTTCGGACAATCGGCATCTTCGTGGTCACCGGGGCCGCACCACCGACATAACTTTTGAGAGGCATCATTATTATTACACTCTCATGCGTAATGACCCCATTGGTTGCAAGCCCTACATTGAATCATTGGGCGTCCCTTCGCATCGTATTGGACCCTGCTTCGAGTGGAATTATTATTATTCCCCCGTCCACCTCGTCGGTTTCCTCGGTAGCCTCCGGAAGATGCATTATTGTTTGAATCCGATGTGGAAGGCTGCTCCTGTGCAAAGAGCACTTGCTGGTTACGTGCCTTCAGATTGTATGGACATTCCTTCGTAGAATGTCCCATGATCTGGTAGATGCCACAGAATGCCTTCTTGGGATAGGCACCCTTCGTGTGGCCGCTCTCCTTACAATCCGTGCACCACAGTTCATCATCCTTGCTTGTGGTCCCCTTCATTGACTTGAATTCTTTTAACATCCGTTCCATATCCTTCTGAAGGGCCGTAACTTTCTTCTTTGGCTTCTCGTCGCTGGTACTCCCCTCTTCCGACGTATCGTCTTCAGAGGATGATGAAGATCTATTCTTCTTCTTTTTGGCCGTCTTGTTTTCGCTTTCCAGGTCCATGGACCGGTTGTATGCATTATCGTAGGATGTCGGAGGCACAATTTTCATCTTTCGCCGTAACTTAGGGTTCAGGCCCTCGACAAACCACCTCTTCTTTAGGCCATCAGCCAGTTGGCTTTCCATCTTTCCCACTAATTCCTTTAGCCAGCGGCCATACTGTAATGTCCCCTGTTGGGGTTAAGGACTATAACTACTAATTTGTAATGTTTAGATGCTGCTATGATAGAGGTTAGATTGCTATTTATGATATGATCCTTAGTTATTTACAAATGCGAATTGAGATATTGCTTATAGCAATAATATTGTTGTATGATCTTTCAGCGCTTGCAATGTCTGGTATATAAATATTGCTTAATAGCATATAGTTGTTGTCTCAAATAATGAATTATAATCTTGCAGTGACTGTTAGGATGTCATGTCTGATATATACGATCTTTTCCTATGATCAAAGGTGTTATCTCTGATATAAACTTATGTGCTTATCTGACTAATGTCTAAGAAGGCAATTCCTTGATATGAACATATCTAAATGGATTATATATAAAGGTTATCTTTTTTTTTCCATAGCCAATCGACATTGTTCATATATAAGATTTGAATAGGCACAGTGAACCGTTGCCTTCATTTGCTGTGTTCACTGCGTTGATTAATTATAACACAATAAGTGGATCGGTTATTATGAACCGATGGTGTAATATGATTAAGTCTAATTGTATGGAACGATAAAATAATCAAGTGTCGATAATTATCCATTGCTTGAGACATTTAATAATAATCATTCATTGCCTTTCTACGGGTCTTATTCCATTATCGTTTTGACTATAACCTATGCCCATCTTACCTTTTCCATGCTGTTATTACGTGACCGTTGTATAGAAGATCATCTCTTCACAAGTCAACACCTAATTTGAGTTGACGATATAATCGGGAGTTCTCTTCTCCATATTCATGTCTTTGTAAGGACTTCCAAGCCGGATTTCCAATTAGGCCAAAGCTTTCGTGCATTGACTTCATTCATACCACCGTTGATTAATATCAATCATGTCTTGATTATTATAATCTTCGATTATTATATTTGTTTGCTAATCTTCACCATAATGTTCCGATAGGAATAATCGCCTCCTTCGAACAATGCTTCTAACGATTACAATATCCGACAGTGCACGTTTTATTAGAGAATGTTTGTGTAATTTTAATGCCTACGTGGCTGGTGATTCGGCATCTTCCTAAGTCGTTGACCAGTATCTGGGCATCCCGTGGGTTATCCATTATTGATTATTATATTTTATATAATATTAAGATATGATATTATTATGATTTGATTATATCTTTCCTTCATTCAATAATATATAATTATTTATATTTTAATATTTATTTGTAATTAATATAGATAATTTTAGTAGATTTAATTATTTATATTTATTAATTTCTTTATATTCATATTTGTATTTTTATTACTATTATATTTTGCTAATTATTATTATATTAATAAAAATATTATGTCAATATATTAATAATATATTATTATTAATATTATTGTCAATTATTACTTTATTATATCATATTATATTATTTTATTTGTCCATTCATTGATTTTAATTATTATTAATTAATTATTAAATCTTATTTAGGAATGGGGATATTACACATACGCCCATACAGTCTCCTTCTTACCTTGCTTTGTTCCATAGATTTCGGAGACTATCTCGTTATCATCTCGGAGAAGCTGGAATTCCTTCTCGAATGCTTTCTTCAATTCATCCCACGTAGTTACCTTGTTTTCATCCAAGTCTGAATACCAGTCAATAGCCACTCCTCTCAGTGTGGCGGAGAACTGCTTCATCCATTCATCCTGGTTAGTCACCCCGTTGGCTGACCAGATGGTTTCGCATGTACGGCAATGCCGTGCTGGGTCGTCCTTTCCATCATCATGAAACTTTGGTAACTTTTCTTTATGAGTCGCCATAAGTGGTTGGGTTGTGTGTTGTCCAGCACCACCGCCTGTGGTACCCGCACCCACCCCTACTGTGCTGCTTTGTACAGTATTTACTGGTGGCACTTGTTGTGCCTGTGTCACCGGTCGAACTGTGTTATGTGGAGTCGTGGGCTCCAACGGAGGGTTCCCGTGTGTCTCCACTCCGTCAACGTCACCCTCAGCCGTACGTCTCCCTTTGTGATCACGGTCTTCAGCACGTGGTGTACGGACCCAGTCTTCAAACCGGTTTCGTTCTTCCTAGAGGAAGGTCTTCAACGCTCGCATTTCCTTAATTAATTCTTCACTACTCCGCACCCTTCGATGTTCCGGCAAAATGAACTGTTCCAATTCGGCTTCTGCACCTTCCGTGCCACTTCCAAGGTCCCCTTCGGGCAACCCTCCGGCCAACTGGTCCTTGGCAAGTTGCCTGAGCCTACACCGACGTTCACGTTGCTGCGCAGATATCAAAGCCTTCTGTGCGGCTTCCCCTTCGTCATCTATCACTTTCTTATTTCGATCTTTATTTAAATTATTGGGCATCAACACAAACTATACACATTGCTCAATCAAAAAGAACACTTATTTTTTATTAATTCATGTTGCTTTACAACATTCTCAATTGAACTACAATTGAATTTTTGTGTTCCGTTCCCCTTCGTTTCAAACTTCAACAACTTTACTGTTTGTCATTTCCTTCCTCCCGACGGCGACGAAGATGCTCTCGGGCGTGGAATGCACGAAGGATCTCCTGGCGGCGGTCCTCATGGTCAATTTCCTCTTGCCGAATACGTCATGCGAGTGCTGCTTGTGCCAGCAATCGTGGAAGTTGGTTCAACAACCGATTCGCTGCAGGGTTCGCCCCAATCGCGTCCCACACTACGCTTGCAAGGACGTCTCCGTTCGTTGCCTCCCTTCGGACATGAGTTTCGAGAGCTACTTGAAACAAAATTCGGAAGTCACATGCTAGATTATCCTCTCCGTCGTACCACTCGGTACGGGCTTCCTCGGCTTCTGGGTTTATTGCACTAACGGGTAAGCCCATTATGCCTACTCGCCATTCGGGTATGTCTAGGCAGCGGCGCCAGATGTTTACCCTCGTGGGGTAACAGACAGATACGTAACCACAAGCAGATATTCAAGTACGCAACATAGAAGACAATAGGCTATTTCATTCATAATCATAAGAACTTCTACATATCAATCGTGTCCACAACACAGGAACAAGTTTATACATATAATCCCCGAAGGGTCACGACCAATCGTCGCGTCGTAACGGTCTCGGTTACTAACTACCGAGATTAACATAACATAACTTTACTACAACCGTATAACATTTATGCCCACAACAGCTTCTTCCTGGTCCGTGTGACTTTACCCATGCCAAGGCTAACAACAAATACACAAGTGGATTTTTATCATCCAAAGAAGCTACCCAATTTGAATCTTTAAACTCACACAGCCTATAATCTTTGCTCTTTGTACAAAATGCCAAAGTCAAGAGCCCCTTTCACATATCTCAACACCCTTTTTACTACAATTCAACGTTTTATCTTTGGTATTGTCATGAATTAAGAAATGAAACTCACAACATAGCTCAAATCAAGTCTAGTGGCTATAAGATATATTAAGCTCCACGGTGGTTACATCAATGTTGACTCATTAATTGTCTAAAAATCAATCTTGGCTGAAAGCTTTGACCCATCCTCCATTTTGTGGATGAAATTTTGTAATCTATCATTCTGAACCTATCAAGCAAATACCCGGCATATTTGGTTCATACAACAAAAATGCTGCCATCTATTTGCCAAACTTCTACACCTTGGCAATAATGTAGGAGGCCTAGATTAGTTTGTCAAAATTTTCACTTCTATTATATTTGATTTATTCAATGGCACATTCCTATAATAATGATGTTATCTACATACATGACTAGTAGAATAATATAATTACCTGTTCTTTGACATTTATATTAGAATCCAAATAAATCCAAAGAATACACTAGGACCCATGTTCATCCAAGTACCTATGAATTTTGATATGTACCATGCCCTAGACGCTTGGTTCAAGCCATATCTAGAGAGAGAATTTCTCATTCGGTGTTATAGTAGCTAGATACACCTCTGCCCCTCCTTTAGTGCACATGTCCCCGTATCCATATTGAGCACAGTGCAGATACACATCAGACACCATACCCACCTAAGCCCCAAAAACTTTGATTTTCCAACCTTTCTAGATAATGAGTGGTTTGATTTGTGGTTTGATTTTTTAAAATTTTGATGTAAATCATCCTAAATTTAAAAAAACTTACAATCATGCAAATTTTTTGGGGGGTATAAACAAAACCTACACAAATGAAGAAGACAAGTGAAATGTTTTTCTATTTCAGCAACCAATTTTTTTGGATTATCTTCCACTGCAGCTTTACTATTTTTTGCATATTGTAAATTGATAAATCAACTTTTAATTATGTTTGTAGCAACATGTGTCCATAATGCTTTTAAGGCAATGAAGATCTCCTCTAGTAACTAAGAAAATTATGATAAATATGTGTATGGGTTTTTCATGAATGTCATATCCAGCCGTATCCATATTGGAGGTCTTCAAAAATGGCCATATCCATATCCCAAAACCGCATCCATATATGTATCCATATCCGTGTCCATGCAACCTTGTTTTGTGTACAAGATGTCTCTGCTCTATTACTTGAAAACTCTATGGTTAATACATTCATACTTATTCCTCCAAATCTCCATTGAAGAAGGCATTCTTCTTGACTATCCAACAAAACTTAGTTGTCATGGTGAAGACAAATTAAATGGTGCTATTTTGGTTGAAGGAGCAAAAATGCCCTCGTTGTCAATGCCTTTTCTCTAAGAGAAGCATTATGCAAAGCCTTGAGTTATCTGCTTTGTACAACATTGTACAACCATTTGCAACCAATGGTTCACGTCCCTAGTGGAAGATCTTTAAGATCCACATTCTTATTATTCATAAGTATCTCATGTTCAGTTGCCATCGTCTTCTTGCATTCAATTTTCCCTTTTGCCTCCTCAAATGCGTGTGGTACATAAACTACCTAAATATCAGCCATTAAGGCAAAGTTGATTGTATTCCTCTTGCTTGTGCCTCTCCATAATAATCCCTCAATCATTTCACTAAGTTGACCATTTCCAATGGTGTTATGCCATCATTTTGGTCTCTTCTTGCAATCCTCTTCATCCAAATCATTGTTGTCACCATAACTCAAGCTACTTGTACTTATCTCATATGAATGATGGTATGTATTGTCATTATTATAGTTTGGGACTATTACCAACTGAGGTGAACCCATCGCTTGGAATCCTCTCCCTTTCAAGTGGAGCTATGTAAAGCTAAACATCTGAATCCTTAACAACAATAAGTTGTTCGCAAAGGCCCAGTTTCTTCATCATCTCCATCTAAGGTTAACTTGTTGATGTCAATATCAACCAAACTATAAGCCTTATGAGCATTGTACCCTGTGTTCGTTGATTTCTCACTCTTAGGATCTAACATGGTTCTTTTCTCATTTGAAATCCAATCATAGGCAATGAAACCAAAAACCTTAAGATGACTGACTTTGGGCTTTCTTTCAGACCACGCTTCCGCTTCACTGCCTCTATTGAAGATTTGTTCAATAGATATGCTACTATAAATACTGTCTCAATCCAAAACCTTTTGGGAGCATTCCTGTTCTCCATCACACATTGGGCCATCTCCATGATAGTGTGGTTCTGCCTCTCGATGTTTATGGGCAGAGTCAATACCTACATGTACCATAAAAAGGAAGAAGGTTGCATACTCACTACTATAAATATGGCACATTACTAGCACATAGTAATCATTTTATCCGACATGACACAATTATTCCAGGGCTTGGAATACAACTTTGAAAATGTTTTATCTAACTCTGTAGGGATTTACCTGCTCTCAAATTTTTTTTAAGAATTGGTCTGCTCAGTAGTTCATTAGAGATGAGACAATCAGCATGGAAAATTTCATGGTTTTAATAGCATGTAGCAAGCCTAACATACTCATCCAAGTCAAGGTAGTAGTATCCTTCCTTTTCCAATAAAAAGAAGTGAATTATATTAGCATCCACAGATGACCAAACATATAAATGGACACCAATATTCCATAAGTAGAAAGATCAAGGGACTCGAATATACAGTCAGCAGAAATAGCATGAAGGAGCAGAAAAAAGAGGTCCAAAAAGTGGCTAGAATTCAAAGCTAAACTAGAAGCATATCAATAAAACAAAATCACTAACAAAGGGGTTAAACCTAAACATGTCAAAACAAAGATGCCATGTATAACTATCAATAAATTATAATCATAATAAAAAAGTATTAAAATCATGACTACAGGCAGTGACTGCCCCTACTTTGAGCCACAGCCCTTTTATCACTGATTAAATAAAAGAGCCAATACAAAATTTAACAATATCCATGAGAGAATGGCCAGCATTAAGTGAGCTTGGTTGTAAGACACTAAAGGGACACAAAGAACATCTCACAGAAACTCTCCTCGCAACCATGGTCGAAGACCCTCTAAAAGTAGAAAGGAAACTTGTATACTCATCCCTGTGAATCTTCAAGAATGCAAAATAGGAGGTGTGGCTTAGTGAACATTTAAACTGACATGTTTGGAATGAGAGATAAAACTCTGGAGACCACTAGTGCCAATGCTAGTATATTAAGAGAAACATCATCTTACTGGCATGTCTCAATTTGTGCGTGATTCATACATATTCAATGGTGTTTAATGCCTCCAGCAGTTTTCATGACATGAAGGAAGGATGTGTTCATCCACACCTGCAATAATTATAGCAGAAAAATTCAAAAATATAGAGCTGTTAGAAATTTAGAATCTTTGTACAAGCAATGGCACCTAGCCTGGATCTCATAGTAGATAGAACACCTGAAAAATAGAGTGCTTCAACTCTTCACTTCCTATAGGACCAGAGATATGCAAGATATGGTGGTCAAGGTCAACTGATAATTGGAACAAACATGCAGTCATACGGTAAATACACCAGAAAAGATGAATTCAACAGAAGTTTCCTTGAATTGAAATTTATTGCTTTAGCCTTGGTTCCAGTCTTCTTGGGATTGAGAACTGGGTTGGTTGTATAAAAGCTTAAGCCAAACTTCGAATAGAAATGTCCTAGGAAAATGGTAGCAAAAGTTGCATTGTTCTAGCAATAACCCCATCAAATTATTATAATTTTATAAATGCAATGAAGTGTATAATTTAAGAATTATACTTTCCCTAAAGACAAAAGAAAAATAGGCAGCAAAACATATAATTTGGGTACACACTGCTATTAAAATCCTGGAAAGAGTTGCTTCAATAACAACATTATTCATGGTTAACCCCATATCCCCATGTGGTTGCTTAAGTCTCTTTTGTGCTAAAAAATAAGCATAAAAGTGTCTCCATGTAATTATTTAATTAGCACAAAAGGATAATTCGGAATCTTCTCCTATTTTCATGGAGCAGCTGCTGCTTAGTAATTAGAATTAGGCTGTCAAAAAAAGGAGGGGCCTTAATTATGCAGTGACTGCATACTAAAAATAGGACCAGGTGTCTTAACAATTTTCCTTCCCTCCACTTTCACATTTGCATGCATTTTTTCTCCCTCCAAAATCTATATACGTAAATTATTATAAATACAAATAGATATCATTCGTATTTCACCATCCTTGGGTGCTGCAGACCTTGTGGAAAATATTTCACAGCCTGTAGATTTGGAGGTATGTTATATTCTCTCTTTTCTTTGTCGTCTTTCAGGGGTTTGGCTGAAACGTGACGTCTTTTGACGTGTATGGATTGTGAAAAGCTTTGAAAACATAGAAATTTTATCCATTGAGGCAAAAATGTTAGTCCATAATTTTTACCTTGGTCAGTCATCGTATCAATGGTTTCTGTTCATGTTCTTGTCACTTGTCATTATTAATGTTGATATTGTGCCTTTCTATATCATTGCTGCTCCTTTCTATTTTGCTACTGTATTTGCTTGTCTTTGCTACTATTGTTGTTCCTCCTGCAGCAGCCATGATCTTAGGGCTTGCTAGAAATGCTATCTGAGACAATAAAAAAACATAGATAAGTTTTTTAAAACAAAACCTGTTCAAACTCTACCATTCAGCTGTTGTTTATTCGTTGTGGTGTTCATTTCTGAGGGTATCACACCACTTAGGTTCGATGTCTCAGAATAATAGATGAACAGGTATTTGGGGTTGTGCCAGGCAATTTTTTGAGCACCCTAGGGCCTGAATCATTTGTTATCCCATGATGGGGAAATGATGACAATCTGATGAAAAGTGGTAGATCATCTTCATCACATGGCTCATCTCAGGCCTTTGTTCAGCTTCCCCACAAGCACAAACAAGGCCAATCTGCAGCATGGCCACCATTTCTTTCTCTATGTTCTCATACCTCAACAACCAGTGCACTCTTCTCTCACAACAGACTAAATCCATTTGGGCAGATCTATGCAATCCCCTTCCTCCTGTAAACTGTTTTGTGCAGGGCTCTTTCCTGTAAGGAGCTCAAGGAGCACCACTCCAAAGCTGAAGATGTCTGCCTTTTGAGAAGTTTTTTTATTGTCAATCTGCTCTGGTGCTCTGTATCCAATGAATTAGGAAACGTGTTTTTCAATGTTTTGATGTCAAAGATTGGTTGTATGTAAAGTGAGGATTATTTAATTTAGGGAAGCTGCTCAACTCATTGCATAAAATATAATCGAAGTCTGCATATATTCAGCTTCCATTCCAAGGGGCACTATTTCATTTTTTTAATGTAGCTGGCACAATTAATAAATCTTTATGTCGAAACCAAACTGTTGACATTGGTCATAATACAAAAGATGTAGCAGAGCTTCTTAAAGGTCATAACTAAGATGATGTATGAGAAATCATGGAGAATACGTGACACAGCATCCAAATATGTTTAACCTCAAGATCTTACATTGCATCTTACATTTTCATTGTTTATAACTTGATATGATATTGTCTTACAGATAAAACTCTGTTGATATGATTTTCATTGATTTTTATAAGTAGTTCCCATATTTTGCATTACAGAGAAAAAACTCTGTAAAGCGTTTTGATACTTAAGAGGTGTTAGATTTAAATGTAAATGGCTTTTCAAGTAAATAAAAATTACTCAAATTTTATGTCTCCTTAATCATGCAGGATGCTTATGGAGTCTGTAAATAATGTAAATTGTGTTGTAATGGAAGAAATTCTTGAAAGAGTTTTCTTTTTGAGCCAGCCTGCACTTTTGGTCAACTTGTAAATTCTTGCTTTCTTTTTTTAAATGCATCAGTTGGATACACTATGAAACTCAGAATTTATAATTTAATAATTAATAATTAAAAAATAATTTATAATCAAAAAAAAAATTAAAGTTGACTGCCAAAAAATAAGCAGAATTTCTAATATTCATGGGGTCACCTGCTCCACAAAATACTCCTTAAAATGTTGAGCAGTGGCTGCTAGCCAAAATAAGCCTAGCAACCACATGGGGACCTGCCCTAAGAGATGTGCATTCGTCTAGAAATGGAGCTTTTGCTTAGCTCTCTACTATTTTTCCTGGGGCTCTTGCACATTTTTCTTTGGTTGGAATCATGTTACATTTCCTACCTTCAAACATCAAAACATTCCCCTATGCTGATCCAAAACAATTATAATTCAAATATCAATCAGGGCCTTCTATACTTCTAAGAAACAGACTTGAATTGAAGATGGTAATTCTACAGCCCATGAGAAATAATAGAGAGCTTCTGGTAGCAAACTGTGCATTAATTTTTGTATCTCACCATAGTTTTCTACTAGAAGCTTCTAATTAATAGACTTGACATTTTACTAGGTTTTTAAAGACATCACATTGTATCTGCATGTAAGGGAAAAGGTGCAATCAACCACCAAATAATAGATTCTTTGGGTCTTGCTACTGCTTCAGTACTAGATAGTAGGATATGCATATACCATACATAGTGAAATTGAATAACATTAATTTGTACAAATCCAAATGCAAATAAAAATAATAATTAACTTTAAAATGGAAATGGAATTTAGATACATTTGCAGATAAGAACATGAGCTAGTTGTTTATCTACTCTTGTGACTATTGCTGCATGAGCTAACGCTTTATTATATCCATTTGCAGCTTCAAAATTAAAGAAAAAACACCAAGCATTCTTTCAACTTTACTGAAAGTGGGAAAGAGAACAGAATTCAATACCAATTGAAAGTTGAAGCACACTGCAAGGAAGAAAATAACAAAATTTACCATATTTTATCATGCTACAAGTATAAAGTTTACCTAATGAAACCCATAACTGTAGCTAGATATCAACTCCCTAAAGGAAGCATGGACAAATTTGGATGTGGTGATGTTCCTTTATTTAAAAATTGAAATAACAATGTCTTAAGGCGTAGATAATACTCATGGCATACCTTTCAGCAATACTACTATATACATCGGCAGGTTTGTCACCACTAATCAGATTAACTGCCTCTGCACCCAACTGAAAGATCAAACAACACAAGTAGAAAAATGAGTACACAAAGTCATCTCAAAATCATGATTTGCAATATCAAACTCTACTAAGTCTATAAAATATGGGCCTTTTCCCCACAGGCATTATCCAAAAAGGTATATAGTACACAGCTTCTCAGTGAGAAAAAGTAAAATATATTGATGTCCGCAATGACCAAGTAAATCAATGCAACTCAAAAGTACATCCAGTTAAATTAAGTTCATACAAAGGTGAAAAGAGCTTAGGTTACAAACAAAATCTGACATGTGGCACTAAATATAAAAATAATAAATTTCACGATATAACCTTAATAACAATAACATTGAGCAATCTGAAAAGAAGAGCAATAAGTGTGTGACTGAAGATTAATGATCCCACTACAGTAATCAGTCACTCATTTTGTACATGTATCACTAGGTTTGATCTGCTGAATTTGTATATTACAAACAGTAGAAATATTTATCTAATAAAAGACATCAACCAAGCTCAGTAGCTGATGCGTAGCATCCAGCCCAGGAAGCAGAGGCGGATGCATGCAGGTGTGGAAGCTGATCCGGGTGCCCTGTGGATGCCACCCGGAAGCACATCCGAGGGCCCAGGATGCGCTTCCGGGTGGCATCCACAGGGCACCCGGGCGCATCATGTGGCATCTGGGTGCATCCAGAAGCATCCACGGGCCCAGACCTCATTTTGGGCAAAAAAGTAACTTGAAAACAAATTAAAACATGTGTTTTTTACAAAATTTTAATGATTCTTTTTCTCCTAAACCCTCAAACGGCCCTAAAAGAGGCCATTCAAACATTTTCCATCTCATTTTGTATGCAGCTTGGCTCTCTTCTCATTTGGTCTCCATTTTCAATTTTGAAGCTAAGGTGATTATTTTTTAAGAGGATCGTTCGTGGGGTGAGAGATAGCTTCCACAGAGGAGTTTTCAGCATCAAAGGTAAACATTTGATCCCATTCTTGAGTTCTTTAATGGATTTTTTTGATAAATTTTTTCAAGTTTGGGAAGAAATATTTGAAGTTTTTTTTCATTTTTTTTTTTAAACAAATAATGAAACAAATTTAGCTATTTGTTTTAGTATTTTTGTATCATTGTTTTGCACTTGTAAGCTTGATGTTTATAATTTTTTTCTAAATTATATTTATTTATTTTCTTATTATAGCAAGGAAATTGATTGTATTGTGCAAGAATGGCCACCACCGGTAGTTAAAGTTCAGTGGGAGGCCAAAGAGCCAATAGTTTTAATATTGATGTAGGATCTCCTTTATGGAGACATACCACAAGAGTATCACAGGTTTCAGGAGGTAGCTCGTATCTTTGGAAGTGCAATTATTGTCAAAGTAACAAAAGCAAACCATTCAATAGCTCATATTCCCGGGTCAAACTTCATTTTATGGGCCCTGCAAGAAAAGGTATTACAATGTGCAAAGGCACAAGTGGGAAGGGGATGTCTAATGCACAGATAGCTTCATTTGTAAAAGAACAAGAAGAGGCTAATAATTTGGTTAAAAGATCAAAAAATAAATTTATCAACCTCCATTTGGAAAGAACAAAATGCAATTACCCAATGAACCAATTGTATCCTCCAAACATCCATTCTTGCAAGTATCTATACTAGGAGAGGAAGAGGAAGAAGTAGAAATTACAGCCCGCAAAAGAGGCCCATTGGACAGCACATTTAAAATGGAGGCAAGAGAGCTTGTTGATGAATCCATTGCATGTTGTCTCTATGCCAATGGTCTTCCTTTCAACTTAGTAAGATCACCATATTGGAAGGAAATGGTGGAAGCCATCAATAAAGCCCCAGCTGATTACATAAGTCCTGGGTATGAAAAGGTGTATACCACTCTATTGCAAAAAGAGAGGACTTCTATAGAGGGCTCTTCAACCAATTAAAAATTCTTGGAAAACTTTGGGTATAACTATTGTGTCTAATGGATGGAAAGATACAAAAAATCAACCATTGATTAATGTGATTGCAATGTCCCCCAAAGGGTCAATGTTTTTTAGGGTTGTTGATTGTGAAGCGCAGGTGAAGGATTCATAGTTCATTTGTAGAATTCTCATTGAGGCCATAGAGATGGTGGGTAGTAAGAATGTGGTATAGGTGGTTACAGACAATGCCAAAAATTGTAGGGGTGCAGGTGCTTTGATTGAGGGTCGATATGACCATATTTTTTGGACACAATGCACAATACACTCCCTTAACTTGATCATGCAACAAATTGGCACTCAAATAGGTTTAGTGAAGCAAATTTACCAAGAGGTGGAGGAGATACAAATGTTTGTGATGAACCACCACATGTCACAATCCATATTTAGATCATTCTCCAAATTGGAGCTGCTGAACGTAAATTCAAATTGTAATTACTAAATTAGTAAATTTCATTTATTTATTTAATTTGAATAAATTTTATGTTCATGTTCAATTATCAAATTGTATATAAGTTTGCTTAATATTTATTGACATATTGTTAACTTGCTTTATGCTTAGGTTGTTGAGACCTGTTTTGTGTCTCATACTATTGTTATGAGACGACTTGTCAAGGTGCAAACAGCATTAAGCCAAATTGTTATTTCTAACTAGTGGGGTATATGGAAGGCTTTGAATTCAAAAAGAGCCCAAAAGGTCAAAGCTTTGGTCTTGGATGACAGTTGGTGGGCTCGTGTGCAATTTGTATTTGTTGATGTTTATAGCTTCGATCAGATAAAATGATCATAATATTATGAGAAAATGAATAGACAATATATTAATATATATATATATATATATAATGATGGACATTATAATTATACTAATCTATATACTTATAATATTAGAGTAAATAGACATCATTAATTCAACCTTATTAATGTCAATTTATTGAAAATATAAGATATATGCATATTAATATATATAATATTAATGTCATTAATATTATATATATTAATATACATATATAAATGTATATTAAATTTGATCAAATTATATTTTAGTGATCGATATGAATATTGATTTATGAATACCGATTTACTCATGTTAAACCCTGATTTATGTCAGGTGAATATACTGATTATTATCGGTGAAGACTTCTATTAGTCAATACCAAATCAATGACTGTATTTAGTCACCGATCGGTCTCCATAAACTGTGATTAATAACCAACTGATACTATGATCGACGTGTACATAATCATGTGTCGTGTATCTTATGTTATGCATTGTTTACTTTGCTAAATAATACTGTGATCAGATTGAACATGACAGTTATGAAGAGACATGATGATATAGAGTCATGTCTCCGTAAGGAGACATGTCTCTATACCACCATATCTCTCATATAAGAGTTCATTACATGAACAATAAGAGACAAGTATATAAATATTGAATAATACAAGTCTCACTTTTCTATCTGCAGAAAATTAATATTAACATAATTATATATCTATTACTATATCAGTAATAAATATATATATATATATACATATTGTGATTAAATATATTACACATATTGAGGTTATATAAGAAAAATTTAAAAGTCATACATTCTTGATCCAAAATTTAACATGGTATCAGAGCCAAGTTCCTTCGTTGAAGCCTAACCACTTGAAGGAAGTTCCGATTAGATTGAAGGAAGATCAAGATCAGATTTTTAGAAATCTCAGAATGGCAAATGGAATGAGACTAGAAGACAGACTTGAAGGTGCCTCCGATTTTGAATCATGGAAACTTCCAATGACGTTGGTATTAAGGAAGAATGACTTGAAGAAAATAATAGAGAATCCTCTTAAACCTAATGAAAATGATGAGAAGAATAAATGGGAAAAGGATAATACTAGAGCAATGGAATTACTAGTAGATGAAGTGAAAAATCATCTACTACCTGTCACCACAAAGTTAGACTCTGCTTATGACATGTTCAAATCCCTAGAAAACATGTTTGAGATCAACAACACTAGCAGAATTCTTACTCTTAAAAATCAACTCTCTAATATTAAAATAGGTAAAGGAGAGACTATCACCTCATATTTTATGAGGATAACAAAATTAAGGAACCAAGTCTCTTCTATTGGTCACATTTATGATAATAAGGAGTTATCCATGATAACTCTAAATGGACTCCCTATTTCATGGGAAAACTTTAGACAAGGAGTACATGCTCGCACCAAACTCCCCAAATTTGATCGACTAAAAGCTGACTGCATTCAAGAAGAGTATAACCTGAAATCCAGAGGAATCTTGGAATCCAACAAAGAAGATGTGCAAGTTCTCGTCACTAGTTCTAAAAGAAAAAAGGGCAAGAAATCATATGATCAACAGCCGTTCAAGAAACCAAGAGACCTCTCTTCAATGCAATGTTTTAGATGTGACAAATATGGTCACAATGCAAGAAAGTGTCCTGACAGACTTAGAATGCAAGCTTCCCTTGCTTAAGTAAATAATTCAAATGTATGTTCAAGGCAATATGTACTCTAAAAGAAATTCAAGATACCTTATGATTGAGAGGGAGTTCACTGATAAAGATAAGAACACCTCTAAGGTAAACTTGTAATGATTATTGATTATTATGTTAATGTTATCTTATAATTATATGGGCCCTGTGTAAATCATAAGGAAGTGACGACTTCAAAATGATTATCACTTGTATTTGTTAAAGTTATTGGAAGGTGACGATCTTGCAATGTGATAGATATTTTTGTGATGATCTAAACAAATCTTACTTGTGGATAGAATCGCCGATGGAGGCAATCCACACTGAAGCTCGTAAGTTTGTGAATGGAATCGCCGATGGAGGCAATTCACACGAGAGCTTGTGGATAGAATCGCCGATGGAGGCAATCCACACTGTAGCTCGTGAGTTTGTGAATAGAATCGCCGATGGAGCCAATTCACATGAGAGCTTGTGGATAGAATCGCTGATGGAGGCAATCCACATCAAAGCTCGTGAGCTTGTGGATCGAATCACCGATGGAGGCAATCCACACAAGAGCTTGTGGATCGAATCGCCCATGGAAGCAATCCACTTGGGAACAAAATTTCACAATTTATGAACCTATTGTGATTTACATTTTATCTTCCCTAGCTAAGAGGGAGTGTTGATGTTTATAGCTTCGATAAGATAAAATGATCATAATATTATGAGAAAATGAATAGACAATATACTAATATATATATATAATGATGGACATTATTATTATATTAATATATATACTTATAATATTAGAGTAAACAGACATAATTAATGTTCAACCTTATTAATGTCAATTTGTATTGGTTATATTTGATAATATAATTAATATATAATATTAATGTCATTAATATTATATATATTAATATACATATATAATGTATATTAAATTTGATCAGATTATATTTTAGTGATCGATATGAATATTGATTTATGAATACCGATTTACTCATGTTAAACCCCGATTTATGTCAGGTGAATATACCGATTATTATCGGTGAAGACTTCTATCAGTCAATACCAAATCAATGACTGTGTTTAGTCACCGATCGGTCTCCATAAACTGTGATTAATAACCAGCTGATACTATGATCGACATGTACATAATCATGTGTCATGTATCTTATGTTATGCACTGTTTACTTTGCTAAATAATATTGTGATCAAATTGAACATGACGGTTATGAAGAGACATGATGATATAGTCATGTCTCCGTAAGGAGACATGTCTCTATACCACCATATCTCTCATATAAGAGTTCATTACATGAACAATAAGACAAGTATATAAATTTTGAATAATACAAGTCTCACTTTTCTATTTGCAAAAAATTAATATTAACATAATTATATATCTATTACTATATCAATAATAAATATATATATATATACATATTGTGATTAAATATATTACACATATTGAGGTTATATAAGAAAAATTTAAAAGCCATACATTCTTGATCCAAAATTTAACAGTATTGGATTTCACCAAGCCTATCATGACCATGCTCCGCTTTGCCGATACAGATACACCTTGCTTGGGGGATGTGTATGATGGCATGGACACCATGGTTGAGAAGGTAAAAGTTTCCATACAAAAACATGAGAATGACCCCACAGAATGTGAAGCCTTGTGCAATAAGGTGGAAGCAATCATTCATCATCATTGGGAGAAGATGACTACCCCATTGCACCTCCTTGCATATGCCTTATCTCCGAGGTACTATAGTGAGCAAGTACTTGGTATGCTAGGAAGAGTTGTACCATATGTGGATGAAGAAGTTGCTAATGGGTGCTACAAAGCTTTTACAAGGCTCTTCCCAGATGATGAAATGCACGACACAATGAGGCAAGAATTTTGCTTATTTGCTTCGGGTTTTAAAATGTCTCTATTTGCAATAAAGGACCAATATAAAATGGGAGCTACCACATGGTGGTACATGTATGATCAACCATACAAGCATCTACAAGGTCTTGCAATCAAGAACCTGTCACAAGTTTTTTTTTGTTTTTTGTTTACCACTTGTATTCTACAATTTAGTGTTTAACATTTTTTAAATCGTTTTTCATTTGTATGTTTAATTTTGTGAATATTATCCAAGTTGCAAGTTCTTCCGTTGTTGAAAGGAATTGGAGTACATACTCCTATATCCATTCAGTGAAGCACAACCAGTTGGACTCAAAGAAAGCTGAGGACTTGGTTCACATTCATACCAACTTGTGTCTTTTGTCACGTAACGAGAATGAATACAAGGAAGGGTCAACCAAGCTTTGGGATGTAGCCCCTGAGTGTGCAAACTTGCATGCAATGCTTCATGATCTTACTACAATCATAGATCATGGTGATGATACCATGACACATGGTGCATCTAGCACAAGTGGAACCGTTCTTGGTTCAAATGATCTTGAACTTGTAGCAGTTGGAGATAATGAGAATGTGGATTTTCTTGAGAATCCTTATGATTCTGAATCTGATTAGTGAATCTTGAGTCTTGACTCTTGATTGATAAACGTTGAATGATGAGCTAAGTTTTGATTTTGTAATTAGTTATCCAACTTCTTTCAATTTGAATATTTGTGTCTATGAAGTTTTAAGTTGAAGTTGTTGAACTATCAAATATGAAATATCTTGAATCTTGATCAATAGTGGAGTATCATTATTCTGATAATCTGATTCATACTATCAAATGATTTATTTTTGTATATTTCAGATTTCTTGCACTTCTTTGCATATATATATATATATACACACACACACACGCACGCACGCATCCAAATGCATCCACATCCCCTCAAAAAAAAATTTCACGTATCCGCATCCGAATCTGCACCCGAATCAGTAACTTAGCAACCAAGAGATGATGCAGAGATTAAAACTCAAATGTAATAAATCTGGCAAATATTACCTATGAACAAATGTACGAATTAAAGCTACAAATAAAATAAGTGAAGAAAAAAATACCGAAGTAATTTGAGCCTAACCTACAATATACAAAACTACCATGGGTTTGGTGACCTCAAGTTAATCTGGAATCTGGTTAATAAATGTTAAATTGTTGGAACTTTGATGTGTCAATGGGGGAAGCAATTAATTACAACAATGCTAGCATAAAGATAATTGAAAACTTGAATCGAGAACAAATAAAAATAAGAATATGCACAACACAGAACAAATTCTGTATAAAAGAACTTACTACGTTGATATGATAGCTACATATGGCTATCTCTGAGAATTGCAATTCATTTCTTTTTATTGGTTAACTAAATAAGGCAGCAATCTCTAAGAATAGAACTGAACCTACCATGCTACACTCCCAAGTCTCTGTCCTCCATTACAACATTCTGTGTCTCTAATTTTTACATTCACCTGCTAATTCCTCTATAGCTATTTGACACAGGAAGTGGACAATCTAAAAATAGGAAATGAAGAAATTCCATAATCCCAAAGAATTTTGGAAAAAGAGGACAGGATTCAAGGGTGGCAGAATACATGATATGATAATAATTAATAATAACTTATAATGATAGGGATGGCCCCATAACGCAACGGAAGTTGTGCACCGTAATATACGGTATGTCTCATGTTTGAGACTTCCACAGGACACTCCCAATGATATAACCTTCTGTTAATGGCAGATAACATGATGCACGCGAAGGAGGAAAGACTACTGAGTCAGCTGCAACTCAGCTAGGCGTTGAAATGGAAGGCCTTGGATGTGGTTCACCAGCGGTAGGAGAGAGGAGGTCGTTCGGCAGTTGCAGGGATGGAGAACACACTACGAGATCAGCAGAGGAATAAGGACACTCGGTCCTGGCAGAAGGGAGGGATAAGGAGGTGTTACCAACTGGAGAGATAAGGGGTTGTGAGATATAAGGAGAGAGACATGAACATGGAAAAATAAAACGAGCCGCGGTGATCTGAGAAATGGAGGGCTAAGGAGTTGCAGAGAGATAAAGAGATGAGAAAAGATTAGGAGTTGCTTGATCAATCAGATTCACACAGTGATGAGGAGGGGAGATACAAGGATGAGGAATACAGTAAAAAGCTGCAAGAGCCATATCAAAGGAGGTGTTAATACCTCAGGCAAAAACAAAAATAATCATAGGGTCCCCCATTGTGACACCACTGATTCATAGCTCCAGTAAAAAGCATTCTCACCAATCAAAAAAATGATAATAATACCGTATAATAATAATATTACTAATAATAATATATTACTGCTTATTAAAAAGTTGATTTTTAATATATAGCATATTAAGCATTTAATATTATGAATAAATAATTATGCTTTAATTATAAAAATATTTTAATACCATATCCCAGACAGCAAGCAAGCTTTCAAAGCCAAAGATGTTTAAGAGCGACAAGCGCAGGGGAAGGATATCTGAAGCAGAAAACTAAGGTTGGGAGCATTGGATGCTATTGATGGTGGTCAGTGGACAATGGAAGCGCTCCTCACAAGGAGCAAATGGAAACAAAAGAAAGGCCGATATAGCAATATCTTGAGTTCAAGCACAATTGATTGACTTGATATCTTGAGTAGTAGAGTTGGTCTTTTGTAGGTATCTTTTTGTGTATTTCTGTCTTATTTTGCTCCCAGATTTCTGGTCTGAAGCTTTCTTCTTTTTTGGTTATTATCTTAAATGGGGGTGGGCCCACAACCCACAGCTTACTGATAAAAAAAAAAGACTTCAATAAAATATAAGCAGATGAAAACCTAAATACAATATGATATTTTATATTATTATCTTACTCTAACAAGTTAAAAATTTAAACTTTAATAAATCTTTAAAATTGAGAGAGGGATGAATCAAATTAATGGATTTGGTGGAGATTGCCTCAAATTTGTCATGTTCCCTTCTCATGAATGAAAGACTAAAGGGCAAAATAAGGGAAATAATTTTTAAATAACACTAAAATTGCCACTCAATCTTCTTTCAAAGGAGCAACTTAAATGTTATTTTAGCACAGCCATCTAAATGAGACATTATAAGGCCTATGTAATACTTTACTTAAAAATTATTTTTGAAACACTTAGGAGAGTGAATTAAGGGCCCAAAATAGGGCAATTATAACAGATTAGTAAACACTAAAAGGAAGGTATATGTTTTTTTGTATTTGTGTGAATGCAGACTTCAGATAACATTCAAGACCAAAAGCTCTTGGTTTGTGAGTTTTGTTCAATTGTGGATTTGAAGACAAAAACCCTTTTATCCAATTGATGACAATCCTATTCAGGGATCTCATATGGGCTTATTGTTGCTATTAGTCAATTCATAACTGTAAGAAAATTGTTCTATACCATCCAAGGTTACCCCAAGTTTCTAGGATGAGTATGGCAGGGGACAAGGGTACGAGTTTCTGGGATGACATTTTATTTTGCCAATTTCGGGGACGGCTAGGGGATGGGCTATATAACAATAGGGAAAATCAAAATATGTAGATAAGATAAATCTATTAATGTCCAACAAAAGACCACAAAGGGTCAAAGGGACTGCCAAGTACATCAAAAAGGGGCTAGCCCGCAGCAGGGACACCAAACGGTGCCCAAAGAAGAAAGCAACAACTGAAATAAAAACAACAGAAAGATGGGGATGGCTATATAACAATAGAGAAATTTAAAATATACATATGAAAACATGGATAAAACATGCACTTGTACATAACAGAACCTTGAAATATAAGAATTAGCAGAATTTGTATGCCAAATTTGTGTTATTTTGAGAGTCAAAAGACAAAAATCCTCTAGAAGTCAAAGTCAAAGTCCCCTAAGCATCCCCTGTCCCCAGGACATTCCCAGGATGGGGATGCCTAAAAGAAATACCAGAGACGCATCCCCGGGTAACATTGATACCATCACATCGATATCACTGTCCAAGATTTAAAGGGCTTCAAGCTCATATATTAATGTGCCATATTGAAACAGCATACAACAGACATATCAGCAGATTGAGTATCTTAACCCCTATTTCAGCTTATGCCATACAGAAATTAAGGTGGTTGTAAAATATTTGACCCTGTGCCAACTTCATTTCAGTTGTTTCCAGCCTGCACCACCTTCATATCACAGATTTTGACTGCCTTGTACACCATTTTAGGGGTATTTTGGCAAGGGTTTTCTGCTCCCCGTGGAGGCTATACAGCCATTAGTAAGTGGAGTTATTAAATACAAGTTGGATTATTTTTACATTGATTTTATTAGTACTGTTCTCTTGCTATATACGGTATTGGAGTAAATTCTCTAAATGGCATCCACCTTAAAATCCATTTATTACTTTTATGAATGCTGTGTCTATTAATCATTTATTGCTGTCAAACTTAATTGAAGTCATAAATCAGATCTAATATCGTCCCTGATTTCAGAGGGTTCTGAATTTAACTTCCATTATTAATTTTAATTTTTTTTAGATCTGCAATGTATGAGACCTTTAATTAATTCTGAAATTTCATTTTGCTGATCAGCATTAGGATATAGTTTAGTTTATATTTTTGTTATCTATTTTTAGTTTTCCAAAATTAAAATATACAAAAAAAAAGAATATATTTCTGGTACATTACAAAACTCCTAATGCCTCAACCACATCTCCATTGGAAAATTATAATATTTTAACATTAACTAATTGCTCTATTGTATTTATTGCCTCAACAATTCAATTTCCCATTGCTCATTTGTCTCTCAATGATTTTAATTTGGTATCAAAGCACTATATGTTCCTAGGCCTATGAATTCACAATTGTAAAGAAGTCATGAAGAAAGGAATGGCACCTTAACATGTAAACATTGACAATGACAATGACAATGAGCCCCTGTTCATAAAGAAAGAGAGAAAAAATTTGGAAGCAACAGAAGCATAATTATTTTCAAAGAAGAATCTGCCCCAAACACAATACCAAATACAATATGCAATAGACAAATAAAATAGGGCACAAGTGTTTTTAGGTCCAAAAGCACAAACAGCAAAGCCATCCACTGTGGAAGGGCTTGATGTTGAAGGTGGGCACATTGTTGTGTCCAACGCATTTCGTCTATGAGGGAGGCTCCCATATAAATCACCATCTGAGCCATCTACACACAAAATCATCAACAAAGCTATGGAAAAACACAAGCGAAGCTGCATGAATGAGTATTGCAGGAGAAAGAACTCAAACAACTACAGCAAACCCATGCTATAAATCTAACATTCAAAACTCTCAAGCTTCGAAAATCAAAGGTGTGAAAAGATAAAGGTGCATAATATATTCCACCTTATCTAAAGTTTTAAGGAAATATATTAAAAGAATATATTCAGGAAATTCTTAAAATCAACTTTAGGTTGAAAAATGTTTTTATAAAAAAAAGCTCCGCAATTTTCGAGACTTCAAAACTCGGCATATTCTCTTCCTCAAGTGGACACATTTGCCATTTCTGTGTTGTTCGCTGAAATTACACAGCTAAATTTGCAGGGAGGGTTCTGACACAACTTGGGGTCCGTCATACAGTGATATCACCACCTCTGTAAACCCTAGAGAAGGAGCATATGCGCACAGAACTGTCGTTTCCATTCCTATCCTGAAATTTGCTGAATCGGTGAAGAGCAAAATAAGTCAGTCGTTTACATTCCTATCCTGAAATTTGCTGAAAAGGTGAAGAGCAAAATAAGTCAGTTTAATCACTTTGAGGTCCGATCTCCGATATAGCTGATAGGTGGATCACGGCGTCAACGCAAGAAACTTTTCCGTTGCTACTGTTGAATTTACAGCTTATAAGTGGATTCCCAAGGAATTGAAGGATCTTCAAAAGGATAACCCCCACTTCGTACATCGCCAACTCTCCCAACATGGCCGCAAGTTGATAGCGTCCAACAAGGACTTTACTGTTGCATCACATTCTGAGCGCACTGATGCGAGTTTTGTGCATTTTAGGGCTTCATCTTTTCCCTCTCACGGTGCTGGTGGTGATGGGACTGTGCTCCTCCTTGCCTCCAACTACAAAGCAGCATTGGGTCACGATGAGCTTGATTCTGATTTTCTTCCTCTTGTGCTGGTATTTTTAAGACCTTCACATCTCCCTTCCATCATTCAGACTCAGTCCCTGTGATCGGTAAGTATGCACTCGATCTGGGGTTGGTGATTCTCATAGTTCCTCCACTGGGTTGGCTCCTGAGGTTTATGTGGAGGATTTGGCCAAGGAGCAGGGTGGGAAGATGTTTTGCAAGATTGTGCCCTAATTTGCAGATTCACAAAGGTTTGGCCAAAATAATGTGATCTGCATTCATGGATTACTACAGAGCGGAAAGAACACATGGAGGGTGAAATTTGGATTTATCCTTGTGCCCAGGGATTCTTGATTCTGGAATTTGACTCTTAGACTGATAAAAAGTTGATATTGGAAAACGGTCCTTGGATCTTCCAAGGCAATTTTCCGTGTATGAAACCATGGTTCCCTGCCTTTGATCTGCGCACATAAATCTTCACCACAGCTTCTCTCTAGGTGTGGCTACCATATCTTCCTCTTCAATTTTTGGAACTTGACTGTCTTTGAGCCAACAGGAATCGCTTGAGAAAATATCACTGCACATCCAAGGAAACTATTGATTTTCAGAACACCTCTTATGCCAATATGTGTTGAAATGGAGCTCTCCAAAGGCCTTCCTACTTTGATACTGTTGAAGATGGGTAGTAGAGGTTGGAAGCAACTGGTTGACTATGAGAAAATTGTCTTCAGATGCAGAAGGTGCTTCTCAAAGAGTTACCTCGCATCCCAATGTCAAAAGCAACTTGCTGTGGGGAATTCAACTTCTCCAGGTAAATCTTCTTGGTGGGTTATGGTTGAGCCTCAACATTACGTCATTCCTCCTGCCTCTAAAGACTCGAATCAAACTCAAGTTCTTGTTGTGGATTCAAAGGCTTTTTCCCCTACCTCCTCTAAGGATCGCTCCCCTTCTCCTTCTGTCATCTACCAAGATAGAGGGCCCATTGTGGAATCTCAGATTTCACAAAGGACACCCCCACTAGCAAATTCCACCTCGACTTGCTCTCCTGAACTGTTGGTTACTTCTGTGGTGATGGGCAACCAAGTTGGTGCAGAAATTGAGAATTGCCATCCAAAAGATCCTCGATGGATTTGAAGTAAAGAGGAGAAAACATCCTCCTCAGCATCAAATGAATTTGAGGTCATCTATGAAAAGGGGAAAGGCAGCAACTTATTATTTTTCAGCTTGAAGGCAAGGTATTCTGCAAACTTTGTGCCTGCAAATTTGTGTACTTCTGTTAGCCTTTATAATAGCATAGGTTATGTTACTGTAAGTGGCTACAGTAACCTTGTGGATATGGGCAATACGGCCTTTCTGTAATGATTCCTAGTTGGGGACCATCTTATTGCACCCTTGTTTTGGGCAGTTGTATTTTTTTATTCAAATTAACATTTATTATTTCCACAGCCTTGGCTGCCCATTACTGATTTTTTTTAAAAAAGTCTTTTTTAAAATTCTTTTTTTCCTTAAAAAGTTTAAATAAAAATGCATATTAAGATAATATTAAAAAAGAGGTAAACAATATATTAATTTTATTCGTTGCACCTAGAAAACCTTTTCTAGGGGACCAAAATAGAATATTTTTAACTAACAGCAATCCATTTATTTCTTACATTTGGTACTAAACAAGCATCATTCAATATAAATGATGCCTCTAAATCACATTTATATGTACTGTCATCATGTTGAATTATTACATCTAATGCCTAAAATAGCTGCAACAATGACATGTATGGCATCAACCTTGAAATCATCAAAAAGAAATAAGGGTGTATATAACCTATAAAATGGATTCCAATGCCCCAAAAATAATTTTTAACTCTTACAGCTTGAGAGGTGCTAATTATTCCACCTAGAAAACCAAGGTCGAAACTCAACTTGAGTTTGAAAATTGTAGTTTATAGGAGAATCACCACATCTACGCAAATTGGAGATGACCAAAGACAACATGATAAGGCCAAATTGATAATATTGTTCAGCATTTTGGATGACGTTCAAACTCAAATCTAAACAACCACAATTGCCAAACAGGCTTGGGGCCACCCTCAAAATGTAATATGAATCCACAAATCAAAATCAGATTCTTCACTTGCAATGTCAACTACATATTTTGCAATTGCAAAATGGTGAACAATTGGAGAACATTTTCAAAAGAGTGGCAGAGATCAAGACATCACTAGAAGCATTTGGGGAAACTACCTCAAATGGCTCTCTTGTACCAATTGTGTTAGAGTACAATATCTCCTATTGTTCACGTGTTTGTCACATCTCTCAATGTGGCTAGCATAAAGCCATCTTCTAAGGAGTTAGTTAGTTTGCTTCAACAAGAAATGGTAATTTGAGATGAGATCTCAAACTCTCCAAAGACTCAAGTTCCTACATCTTAGAAAACTAAACGAGAAAATTCAACCTTAACATCAAAGTGGTCCATTACAATCTACCAAATCTAAAGAAGAAAGTTCATCTAGACATAGAAAAATAGTATTCAAGTAATATTGTAATATTGGTTTATAATGGTCAAATAGTATTCAAGTAATATTGTAATATTAGTTTATAATGGTCAATTAAGTCATAGGATAGACTTTAGGAATATTTCTTTATTCCTTTAGTTGGCATTCTTATTCTTTGTTTTCTTAGTTGTTGGTCTTATCCTTTATCAATAGATCTTTTGTAGCTCTTATTTAAGGAGACTTTTGCCCCTATAATCATTCTCCATGTTATTACTTAGGTAATATGGTATCAACGCCCAAGTAAAATCTTACAATTAGTGAGCATGTTAAGGATTGTTTTAGAGACAAATCACATGCATGTGACACTGAAGAATGTGCCAAAGGAAGTTGTACGGATAAGTGCAAGGGTTTCTGGCGAATTTTGACAAGAAATTTGCTTTTATTAGCAAATTACATAGGAACAAGGATTGTTTCAGTGATGAATCGCATACATGTGACACTTAAGAACATGCCAAAGGAAGTTGAACGGATAAGTGCAAAGGTTTTTGGCAAATTTTGACAAGAAATTTGCTTTTATTAGCAAATTTCATAGGAACTTTTTTGCTGATTTTTGGAGGATAAAAAACAATCATGGGTTTTTTATTGGAAATCATGAGCCAATTCGTCTGCAACTTGTGTAGTTTTTTCGCAAAATATCGTCTCTTTTATTATGGAAGATGTGAATTTACTTGTCTGAAAATTGCAACTGACAGATTTTGCAAAGGTTTTGATGATTTTGTTCTCCAAATCATGGCATCTTTTGCTGCTTTATGAAGCCACAATGGGATCTTTTGACCAAGGTGGCAATTTAAAGATTTTTGGTGATTTTCAAACAAACTATGAGTTTTTCCTTAAAACTGCGATGCAAGTTTTCACAAACACGAAATGATGGTTTCTACAATTTTCATGAATTTCTACCAATATTGTGGTGCAAAGGTTTTTAGGATTGGAAGCATAGGGTTTTAGCCTATTTTTCAAATATTTTTTAAAAATTTTGAAACAAATTCATGGATGTTAGGGTTTCTAAGCGATTTTTAGAACATCATACTAAGTTTTCTCTATTTTTGGCAAAATTGTGATCCCCTCAAGTTTTTGACATAGAGTTTAGTTGTGACGACAAGGTTTTATTTTCTCATGATTTTGTATTGTGGGAGGGATGGCTTCATTGCCCAATATTATGTTGGAAGGCAATCAACACTTCATTAGTAAAAATTACAACACTTCATACGTAATTGTTTAGTTTTATTGTTTAGTATTTTAGTAGAACTTCTCTTTATGCCATTTTGATCTCATGCATGAAACTTGGAGCCTTTGGGCAATTTTGGTATAAGTGTACAATCATTCCAAATTTTGAACAAGAAATAGCAAAGTGTTGGTGTGAATAAGGTCTTGTACCCAGCTAGTTCACCTAGTGGTTCCTATTCATATGCTTAAGTTAACATAGGTCTGAAGGAATCTATCTAGTTATTAGTTGGCATGAGGCCTTAACTAGTGAAATCTGTGTTCCCTAGGTCATTTTGGAATTGTCAAGTTAAAGGTAGTTGTCTCATAACATAGGAATAAGACACATGTCACAATCTTGGCCAACCCTATCCCTTAAGCTTGTCCTTATAAGCAAGGCATGTAAAGGTAGTTGTCTCATAACATAGGAATAAGACACATGTCACAATCTTGTCCAACCCTATCCCTTAAGCTTGTCCTTATAAGCAAGGCATGTAAAGGTAGTTGTCTCATAACATAGGGATAAGACACATGTCACAATCTTGTCCAACCCTATCCCTTAAGCTTGTCCTTATAAGCAAGGCATGCTATGGACATTTTATATTCAATCATTCAAACCATAGATGGAAAACTCAGACTTGGCAAAAACTCGCCAAGCCCAAAAAAAAAACTAGGGAAAAATTCGGCCAGTTTTAAAAAAACTCAGGGAAAAACTCAGGAACTTAAAAAACAGCTTAAATTTAATTAAAAATACATTTTTTTGCAAAATTCAATGAGAAGATGCATCCAATGAGTTAATTAATGAGAACACAAAGGAAACAAGCAAAGTTTAGAACTTTAGATATATATAAATGCAAAGTGGGTACAAAATCACATTCTCATGCGCAATGTTGATAGCTAGAAGCAAAATAGTAAATAGTTTCTAGTTCTACAAAAATAGAAGTAAATACATCATTACAATCACATCTTCCTCTTCCCCGCTCTACTAGCATATAAGGGAGAGGGTCTAGTCCTAGAAGAGGAACCCTATGATGGGCATGAGTCCTGTGATTGTGCCTCCTATGCATTATATATACAAAAAATAAGAGAAATATACATAATTGTAAAACTAAGTCATTTCATAGTATGAATCTATGATGCTTGATCATATTGATCAATTCCAAATGTCAAAGTTTTCATAACTAAGTCTTAGGTAGCCTTTGCTGGTGGCTGTTTTCAAGTCCTTCTATTGAGAAGTCATGTTTGTCTAGGATTTGGGCGAGAGCTAAGCTAAGTCTGTCATAGAGATGGGGTTGAAACCAAGTGATTTGTGATAAAACGAGTTAAAACCCTTTGAGAATCCTTTTGCCAACTTCAGTTTGACCTTAGAAAGCCATGATGGATTGTGGGAGGTAACCCTACTGAAGGCTTGCTGAATCCTGAAATTTGGCCAAGTCTGGAATTTTTCGAAAACCCCCAAAATCTAGAATCTGCATCTTAACTCCTATGAAGCTGGAACCTATCTCAAACATCCTAAAAGTATTTATACAAATATAACTTAAAGTATAAGAAATTAACTTATACTTAAATGTTATATTTGTTTAAATCCTACCGCCCCTGAACTTCCTCCCGCCCCTGACCAAAAATGTCGTTTTTGACGTTTAAACCCTGCATTGGTGCACAAGCGAGCTATTTTTAAAAACTCCCCAAGTTGTTTGGAAAAACTCGCAGATTACTCTACAAGTTTTTCCAAAAAACTCGGCGAGTTTTCTATGCAAGTTTTTGGCTGGAAAACTCGCTAAGCAAAAAAACTCGGCGATTACTCAGCAAGTGTGCCAACTATAGATTTCAAACATCCATAACGAAGCAAGATATTCTTGTCATTTTCTCTCTTGTAGAAGGTCACCTTGGGAGTGGGGAGTTCACATTCAACTCCTATGTAATGTCCCCATTTTTATTTTTGGGTGACGTTGCTTTGTAGTTGGTGTTTACTTTCTGAGATTGTGTCAACCAGATCAGAGGGGTAATTTGATGTTACCAATGACCTCAGATGGTTTAGTGGAGTTTATGACATATTTAAGTTATTTCCAGCTTCCAATGAGGATTCCATGATTCTTGCAAGGAGCGTCATTTTTTATTAAATTACCCAGTCAGATCCGATTAACATCTTTCATTGTTGGTATCACTCCAGTGCAGTCAAATTTCAATGCTGATGCTTTTTACGTTTTGGGTCATTGTCGCTACCCGAGTGTATGTTAGAGCCGTATTCAATTTGCTGACAACACTGAATTGTTTCCTGTTTTTGAATAAACAATTTCAATGATTTGTTATGAAGGCTTAACATATATTATTTGGCCTCTTACTCTAAGATTTCTTCCAGTAAACCGACAGACCTAATTTTCTGATCCTCCATATTGGTTTAATATTTTGATTGGGATTGGAAAGGACCTAGCTGAATTGTCCATAATCTTCGTATTTGTTTTGCTATAAAATCTCTCTCTTAATAATATGTGATCGAGTTTATCATAAAATTGAGAACAAGAAAACCAAATGACAGGAAGATTTGCAATGCTAGCTGGTACAACCCAGGTTAATATTATCATGCCTCTGCTTGGTAGCTACCATGTTGAGAAGCTTCAAAGAATGGTCAGGTCTTTTCTATGATCAGATGTGAAGGGTAACAGGAAAAGGCATGCTATCAATTGGAAGTGGTGTTGTCTTTGGAAGAAACTGGGTGGATTGGGTTTAAAAGATCTCAAGTTTCAAGGTATTGGACTGGCCTTGGATGGGCATCAAGCAATCGAGAATCCTAATAAGGACCAATATCCATCCGGTCTCACCAACGAGAAATAAATTTTGCCAAGTTTGATAAATCCTTTTGTTTTTTGTAGAATTTAGGGAGCAAGGGAAGCTTTTTAGCATTTTTTAATTAAAGATCACTGGGTTTTTCTAGGGACAAGGACACCTTTGCCGATTTCAAATTTATCTAGCGGATATAGATCATATCACTATAATGATAACCTTCTTGCCCTTACCAAAAGTTGTTTTGCTAATGGCTGGGAAACTAAAAATCGCAAGAGTTTGGGGATATATTTGGTAATGGTTCTCTAGCTTCTTGGGTAAACCTTACGGACAAACTCCTATTACCCATTAAAAGACCTACTCCATTCTTAAAAAAAGCTTGAATGATGTGAATTTTCCTATTCAGTTAAGTTTTAATAATGATATCCTAAGCAATATTGCATGGAAGAATGGTACTCTTTTGAATTTAGTCAAGTTAGAGATATTTACAACATGTTCACTAATACTCTTGTGAGATATTTTTATACACTTAACCTCTCATGGGAACTCTTACTTTCTGTTAAACACTGACAGTCCATTCTTGGTCATTTATGATCTAACCGGTTGCAATCCCAGAATGTTTGGTTTAGGTAGCTGATTAGTTTTTAAAAAGTTTGTTGTGAGTGCTGTGTGCAATATTGTTGAAACTATTGAACATCTGTTCATTCTAGTAAAATTGCAAAATGTTATTTGTCTATTCTGCTACAAGATAAGTTCGAGTGGGATAGAATGAGCAAGAACTTAATACTTAGTTCTCTGATGGTGTTGCAATAGTTGAAGACTCTTTATGATTCTCGATTTTGATTATGTTTAGATGTTTTTTCTTTGGCTGGTCATTGTCACTATGAACGATATATAACTTGGGATATGATGTTTTTCCTGCTTCTAGGACTGATAATTTCTTTGGTGATGCCAGTTGTTGTTTGTAATTAAGCACTGTTGCTCTATCATTTGTCCCATTGGTTATGGGCCATGCATGCAGTCTACTCTTTTGGCTGATATGGCTCATGTTGTGTAACCTGTCCTCTTTGTTGACTCTGACATTATTTGTATAGTTGTTTATACCCTAAATATTAGATGCATCCTCAAACAAGCTTGTTGACCATGTAAATATTCAAGCATTAGTATGACTGGGTGCAGGAACATGAACGAAAACGCAGTTGTAAATTAATGGACCACTATTACCTTGTCTCTTCCCAAAGCCGCATAGTGTTGTAAACCATTGCATGAACCATCCTGAAAAGAAGCCAATCAGTCACTATCAATTAAAATATAAAGACATAAAATATAGTGTTGAAAGGAAGAAGTTTGAACGCTCTGTAATATGTTTGTGATGGAACAAAATACAAATTGGAGAGAATAGAAATATTATTAAAGCATGGAAATCAAATACTAGCCTTTACAACTCAGAATTGCATTCAAATATTCACCTGATGGACAGGCATGTGACAAATAAGACTCGCTGGACAAGAGCTCTTCAGTGCATCTGAAAGATACATGCAAGCTGAAAGACACTGGAAGGGATCTTCAGCTCCCAACCACCAACGTTTACCTTCAAGTGGCCTCTCTGCTGAGTCAATAATATTGTCGATGTTGTCTTCAATAAATGCCTGTCGTCCATCATAAGATAACTTGTTTACACCACCCCCGAATAAGTTTGCCAATTGTATCTTCAGCCAGTAAATCCCTCTATTGCCTAATGGTCGACCCTCAGCAAATTCTAGAATTCCCCGACACAAATCTGAACCTAGATGATTTAAATGTGGATGCATTGGATAAGCTCGACCTCGAAAATCTAAATTATGTGGATAGTAAAAGCCTTCTTCATTCTTCATGCTTCTTGCCACCTATTGTATCATATAGGAATCATAATTTCCATCAGCACACTAGAATCTGTACAAAAATATTTTGTATTGATACCTAAAATAAAAATTCTAAACCTAGAAGAGTGAAGAACTCTCTTACAGAAAGTTTCAATTCTATGTCGCAGCGCCGAGAGTGCCTTTCCACGTTTGTCTTCTTTGCCTTTTTAAAATTCCATCTCCAATGTTTAATTTCAATTTCATCTTCTGTATCTGGCTTCTCAGGTAAGAGCAACTGCAAGTACAAAAATTATCGACACAAACTTTACATCTCAATTGCAGCATTTGGCAAGAAAAAAGAAATTAATTTGAATCACAAAAACAGAAATTTGTATATTCAACATAGTATAATTTCCAGCTTCTGATTGCTAGTTGATTAAAAAAGTGTCTTAAAATCTTTTAAAGCACTGTTGTAAACATTAAAAATATGAAGATCAACATACATCCTCACGATCAACCAAGTCTGCAAGACGACCTCCTTCTGCCCAAATTGTATCTATAACATGAAGAACTCTCTTATTCACTCTCCACTTTGTTAACCCAAGTACATCTAATGCCTGCAAAGCAAATAAAAGTAGAAAATACTTAGTCTACAAAAAATTAACGCATAATGACTTAGACACCTTTTCACAAGAATAATACTCAATTAAGCTCCATAAGACAATATTGCACTGATCTACCCACATGCAAATGCTATTTTAATGTTGAAAAAAGGAACCTCATGACATAGGTTGAAAATACTACTCTTGCAAACCAGTGAGTGAAATTGCTTTATCTTAAATACAATGTGAAAGTGTGATTTTGAGTCTTCTAATGATGATGAACAAACCATACCTTGTACACTTCTTTTATCTGCTTAATTGGAACATTCTTGATTGCTTCTCTTTGTTGTTTAGCCCCATGCACACGCATTACAGACGAAGGCAAAAAAATATAGCCTCCCGTGTCATACCTACAACAGTTTAAAGTGAAATACTTCAATACCATGCTCCCTGATAAAAAAAGTTTGCATATAAAATTCAAAATTCATATAAGTTCTCAACTACCCAGTCAAAAGCACAGAAGTTCAAATTATAAACACAATCCTATCTTGAAACACAAGCGACAATGCTTAAATATTTGCAATAAAAATGGATAATCTAGATGATGGAACTTGACTGATTGAATACATCTTCTTATTTCTTTATGGAGTAATTATATTGTGAAAATGCCTAAGTTTCTCTATGTCAAACTAATCTGATAACTTAATTTATGAGTTTACCTTTATTTGATCTCTTCAATGTACAAATTTTTAATGTAAAGACGGTTATTTTCCTAGTTAGCTTGTTTTCTAAAATTTGAAGGAAGCCAATCCTTTATCAAGATTCAAAACCTAAGATGTTCCAAGTTTATGATTTTAATTTTACATTATAAACATACTGCTGAAAAAACACCTAGCTGTACTTGCAAAGGCATCCAACAGACTCAAACATTATACATTTCAAACAGAAGCAGAACAATTGCTAAAAATACTTGATTAGGAAAGAAGATACTATATAGAAACATAAAATTGTGCAAAAAAAAAATCATACCCTCTCCAAGGACGAGGTGTGATCAACATTGGCATGTATGGCATCACCATGTGCCTTGCCTGCAAACACATGTAAGCCCTTCTTATAATGCAAAGACACAATATCAAGCAAATCCAAACGTAATATTGTAATATATTCAAATCCTTCCCTTCTAAAATTTTTGCCTAGCACTTTAAATGGATACCTTAAGAGCTAATACCACAGAAACCTATCATAATTCAAGAAGTAATTGCAAAGGCAATACATGTAAATCTAAGCCAATTATCAAACACTTCCAAATTCCATTGAATAAATACAAAAAGAATTACATTTGTCTATTACTTGGCAAGATTTTAGTACATACCGTTTTTTCCAGTCCCCTCCTCACTAGTGGGTCACATTCTATAACACCAACATGCCTCCTCGTGTTCCTGGATTTTTTTTTTAAAAATTATATCTTAGGATCAGCAAAAATTATACAGGATGAAATGCATTGCTCAATTTGACAAAGTAAAGAGTAATAGGCTCAAGAATCTTTTTTTTTTTTTAAAATCTTACTACCCAATTGAAACAGTCCTCATTGTATGTTTAAATGCAGGTCGAATATCTTGTGGCCCTTCTGTGGACTGGTCAGTAGGAGGCTGTATGAAGGCTGTTTCTAACAGAAGCTCGAGCAAACGACTACCCACCTAGAAAATATACAACAGAAGTTACTTCAGATAAAGAAATCAAATAAGATATACATCGCCTACCATGCTAGCCTTACACATGAAATTCTTACCTTGGCATGCATAGTAGAATCCCAAGGCTGTGAATCCTCCTTTTTTTTTAACATCCAGGTTAATTGTCGTGCTTTCTGCATTTTCATCATGTTTGTTACTTGTTTCCGAAGCAATTCATGTTCCTTCGTTACAATTTCTTGTTCCTCTCCATTATCCTCTTTACATTTTTTGGGTTTTTTCTTTGTCTTTTCTAAAAACTTATGAATCCTGACCTGCCACAAAAAGAAACAATTCAATTTTCAATAATCAAAATTAACACATAAATTTCATACCAAAGAGAACCACTAGATAGAGCTCTTTAAGCTTCTTACATGGATTAGAAGAATACAAACCAAACAGACCTAGAACATTCATAAATGAAACTAAAACTACATTTTTGAAGTGCAAAATCCTACATTCATAGGCTCAATCAAATAGGTAGTCAAAACAATTAGTTGCATCAATTCCAAAACAAGCCAATGTAGTGAGAAACAAGGCTTAGATGATCTTGCAGCGCCATACTAAATGCTCTCTAGAATCCAAAGAACAATGCATCACCTCCATTGCTTTCTACAGATAATATGTTTGCTATTATTGAGAGTTCAATGTTTAAAAGTGGTTTGGCCCTATGGCTATGCTCTCCACTTGTTATCTTTTAAACAAGATAAAATTTGCATGGAATCAAAGATATTCAAGCCTCATAAATTGCATAAGCAAATATAATTTATCTTTCAAATATTTGTTTGAAGAGGAGATGCCCCATACACAAGTTCCATTACATCTACAATAATGAATATATTACAACATAATACAGTATTTAATTAAAAATGGTCCATTGACAATATTGCATGAACATGTAAGCTTGGACAGGTTATTATAAGAAAAAAATTGATTGGGTTATAACAAGAATATTGAAAATTCTTGTCACAGTATAAGAGTATAAAATTTCTAGCAGGGAAAAAAAGGCGGCACAAATGAATGAAATGATGCAGAAAATAAAAGTTCCATACTAAAAATCACTTAGCATAAATATTGGACTTCAGCAAGTATTTTAGATTGTGTTAATCTTAAAATAACAGAACTTAAAATATTGGGGTAATATATTAACAGAATAAAGTTTACCATGTAAAAGCTACTTATCTCACTTTCAAAACACTCACCACAATTGTACGCATAACAAATGTGATTACTATATTGCCAGGTTTGGGTTAAATTGATTCACCAAGTTTTTTGTTCCCTGAGTTTGATATCGCTGGGCTTGGACATAAAATATATATTGCATATTACTTGCCATCCTCTTGACGCTATGCTTAAAATCCATTTAAAGGAGTGAATTGCGCACCTTTGTCCAGGCATACAAAAGTGATTGCACCTTTATTGTGCCTGGGAATATTAGGTTGAATATCAACTGTGATACTCAGAATTCAAAATACAACTAGAAAGATGGGGTAAGATAGGACCAAAATGGAGCTATCTCAATGCTAAGAGAGCTATGAAGGTAGAAAGTGTACCAGCATGATGAATCTGGGACATATGCAGCAGTTTTGTAATAAGCTTTCTGTGTGCCATGATTAGCCCCCAAAGAGCTAATTCGAACCGCGATGTAAGAAACTCAAGAAATGGAATCTTTTGAGGAAGCAGGCAGTGGGAGCTGCTTTCCTAGCTTTTCTATTTCATTCTAGAAATCATCCCACCCCAATCTCCATTATACAACTACAATATTAGGGGCATCCAGTAAGAAGAGGTCCCTTGGAAGCAATAATAATTCTGTAACAAAAAGATTAACCACTTGAATATCTATTTCTATTCCCCAGAAGCAGCGAGCCAATTCGGCTTGCATCCAAATATGAACTTAGGTCAAAGGACTACTCTAAAAGCTCATTTCAATTATTGTCTAAAGAAAGCTTTCTCCTACTATAAGAGAAGCTTCCTCTAAACCGTGTTTCTTCAAAGAAAATTAAGAAAACTGCTTAAGATAGGCATATCAATTGTTTCACATAAAGGGAATGCCTGCATCTAACACAAGTTCCAGCACAACCCACAAAATTATGGATACTCTGCATCAAGAAATTATAGCAACCTTGATGCACCAAAATGAGTACAGGCATGATATATAGATAGGATTGCCCTGCTCTATTGTCTTATCACGGCCTACCAACCTATAATAAGGTAGCTTGCAATTTGTACTTGTCTAATCACTTCATTCCTTGATCTCTCTTAACAGATTTGTTCCCTCCCTCATACTCATTTTGGTGCACCAAGGTTGCCATAATGCCTCAATACAAGCAGTCCACAGTCTTGTGGGGCATACCAGATCTTACATTAGAGGCAAGTGTTCCCTTTATCATTGGCTCGAATGGATAAACAAAGATTTGAAGATAAAGAAGACCCAGATGAATGTGTCTATGATAGAATCAAGGTCTCTACACTAGAACTTGGGGATCCCTTTGGCAATCACCTTGGTGAGATACGTCACTTGAATGCTTGGCCTAGAATTTGGTAGCTGCATAAGCTTGCAACCTATCCCGAGCTTCTCGAAAGGGAACACATTAAATGGCATCCTCTAGATAAATATTGGGTTAAAACAAACTTTGGCAGTAACTTAGATAATTAGATATTTAGAGGCAAACGAACTGAGTAGCTGACTAGGCATCCAATATCTTATAAGAAAGTAAGGGTGTGATCTCAAAATCTTGGTCTCTCAAGTTCCTTAATAAGGTGAACACACTTTTGAAGAGGGATCTCCAAGAACTAGAAGATGGTCTAGCCTGATAATGGGGCTTGCTAAAATTATTAAGGCTAAAATATGTCTGTTAAAAGGTTTATCCTTGATACTTTAGCAATCACTGGCCGCAACTCTCCCTTTTTGCCATTTTCTGTGTACAGTGTACACAGACAAAACAAACAATCTCTGGAGACACTTAACAGAATTTAGTGGTGGACAGTCAATAATGTGCACATAGGAAGATTCTATTCATAGCATGTATACAGGCAGTAATGGCACTAAAATATCACCCTATCTATATCTTTCAGTGGGGGCAATTCATGGCTTTACATGGTTAAATATTTAGGTTATTGTTAGGTCGGTTGGATCCACCATGTTTTGTTGAATAAAGCAACAGATGTGCAAGAGTATCTACGGAAACTAGATTATCATCCAACCTACGTGGAGGTTGTGGCTTGAATTCACCCACCATGATTCATTAGATTAAGAAGGATGTTAAGATCACGATGGATAATGTTTTTGGTTTGTTGGATCTCGTGAACTCGATGATAGCCAAATCTGGACTTCAATGTTCTATTTTTTGCAGCTCCTGGGTGCCTAACTCAGGGATACCAGCAATATATTTGAAATAATAATTGTAATATATTAACACTGATTTAACATAAATAGAAATCTAACTGACAACAAATAAAACAATTTATAAATAAGAGTGTATTTAATTTTAATAATATATTACATAAATATATAATAAATGAAAATTAATTAATATATTTTGAACTGCAAAAAGAGAATTCGAAATGATGCGGGCTCACCCACCTCATTCTCGACTGCCTCGCCAATGTGCATCGCAGTGTTAAGAAGCCGCGCACCTCCACCAGGAGCACCGAAGCCCGCACTGCGGCCGCTTTCTCCGCACGTCATCAGTATCCCAACCAACTTATGCATTGTAATGACAGCCATCATTTCTGGTGGTAGCTGAAGCATACAATCTCGAAACACCTCTCCATCGATTGCTGCGAAATGATGGGTCTCCTGCAGAACTCGCTGTTCTTTGGCAATGGCATCGCGCAGGGGCTCGAACCAGCCAAGGAAAAGCATTTTCATGTAGGGCAAAGAAGGAGCTAAATTCTTTGAACACATCTCGTGCATAAGATCCCTGTACTCCTGAACAGTCTTTTTCCAAGCCTCCGTTTCTGTTTTAGCTTGCCTCTTTCTCAAGGCCAAATATTTCTTTTGCTCATCTGACATGCGACCAGGACGAAACTTACTTCTACTAAACTGATCCTCCTCACTAGTACAGCTCTCCTCCGCCTCGTCACTGCTGATGATAATCTCGGCTGCTGCATTAGCAACTCCCCTGCCTCCAAGTCGTAGCCACGCTGGATCCACTCTTCTAACCCCAAAACCCTCTGTGACCCATGCTAAATGCGCTATGCTTCTGGCAAACCCCATTTTATAATTTAAATTAGGCCTTTCCTCTGCAAAGAAAGCTCCGCTGAATTCCTTATTTATAACTGTGTATTCTTTAATTGATTTTAGTCTTCCTGGAGATTTCTGAAACACTGCTCTCCACATCTTTTTGGAGCTTATTTGCTTTAATAAATCTGCAAGTACAGCAATCACATAAAAGACCTTCTGTATTGCTTAGTCTGGTGGAGCCATTTGATAATGGAGACCGGCAGAGCTTATCTCTGTTTTCCCCGAGCACAGATTTTTTTGAAGCGGCGGCTCTAAACCCTGCCTAAAACCCTTTCCACGACGAGATAATTGCCTTGTTTGCTATATCATGTCTTCATGTGCATCATAAATTACTAGTATAACGTTAACATGATGAATCATGATTTATATAAGCATGTTATTTTAAAAGAAGATTATAAATTATTGTTTGAAGAAAATGTGATCTGATCAACCCTTCAAAAAATCATTATAGCTTGTTAATTTAAGTTGAACATTTAGGTTATATATATATAGTTTAATTTGAATATTTAGGTCATTTGTGTGTATAAAATAGAAGATTGGAATTTATTATTTAGGTGTTTGCAATAAGAATTTTGTTATTAAATTAATATTTTTTCTATTATATAGATTTTGTTATTAAATTATTATTTTTTTTTGTATTGTAGAATATTTGAATTCACACCTTTTTGGTACTTGCAACAAGGACTTTGTTACTAAATTAATGTACTTTAGCTTCATTAATATATTTAATATTTATATCATATTTAGAAGCATTTTTTGTTTCTATTATAGTAACAAAAGGCAAAGTGAAATTTTGTGAGATCATTTGCATACTAGCAATTACATTGAAAAGGGTGTAAGAGTTACATTTATTTAATTTATAATATTTGTACATTTCCCAATAAATGTAGTCCTTATTCACTACATGGAAGTAGTCTTGTCCCATAAATTTTGTTTAATGTTCACACTTTACTTCAATTCTAATTAATCAATGTTTTTATTTAAATATCTATATGTTAATCGTATTACAACCCATACAGCTTTGTGGTTTCCATGTCTTAATTTTATTGCCTTGTGCAAATTTGTCTCTCTAATGCATTTGTTTTGTAGGTCTTCACCCTAGGTGCATGCTTCATCAGTTTCAAGAGTTCTCTACATCATCTACAGTATTCTTTTGGCATCATAATGTTGTCTATTTTATTAGCTTTCCTTTAGCATGTAAATTCAAAAGTTTGCTAAAGTGAGGGCAAAAAGTAGACTCAAAAATTGCATACCCATTGCAATTTTACCTATAATTTTGTATCCACTTTAGTGTCAATTCCCTTGACATTTGTGTAGGCCCATTTTGTCCCTTGCATCATCCTTTCTTTCTCTCGAGATGCTCAAGGTCCTTTTTGACAACTTCCTTCTTGCGTCAATTTTACATTAACTATGTGATTTTCTTGTCTCTTGTCATATTTTAGCATGATTTATGTGGACACTAGCATGTAGCATGGACATCTTCACGTTGTTCTAGAGTCCTATTATATTTTAACGTTCAAAGGTTAAATATTTCTAAGTGCTTTCCACTAATAACCTACCTACCTTAGTGGAAACAACAAAGGATGATTCATAACAAGTTGACAACTCTTTCTTTCCCTCCTCTTCTCACTTATAAATACATCTTCACCCAATCACTCGCAAATACTCTCTTGAAATCTCTTGGTTATCTCTTATAAGTTCTCTAAAAAACTTTCTTGAATGCTCTCTAGCTTTCTCTTCGCTATCACAACTCTTTCTTACTCTTTTTCTCATGCACAGGTTCCTACAACTTACTATAATGTTCTCAAGCTCTGAGAAATAGTCTTTGCAAGCCCCTTGGCTTCCTCAAGTTGCTCTAGTATTATCTCTCTTGTGTCTTTGAGCATATTGGGATTCATCACATCCCTTGTCTATAAATCGTTTATCATTTTATCTATTTGTCTTTTGATCTATCTATCTATTCGATTGTTGTGGAGGTGGAAACATCGAACAAGGAATTGACTAAGGAAAGTCCTCAAACAACGCCAACCATTTTTCATCTTCCATGTATTTGTAGGTTTATTGAAGATATTCAATTGCACAAAGGTTTTATTGTGGTTATCTATTTTATTCCTCTCATTTAATCACTCAAATCTTGTTATTTGTTTCATTCTTTTAACTTTGTTATGATGTTTCTCACTTTTGAGTTTTACACGTTAGTTGAAGACTTAAGTTGGATTTTTGCATTATTTGCACATCTATTTGCTTACTGTCTACAAGAGATTGCAATGCACTACATAGGGATCCACTTGTTGCAATATCATTCTTAGCCACACTACCATCCTTGACCAAGCCGCTTAGATTTGGACCAAAAACTCTCTGTCTTGTATATCTTCCATTTCTACATTTAGTAACTTTATTTATAATTAGATATTTTCACTAGTTTAACTAGTTGGAGGTATCTAGATGTATGTAGTGAAATTGTCTCTCAAAGGAATATAGTTTTCCTTTTGTGTAGTCATATTTACTCCATTACACATAATGAACCTATCAGTTATCTGTAAAACACTTTAGTGTATCGAAAACCAAGAAACATAATACCACACCATCATTCAAGTATCATGTCATCCAAATAAATTTTCAACAATGTATATGTGGAATAGCTAAAAATGTATTAGTAGCCAAATCATTAAGATTCAAACTAAAACATAAGGCTGGAAAAATATTACGCACATCCAATAAACACCATTCAAAAAGATTACAATATTGAAATATGTTTTTTTTATGTGATATAGAAATAAATAGAAAGAGCACATATGATTACATTACTTGCTAACTCATATTAATCAAGTGACATAAAAGCTCAAAAATCTAAGTAGAAAATGACTACACTCATTTAATGATATAATGTAGAATGACTTATAATGGTTACAAAATATAAATAACACATGGAAAAATCCTTGACACATAGTCCAATACATCAATTTCCATTAAGAACAAAGTACATTGCAAAGATATCTAAGTCCAACCACTACTCCTAATAGTTACAAAAAAAAAAAATCTATTTAAATATAGTGTTGTAAATTGGTTCCGTTTATGATGGTAGAAGTCTTGTAAAAGAAATTTGAATGCTAAAAATTGAACCCTTAAAACAAGGCCTCTCCCCTAATTGTATATCATGCTCAAACCTCAAACAAGGGAAATAGTGAAATCAAAAAGATTCCCCCAATCCCCCTTCTTGTGTATGTCATCATGGCTATTATTGTAATTATTCACTAGGTATTGTTTTCATTATGTCAACACCATGCACAAAGCATCACCACCTATAATGCCCACTTCCTCTATACAACAGTTGGACACGTGTTGAAACTACTTTAAATTTAAATCTTTAGGGAAAGGGCACATGGCACGTGTGTAGTGCTCCTCCTTATATAAGGAGAATATACTTTTTACTCTATGGGATCCATCTAGCACAATATGCAACCTTTTTCCATCCAAAAACCATTGGGTGAAGCTACTTCACTAACAATAGGACGATTGATATGTGGTGCATTGGTGCAAAAGAGAAAGCTCTACCTTTAGAATGTACCCTCGAGAGATGGCCAAGGTGACATGTGGCAATCTTGAAAACCTATTGGGAGGAACAAAGATGGTACATGTGCACTCATCAAGAAATCATTAAAGAAGATGCATGTCCCCACCAAGCACTACAAGGGTAAAATCCACCTACAAACTCCAAAGGAATGTGCCGACATGATACACGACAGACTTTGTGGCTCATCTAGCTTGTGGGATATGAATGTTGTTACTTGTGAAATGCATGAAGATTATAAGGAAAGATGTGGCTTGAAAGGAGTTGAAGCCTTGAATGAAATACTCAATATTCAACTTAATTCTGTGTGCAATATATTTCACCTATAGTTGGAAACTCAACGAGGACCTCCAACTATGGAGGGAGGACTTGAACTTATGATTTCATAGACCAATAAGCTTTGTGCATCACTATAGTATGGAATGATGTACGGCTTGTCGAAAACACTAGGAGTACAACCTAATCTCCAATTTTGAGTTGCAATAGTTTGCAACAAGCAGTGCCTTTGTTGCCAAATCTTGCCTCCTACAGAAAGTCTATTTAATCAATCATGAACTTTCTAAGATTCAAACAATGAGTACAGGATCATTTTTACATGTATACTAATAAAAGTATCTTCATAGAATTACGGTTGAATCAATAAATGAAATAGTAACTAAATTAAACCACAATAGAGCAACTATTTAGCAAATCAATGATCAATTGAGCATCCTATGGCTCTCTAACTAAGATTGTTAATGCAAAGCTCTCAGCAAGCTTCCATTAATGACAGTCCTAGAATGAGAATGATAAGATAAACAAGTTAAAGCTAACAATTATATCAAAGTAAATGCTAATTAAGCTCTCAAATGCCTTTCTAAACTCAAATTGCAAGAGGTTCAATGCAATTCTCAGATGTGTGGTTGATCATTATGAAGGATTTAGGCCTTCCTTTTATAGATTTTCCAATGGCAGGGGGTGTAGTTGTGTTTGATCATGATTAAACCTTGGTTGAGTCCTTGGTTCCACCCTTTGAAGACAATGCAAAGTTTGTGTCCTCAAAGCTTGGGACAAGTAGACAAGATCAATGGTCAAGATTCTCTTTCACTTTGAGTGATTGGGATTAAATTTGGCTTGATCCATGTGAATGCCTTTCCTCAAATCTCATTGGTTGCCCAGATTTCCTCTCCTTTTGGGTTGTTGAGAGTAATTGAGATTTATTAATTGATTTAATTGATTTATTTTAGCCATGTACCCCTTGAATGGGTTGAATTTAATTTAATCCAAGACTATACAATTATTTGATTTAATTGTATTTTGATTTGATTGCATTTGATTAAAATGCTCTCAATTTTGATTTATCTTGAATTAGGACTTCATTTTAATTTTGATTGGCTAATTATGCATTGTGATTCAATTGATTCAATTATGTCCTTGATTTTCTCTAATTTGACTTGATTTGCTTTGATTTAATCTTTGTCCATTTTTAGGTGATTACACTACACAATAAATGAGCATTAGTATTTGCACGAGTACATTTATTCAAATTGAAAGATGCATCTCAATCAAAATAAAATGTTGAAAATGGCCACAGAGAACTCAAAGTGGATAGGTAGCAAGAACTTCAAACTTATGATTTGACGTAGTACAAATAAGGAGGATCCAATTAAGGACAATCCAAACATGCAGCCAAACACCACAATGCAGAATAACAAATCAAGGTAATGTTTTCAACTGAATTTTCATTAACATGCCCGGTTGTAAGGCTTTCCAGGTTAGGGCCAAATACAATCAAAGTATTTCTGCAATCTTCTAGCTAGTCTAGCTCTAAAACAATCAACAACTGATGGAAACACTAAAGTAGATCTGAACTTGAGCTCGCAAGCCTCCAAGCAATCTCCTTATATCCAAGCATGCAACCACTAGCTCTGCTATTACAAACTATCAAATAAACAATCTGATCTTCAAGATCTCGTAGGATCCAGATCTATCCTTCTATCTACTACCCTTCACTAACTCCCTAAACATCTACCCAAACACTCCTTAAATACATTTCCTCAACCACAAGTCAACTAGAAGAAATAAGTAACTCCCAAGCCAAGTTGGCTTCTATTACAAACAAATATTAAATGCAACAACAGTCAGCTCTCAAATAGCCTTACAAACAATTAACTTTCCATGTCGGCCTCTAGATCTACATAGGAGAATACAACAAAAGCTACCAACAATAAATGCACCAAGTCGGCCAACCAAATCTCCAAGAACTCCAGTCGATAAACCAAAACTACCAAGCACTAGAGAAACAACCAAGCACTAGTGAAACAATTGACCACACCAAGCATCACCAAGCAACACAGGCATCGCCGAGCAAGCACGTCGACCGAGCACCAAATGCATTGTTGAGTACAAGTTCCACCGAGTGCAAGAGGTTTTACCGAGTTCCTTTAGTGACCGAACTTCCTTCAATAACTGAGACTGTTGGTTAAAGCTGCAACTGAGTAACACAAAACCAAATCAACACACCACCATGTAGATTTGTTGAGTACCCTAGAATTCCCTTGCATCAGACACCCCGAGTTTGAAAAGATGTTCTCATAGGCTGGAAGAACATCTTCCAGGATTCAACACATAAACCCTGAACTGGTTCTTCACATGCAAGCCCTTCAAATATCCACCTTGCATACTCTTCCACTTCTATTTCCTCTGTCTTTTCCAATCTTTCCTCGATAACACACAGACTTGTTCTCCATACTGATCCATCCTTTCAGAATTCCTCAACTCATCTAAGCTACCAAAGCTCAGGTTTCTCCTACCGAGTGTTGTCTCTAGCAAAGGCATCAGGGAAAGCTTCTTGTTATTCTTCTCAACAGTAGACACATTCTTGACACAACCATACATAGTTCTGCAATCATATTGCCAAGGTCTATCAAGAAATATATGACAACTATTCATCTCCACAATATCACACAACACTAGATCCTTATACTGGCCAATCTGAAAATCAACAAAGCACTACTCCCTCACTTATAGAGCATGAACATCTTGTAACCAGCCAATCCTATAAGGATAAGGATGTCTCATTCTCTTCAAACCAAGTTTCTGAACCATGTCCTCAACAACAAGGTTATCAGTACTACCACTATCAACAATTACATCACAAAGTTTACCTCCAGACCTACACTGAGTTTTGAACAAATTACTCCTCTGACAAGGTTCCTCGTTTGCACCGAGCAATGTTCTCTGAACCAACAAGTTCTCATATTCAGGTTCATTCTGAATGTTCTCATTTACTACAACAGTCCTTCGGTCACCAAACTTCTTTTGTGTACACTCAAAAGATCAATGTCCTTCACCACAATTATAACAAGTACCCTTAAAGATAACCCTACCTATCTTCTTTTTCAATTCCATAGGTTTCGGTCCATCTTCAGTAGTCGGTTTGTCCTTCACCAAGTGATCAATCTTTTCCTTCCCTCAGGGATTACTATGTTGTCTCCTTTTCAACTTATCTTCTACCTTCAGAGCATACTAATAAGCATCCTCAACCGAATCAATCTTTAGCATACCAAGCTCATCCTGAATATTAAATCTCAAACCATTCACATACCGAGCTACTTTTTCTTTACCAAGTTCTCTGTGTCTAGACCAAATAGTCAACTTATAGAACTCCTTGATATAGTCCTCCATAGTCAAATCTTTTTGCTTCAAATTCTGCAACTTCTTAAACAAGTCAAGCTCATAGTCGGCAAGTATGAACTTAGCTTTCAATTTAGTCACCATCAACCTCCACTGATTGATCTTCATTTCACCTTCATCTTCTCTATCTCTTTGTAATTCTTTCCACCAAAGAGCAACATGTCCTTTCAACTTAGTCTATGCCAATCTTACTCTAAGAGGATCTTCAATTTATTCAAGCTCAAAGAAGTCTTCTAATTCACCAATCCAATCAATCAAATCCTCAGGTCTCAAAGTACCAGAGAAAGTAGAAACTTCCATTCGGTGACTAGTACTTAACCAAGCTCCAGATCTATGCAATCAACCAGTTCTATCTTCACCATATCTATCTCTCTGGTCATCTCCACTAGATCTAGCAGCTTCAAAGTCTTCAGCAACTTCCTCATAACCATCATCAGTACCAAGATTCCTCAGCATACCAGCAATAGCTCTCATGACCTCAGCGATCATGTCCTTCTTCATCAATTCCATCTCAGATTTGAAATCAACTTTAACCTTCTTTGTAATCTTCAATTCCACAGCATCATAGAGATCAGCAATCTAGGGTCCAATCTTCTCGGAGGCATCCTTCAAGATTTTCAAAAACCCAAAGCAATAAGTCACCAACAAGGTCCTGGTGCAAACAACCTCAACTCGGTGATCAGTTTACACACTCAAGATCTTCAAGCTCTGATACCACCTAATGCAATACAGGTAAGGAGGATCCAATTAAGGATAGTCCAAACATGCAGCCAAACACCACAATGCAGAATAACACAACAAGACAATATTTTCAACTAAATTTTCATTAACATGCCCGGCTGTAAGGCCTTTCAGGTTAGGGCCAAATACAATCAAAGTACTTCTGCAATCTTCTAGCTAGTCTAGCTCTGAAATAATCAGCAACTAATGGAAACACTAAGGCAGATCTGAACTTGAGCTCACAAGCCTCTAAACAATCTCCTTGTCTCCAAGCATGCAACCACTAGCTTTGCTATTACAAACTATTAGATAAACAATTTTATCTTCAAGATCTCACAGGATCTAGATCTATCCTTCTATCTACTACCCTTCATTGACTCCCTAAACATCTACGCAAACACTCCTTAAATACATTTCCTCAACCACACGTCAACTGGAAGAAATAATTAACTCCCAAGCCAAGTCGGCTTCTATTACAAACAAATATTAAATGCAACAATAGTCGGCTCTCAAATAGCCTTACAAATAATTAATTCTCCATGTCGGCCTCTAGATCTACATAGGAGAATACAACAAAAGCTACCAACAATAAATGCACCAAGTCGGCCAACCAAATCTCCAAGAACTCTAGTTGATAAACTAGAACTACCGAGCACCAGTGAAACAACCGACCACGCCAAGCATCACCAAGAAACATAGGCATCATCGAGCAAGCACGTTGATTGAGCACCATAGGCATTTCCAAGTACAAGTTCCACCGAGTGCAAGAGGTTTCATCGAGTTCCTTCAGCGACCGAGCTTCCTTCAATAATCGAGACCGTCGGTCAAAGCTATAACCGAGTAACATAGAACCAAATCAACACACCACCATGCAGATTTGCCGAGTACCCTAGAATGCCCCTGCATCATGATTTAAGACCTTCCTCGGGAAAATGTGCTAGGGCAACACATTATGTATGCACAAATAGGGAAACAATGTTTGTAGTGAGATGCACCTACACGTGAGAAGACCTAGATGATAATAGCTCCATCTAAGCTCTTAGTAGGTTGGAAAAAGCACAAAAAAACCCAAACTTAATCTCAAAACATGAGGAAAATTGTAAGAAGTCACAATAAATGTTAACTAAGTAAGGGAGGAATTGGATCATTCTTTTAGTTTTACAAAAGGTTTTTGAAAAGTCTTACAAGAGATAGAGCTTTTTCTTTTATGGACGCCCCTACAAGGTAGTTTGTCACAACATAACATGTAAGGATACCAACCTTTAGTGTGTGCATCGTGGTTCATATTCTCTCCTTATGGAGGATGAAACCAAGTAGAGGTTGTAGCTACATCAAGCTAAATAATGGGGTCACCCTCCAAAGCTAATCGAGATAAAGCCTTGCTACTAGACAGGTGTTCACAACCCTGACAAGATTAACTCTCTTATTTCCACTTAACATAGCTCTACTCTAAGATGTCCATAGCCCTAATAGAGTTGTTTGTGTTGCCAAGATGCAGATGAATTTTTAATTATCACTTAAAATATTTTTGCATTTTTTATTTATTTTTATCCTGCTAATAGTGAAGTCAAGCATCCAAGTTCGAAATCAAAGTGGTAGCATAGGCACCATTATGAGTATGTTTAGAGCTATTACCATTACTACTTTTTATTAAAGCCATCACTTAACATGATGTGATTGCTTACAGTAGTGGTCGTACATAATTGAAAGTTGGATCTTCATGAAACTTTAAGCAAATCTTATGTTGTAAACCCCTAAATTGATGCATTAATTTGTGACTTGCTTAAAGGGTAAATCATATCTCATACAATCTTTTCTATCATCCTATAAAACCATTATTTTAAATGCTTCCTAAGAACAAAAAAAAATCATGCATGCTAGTTTGGGATTTTGAAACTCAATTTGTGGCATAATCACATGCCTCGATCTACAAGAAAATACCTACTCACTCATGTGAAAAGAGGTTGCATTTTCTTTAAATTCAAGAGTTTGCACAAATCAAGGCATTCTGAAAATAGAATTTCAATTACAATAGTTGGTAATTAGAATTATGGATAGAACCATTTGGCCAACCACTAATAAGCAATATCAAGGCTCCTTTGTTCTTGTTTCTAATAAATGTCAGAAGAGTATGACCAAGCATAAAAATAATCTATTCATTGTTGCTATCAAGTGGGTTTTAGCAGTAGGTTTTTTCACCTTTGAGAACCGCTATAGAGTAAATTATGACATAGTATCTTGGTTCACAACGTCCCTTCTAGATGTGGGTGAAGTGAAGCACATAATAGCCAAGCTCACTAGGGTTTTATTTGGGGATAGCTACATAGACTATCTTGATAAGGTTTTGGATAGGTTGGGGATCCCAACTGCTACCAACTTGAGAGAATTTGTAGAATGGGATATTTTTGTGACATGTTTACCTTTTCTATCAAATTTCAAGACTACCACCATGGAGGAGCATCAAGAATGTTTCTCTCTAATAGCTTTGTCACTTCAAAATTTGATGGACATCAAGCCCATATTTTGTATGGAGTGGTGAAATGAGTTCTAATACATGGATTATCCTCACCTTTCCCCAAGTAGAGGCATGCAAACTCCTTGAAAGAATGGATTTCTACTCCATTATGCTTTCCCCCATTCTCCTCTATAGTTTGTTTCTCGCCCTCTTTTTTTCCATATAACAAAAAAATTTTGGTCTTTTGTTGATCTCATTTTGAATTTTTCATAAAATCACATGGGTTGACATTGTATATATATTGTAAAACTTTACAAAACAAATGAAAGAATATATATAATTTATTATGTCTTTCTTTGTTCCTAGTTAAAAATTTGATTTTCACTTTACTTATAAACATATTATTTTTTATTAAATTTTCATATAAAAAATCATCTATTTATGTGTTATGTAAAAGTCATTTTCTATATGCAAACAAATCTTGCAATGCTTTTGGGATATTAACTGAAATAAGATTGAGTATCAATACCTTGAATGGAAACCCAGTAGCATAATTTTTAATAATAAATCAACAAAACCTTAAGTTAAAAACACTTAAAAGACAAAGAACAACTAAGTTGTATTGTGCATATAAAAGTTGGGGATTCTTCTCAACAGGATACAACAACTTGTAGTAGAACAAAAGTACATGTAGCTAGTGTAACATAAAAGGAAATGGGTTTATAAGGGGGGGTGTCCACATAAGGTAATGAATCAGGCCCTATCTCTTTTGATGTTGCATTGGAAGGAATATGATCCACTTAGTCTCTGAAGGGGAATCAAGTGCCAAGTGGATGTGATTGTTACTTCATTGTTATGCAATTGAGGAGTTGATGTAAGAATGTACAATTGATGGGGAAATCCAATATTTAGGGTTGAATGAACAACAGAGTTGACTTTCAACATACATAGATTGACAAAGATCTTATAGACAAATACTGCTATCAGAAATAGAATCGAAATAGAACCCAAAAACTATAACTAACTTGCATATTCAATTTGGAGTTGATCTAAGGGACTAGGTCAACTAGGTTGACCTATTCCCGGGACTAGGTCGACTAGTTTAGCCTATTCCTTGCACTTTCAATTGGTTTCAATTATAGACTATAGTCGAGATCTTGTACTTTCCAAATTTGGTCATATAAATGGTGTCGCCTCTTCTTGTATAGAAAAAAGAGAGAAATTATTGGCTAGGGAGGGGTTTTCCTCAATCAAACCCTAGTTGAGGAATTAACATTGAAATTGAAATGAACTAAACTTGAATTGAAAGCATTATGGTACAGAGAAAAGGCTAGATCTAGAAATGCAATGTTTATACCTTCACAAACAAACTTAGATTCATAATGTCTACTTGATGTGGTCTTGAATGTTGTTCTAGTGTCTTGAATTTTTTAGAAGAATAAAATACTCCTCAAATCCTCAATGTTGTTATTCTTGATGTCACTTTCCTTGAGAAGGAATTAATTCACATTGATATTTATGTGCTTGAAAGAAGGATTTTTTTACATGATTGAGGTCTCCTCTTATTGATCTTCAACGAGGGAGAGAAGCTCGCTACATTAGGGAAGAGTGCCTCCAAAAATGCTTTGGATGTTTGAAATCTACTTTGGAATGCTTGAGATGAGAGACTTCTTGAACTTTCACTTGAGGTTAGGATCTTGTTATCGAAAAAAGGAAAGGTAGGTTGCTTATATATCTATCAGAAACATTTCAGAGTCCAAAACTTGAAGAAAGTCAATGGCAGTTTGAATTTTTTTCTCTACCATCAAGACTATTACACGATAAAAATATTGGAGCAAAAAAAGGGGAATGGGTTGATTGAGTCAACCTATTCCTTCCTAACACTAGTATAACTTGGAAAATAAATGACTGCTTGACTAGAACTTTTAGTCACGTGACTAAAAATTTTAGTCACATGACTAAAAATGATCAAATTCTACTATTTTTTACAATTCACAAGTATAATTGACTAATTTGGTCATCCAGTAAAATTATAGCTAAATAATTGATTAGACAAATAAAAATGACTATTACTCCTTTAATCTTTTTTCTCTCAAATTTGATCATAATCCGTAGAGCTTAAGCCCCCCTCACGAAACCCCTACCTAAGTGGTCCATTTGGTCGCCCCAGTGGCCTAATGCACCAAAAAATACCTATTGCGTAGAAGACATTGCCTCTTAGTGCAGTCTTCAGGCCTTCACATAATTTATTAAAGAAATTTAAAATTTACATTGCCTCTTAGTGCAGTCTTACATCTTCATGAAACTTTCATATTGTGACTTATTTGCTAGTTTTTTAGGTGTCATACTATATGAGATCCCTATTAAACCAAGTCTAGGTTGTCTTTGAACATCATACAAAAAATATTTATGGGCAAGAAGGTTCATTTAACAAGCTTCATTTATTGCTAATTTTGAATAATCCCATTTTCAATGTTTACTGAAAAAACTCTCTCATGGGTTGCTTAATTATAAGGTTGTTTAAGATTCAACTCCATTTTTCGAATTCTACTTTTAACTCCATGTAATTGTTACCTATTTTTCACACATGTGAGAAATAAGTGTCTTTACATTGAGTATTAGGTTTTAGTAGAAATAAAGAAAGAAAAATGTAGGTATTTATCAAAGAATTCATTTTAAGGATCAAAATGTCATTATATTGATAATATATGAAAGATTAATGCTAGAAGATTTCCATAATCCAAAAAGTTTCTCTTTTCACGATTTATGTTAATTATTCTACTACTTTTTTGCAACACAACTATAAATGACTAATTTGATCATCGAGTAAAAATACAACTAAATAATTAGTCACACAAATAAAAATGACTAAATAAATGACTATTACTCCTCTATACTAACATTTGATAATATCATTGAATAATATGGTATTAAATCAGGTGCTTAAAAAAAATTCAAATTGGAAAATTATTAGCGGGAGTGGGTTGTATTGCACAAAGGGTTAATAGGAAATTGAGAAATTGTTGGCAGGAGTGGGGAGTACATTAGAGTGTAGATTGAATTCGGCAAAGGTAATTCGATGGGGGAGTAGGGAGTACAATAGAGTGCAGATCAAATTTGGCAAAGGTAATTTGATGGGGGAGTGGGGAGTACAAATTTAAATTTGACAATAATAAAATATGATTGAAATTTTGCAAGGAGAAAAAATTTAAAATTTGTGATTAAATTTGTCTAAAATAAATTGTATTTATATAATATATAAAAAACAAAAATAATAATAATATTTTGAACTTGCGATGTTGGAGTTTGTGTTGGCCTTGCTTGCAGTAGGAGGGACTTGTGGCTCTTTGTACTACTTTCATGACAGCCTCTGCATTGGTTTCTTTTCATGCTCTTGTGGTTTTCTCTCCCCCTATGTCTTGTTTTCTTTCTTTTTCCTATGGTGGCTCATGTGTTTGTTTTTCCCTCTTTGCTTCATAATTTCTCCACACTACGGCTCTAGCTCGTTTGTGGGTGCCATTAATTTTCTGAGATGGGTGTCATCTAGGGTGAGGTGCATTAAGATTTGCCACGATTTTCTCTGATGGTCGTAGGAGAGAGTAATGATGGAAAAGATGGGCAAGAAGGTGATGAAGGGATAGAAGGAAAGAATGCTAATGTTCTCAGTGATTCGAGCAAGCCTTCCTACAAAGAAATTTTATCTGAGAAAATGGTTTTACCAGAATCAGAGCGGTTTGAAGTTGTTAATGAGCATGGAGGAAGACCTCCCAACCCCAATGGTCATCGACCAAAAGAAAAAGGTGATGAGCTTGCAATAGAACTCTCTAGAGGGGGAAAGGAAGGAGGAGAGGAAGGTAAGACCCCGTTGCCTGGTGCTAAGATCCTCATTCTCTCTCCAAATGAAAACATGATAAATGTTATTAAATTTGAGCAATCTCGGTTGAAAAATATTTCAATTTTCTTTGTTTGCATGGATATGAAATTCCTTCATGCTAGGAAATTTTTGGATGATTGGATTGGTAAAATTTGGGGGAAAAAACTTGGCATTACAGTTAGTTTCAGTCATATGGTTCAGAAAAGTTTGTTTGTTATTTTTTTTAAAAATCATGCTATGCAAGGAAATTTTTAAATAAAGGGTATTGGAATGTCAGGAAAACCATGTTCAGGGCTATCTTGTGGTCCCCCAGTTGTAAGTCTGAGCATGTCATTGCTCGTTTCTTCTCCTTTCTAGGTAGAACTTAGAAATGTCCAGCCTGAATTCTGGCAATTTATCCCACATTTGCTCAAACCTCTCAGCTATGTCCTCTAAGTTGAAGAAGTCAAGGTCACCTTACCACACCTTAATGCTCGGTCTCTAGTTACCCTCAATCCTGATGTTGTTTTACCTGATGAAGTCTCTCTAGATATTGAAGGAGAAAAATGGAAATGGAATATTGTCAAACTTGGTGACATTAGGGCATGCTTCCATTGCAAACTTAATGGCCATAACAGAAGAGACTGCCCCTTTTTGAAGAACATTCAAAAGAACTTTAATGAGGCCTCCATGAATAAAAAAGATCCCTATGAAGGTGCTAAAGATAATGTTAATAATATTAACAATATCAATAACCCGAATGGTAAACCTAGTAATGGAAATGTTGGCAATAGTAAAAAGAAGAACCAAGATAATACTGGTACAGTGGATAATAATGGTACTTCAAGGGAAACCCTAGATACTCCACTGGAAAAATTTGTGTCATTGTCTAATCCCCTCTTTGAGGATGATTTTGAAATACATATTATTGTCCAAAATAAGGATCTCTAGAATCCTTTTGCTTGCCAAACCTCAATACATTCATGTAGCTAGGGAGAGAGTCAACGAAGACAATGCCCCCTTCCAAAATGCCCAACAAATAGCCCTTTCCAAAATTAAAAATAGAAATGCCTCAAAGTGGACATAACAACATTCGATTAAGCAGGACAATGCATTCCCTGACAACATGCCTTCTAAATTCCTTCAAAATAAACATGAAGAAGAAATTGTGGAATAGTATTCTGTTAAACAGAACAATGTATGGCCTGATGATAGTCCCTCTAAGTCCCTACATAGTGAGCAAGAGGATGATGATGGTGGGTTTACGAAAGTTCTCTCTAAAAAGAAAAAGAGAAAAAGCTATGAAAGAAGTAATAGTCTAAAAAATAGTGGAAAAAAACATCAAAATCAAAAGCAAAGAGCTCCCAGATTGCTTTAATAGACTATGTAAGAATCAAAATACTTCCAAACCTTTATGATGATGAACATACACAACTAGAATATTAGGGGATTAGAAATGCGTGACAAAAAATACATAGTCAGAAACTGGTGTAATAAGATTCATAAAAAAGGATATTATTTGTATATAAGAAATCAAGGTCACTGGATATCATGCATATAACACCCTCAAATTCATTTGGGACAGAGCCACTTGCATATACTCAGGACATGATAGAGGTAAAGAAGGGGTGTCTATGCTAATAGGAAACAACTTGACCAATAAGATGACCACTAAGGGTGCTTCTCCTTGTCAAAGGGTAGTATGGGTATTGTTTAAGGTGAATAATCAAGTGGTGGGAATGTGCAATATATATGCTCCTAATGATTATAAAGAAAGGGAAAAATTGTGGGAATGGTTATCAAATAACTTGCCAGACACTAAATGGATCTTCATTGGAGACTTCAACATGGTAGAAAACAAACAAGAAAAATGTGGAGGAAATAAACATGAATGGAAGGAGAATGAAATTTTATTTTGCACTAAATTTAGAAGGTTTAAAATCAATGATCCTTTGGAAAACATGAAACATGAGTATAACAACATTTGGTATACTTGGTGTAATAATCAAGCTAGCAAAAACATGATCTATTGCAAATTGGATAGGATTTATATTGAAGAGGCCATGTTTGGGCTTGCCCATCAACCTGACCAAAGGCTCGTGGAGGTGACTCTTGCTAGTTTATCTGATCAATCTCCCATCCATGCTTGCATCATGCTAAAAACCCATAACACCCAAGGACCTAAAATGAAAAGAAAGAGTACCTATAAGCTTAACACATCTTTACTAGAGGATGAGGATTCTCTCCAAGCCATTAGGACCACTACTTCTCTTTCTAAATTTTGCAATTCAACTCTATCTGTGAGGGACAAATGGAATCAACTGGTTCAAATATGAAGAAGAATGTTTCAAATAATAGGAACCAAATAATCTATGGACATGAATCAGGAAGAAAACTATTATTAGAATAAGCTCAATCAAATCGAAACAGAATTGCAAGCTAAAGGCAATGACCAAGATCTAGAAAAATCTCTCATTAGTACTAAAGCTAAGTTGAGGAAAATCCAAAACTACAAAATCCAAGGTCAAAAATTTAGAGCTAAGGCTAGATGGATTAAGGATGGGGACAAAGGTTCTAAATATTTCTTCAACTTGATCAGAGAAAAACACAACAAAGAGGAAATCACTGGTATTTAGGTGGGGGAGGAGTCACCAATAACAACAAGGACACATTGAATGCTTTTGTGGAATTCTATAAGAAACTCTTTTCATTAGAGCACAAAGCTGAAAACATTGAGGTCATGAACTGGTGCATCAAACTAATCCCAAGGAAGGTATCCCAAAAACAAGCCAAGGTGCTCGAATAGAGGATTAACCTAAAAGATATTGATGAAGCCATAGGGTCTCTAGCAAATGATAAATCTTTGGGACTTGATGGGTTGCCTGTATAATTTTACAAAAAACATAAAGATTGGATATCTTGTGAACTGTTAGAAGTTTATGAAGAGGCTTTTGAATCAAGATCACTAGGGGAAAACATCAATAGGGGGATAATCAAACTCTTGCCCAAAGATGGTGATAAATCTCATATTAAGAACTGGAGACATATCACCTTACTAAACATTTCCTATAAGATCATTGCTAAAGTCATGGCTAGAAGAATCAATTAGTTTCTTTAAAATGTTGTGTTAGTTACTCAAATTGGGTTTATTAAAGGGAGATATATCTTGGATAATCTCATTACCAGTTGGGAAGCCATGCATTGGGCTAAAATGGATAGGCAAAATGTGGCTATGGTCCTCTTAGACTTTGAAAAAGATTATGATAGAATTGAATGGCATTTTTTTCTCAAGATGTTAGAAGCTTTTGAATTACCAGCATACTTTTGTAAGTGGGTCAACATTTTGTTCAAAGACTCCTCAACTATGATTGAAATCAATGGAGAACTATCTGAGCATATTCCACTTGGTAGATCTATCAAATGAGGGTGCCCTCTTGCCCCTGCCTTATATGCCATTATTGTTGATGCTTTGTCCTTTATTCTCAAGACCTCATAATTTGGCCCACCTATCAAGGGGATACATTTGCCTACTAATGAGGACCTTCTAGTAGAATTTTTTTTTGATGACACTGCTCTATTATTGGAAACGGAGGAGGAAAACTTTGATAATGTGCTTAGAAGACTACAAGTAATCTGTCTCACCTCGGGAGCCAAAATATCACCCCATAAGTCTAATATGTTGGGATGGACGGAGGCCCCCCCTAGGTGGTTAAGGAGTAGGGAGTGGCAATGGTTAGGCCCCTCTACCATTGTTAGATATCTAGCTATACCCTTTTCTATTAATCCCTCAATCAAAGATATGTGGGCATGGATTTACAAAAAGATAGAGAACAAGCATCTCAAGTGGCAATCCCACATGTTGTCTCTAGCTAGGAGAGCATAGGTGGTCTAGAAGGTACTTTCTTCCCATGCAGTATACTATGCCTCCACTTGAATGCTAGCCAATAATCAGATTAACAAGTTAGAAAAGATTCTGAGGGATTTCTTGTGGTTAGATGGGCTTGGAAACAAGAAGAGACACTGTGTCAACTGGGAATGGTGTTGCACTCCTAAAAGATTGGGAGGTCTTGGATTGAGGGATTTGAAGACTCAAGGAATTTCTTTGGTTGCAAAATGGATTCTCAAAGCCCTGAGATAGAATGAACCATGGAAAATTCTTGTAAGAAATAATATTGAGAGATCGACCATAAAGAAAGGTAAGAGATGGAAAGGTATCTCGCTGCATGATATTGTGTTTGGTGATTTTATATCCAAGTAATTGGGTCTAGGGTCTTTCACCCCATTTGGAAGGCATAGTGTCAGGTTAGGCCACAAGTCTGCTCAAGGAATGTTGTTGGGAAAAACCCCTCTTTTGCAATTTTGGACAGATCTATTTGGTGGGGTATATACCTAAATGGAAAACCTCTAGCTCTTACACAATGTTGTCCTGCTAAAATATGGCATCAAAAAGGAATCTCTCTCATACAAGATGTTTTAATGGACAAGCAATTGGGTTCTTGGGAAGATATTAGTAATAAATTTAACATTCCCAAATCTCAGAAAAAAACCTATACCTTGATATCTAAAGCTGTGGGAAGACATTTTCTTGGTAAAATGATGAACTCTAAACAAATGATTGATCAAATGAAATGGACTGATGGTAAATGGCTAAGTGATTTTTCATGTAAACAAATATCTGATGTGCTCAAGGAGGATTTAGGGATCATCAATATAATTAATCAAAATTGGAATCTTAAATGGACTAACTCTAGATGGCACTTTATCTTTGAATTTTTTTGGCACTCACAAGTTGAACCTAAAATTATCTATTTTCGATGGTTGCTTCTTTTGGAAAAAAATTATGTTGGGTCTTCTCTCTCTCAATGTGGCCAACAGAGTATTTATTGTTCCATTTGCAGATGTTCTGAAACCTTTGAGCACCTTTTTTTTGAATGTGAGTTTGCTAGGAAAATCTGGTCTATCTTTTTTGGGTATCCCATTTTTTGGAACCATTGTAACAATTTTTATTGCCAAGAGGTCATTGTTGGTTTTGAGGAAGCTTTTGATTGCAAAATGAAAAAAAAAAAAAATTATCGATAAAAGGCACAAAATGAATAATTTTTGGTTTACTTTAACTGTTGAAATTCTTTGGGCCATTTGGAAACATTAAAATGAGATCTTCCAAGCCAGGAACATGATCTTACTAAGTTTCATATTAAACTCACACATTTATACATTGTCTCACATGTATTTGCAATTATAGAGGTGCCAAAAGAAAGAATCCTATCACTGGTGAAAGGAGCAATGATTGTCTAGAAGAAGGACATTCAATCCTCTTTGTATGTCGAAGAACCTTAAGAAGAGATCATCAACCAAATACAAGTTTTCAGCCAACTAAACATCCAAAGCACAAATGAGGATGAAGGAAATAGGATTGGCAATCAAGATAATGCCTATAATAACGAATTGGATAACAAGGATGGCAATGACATCTGGAATAGCTATAGACAAAGGAACAACAATGATGGATGGGACAGTATAGAGTATAGGAATAATACTGATGGTTGGGAAGAATCATAGAAAATCTATTATACTTCCTTTTTTTGCACACCAAATATATGTATTATGTATAAGGTTTTTGCTAAAATGTATATGGTAAAGTTAGGATGGTGGTGTGAAGCAAAAAAAATATTGATTGTTGTTGGTAACTATTTTTTGTTGAACAATTGATACTCTATTGCAATATAAAATAATAATAATAATACTATTGTTTAAAAATATTATTATTATTATTGTTGCATGTTTTCTATTTTGAGGTAAACATAGCCTAAAATAGTCCCCTTGGTCTCATGAAAAATTTAGAAGGTTTAAAATATTGAAATGAGAGTTAAAATCATTTCAAATGTCTTCATTATCTTTAATTAACAAAAGAAAAAAGAGGAAAAAGACATTTTGTTTCAGGGAGAAAATAAGCTTTTTAAAGTTTCTTTATTAAACAAAGTAAAAAAAGGGTCAAAAAGTGTGCATCTTCATGCTTGGAGGGAAAATAAATTCTACGATTCCTTCTTCAACATGTTTCAAGCCTAATTGGGCTCTAACTCACCATGAGTTGCTTAGGATGATCAAAGTTAGGGGAAAGACTCCTGCTTACCCGTGCCTTGGCTTTGAAGCCTCAACTCAAGCAAAAATGGCGACCTTTCTTTCTAAAATCGCAATGTTTAATAGTAAGAACAACACTAATATGAAGGAAACAATAGTTCTCATAGCGAGCCTTATTTTCTTTAGCATGGACAATAGTTCAAATGAGAAAAACCAAAGATCTAAAGAGCAACAATAGTATATGAGGTGAGAACAACAATTTTTAAAAGCCAAAAAGGGGGACTATCCATGAAAGACTACAATTTCTATGACATTTTGAGCACTTTGTTCAAAGAAAAAATATATACCAAAAGAAAAATAGAGTTCTTTGTCAAAGGAAATAACATAAGACAAAGTGAAACATCAGAGTTCATAGCAGTAAGAGGTAGAGTTTGCACAAAAATTCATGAAGCCTTATTCATTCATGTTTTTCTTTGTGGATTCATGCATGGTTTGAGGGTTTATTTCACTATGATTCGAAAATTCATTTTTTCATGGGATAGAGCTATTCCTTAATGTTTCAAGATTCCTATCCATCATTCCAATAAATTACCATGATTGTTCCAATAAGAGCATCAAAATTCAAATCATGGGCCCTAATTATGGAGGGATGGTGGAATGGAAAGGAAAATCAGGGTTGGATCAAGCATAACAAACATGGAGGCCCAAGGACACTAAAATATGACCTAATTGAACATGCAATTGTATGTGAGTACAATTTAAAATGCTACAACTAGATGGTGCAAGAAACAACTACACTTTAAAGTCTATAATCCCTTATGATAGAGTGTCACCTTAACCACTAACTGTAGGGATGCAGGACCATATCCTTATTTCTTCACTATAGGCATTGTAAACCCTCCAAGGAAGTGGGAAAGAGTTTACCAAAATTCTTAAACTATCCTTAGGAAAAGAACTAACAACCTAGAAAACTAGAGGACATAGGACCAAGATCGAGACTCACAAAAACATGCGTCTGATAGCACTTTAAGGAAAACCATTAGTTAGTGCCTATATTTTCTTAGGGAGGATGCTAATAGTGTAGAAAGCACTTCTTGGAAATAACTACTTCTAACCCACCTAACCTAAACTAAACAAAATAAGGAGAGGAATAAATGAAACCATTGAATAATTTACTATAATAGATTTCCTTTCTAACTAGTTTCTTATATTTTTCAAAGTGAAGACAACTAACTAGAGAAAGGAGATCAATAGATGTCCAATGAATTATAAGAAAACCTCCCATGGACCAAGCACCATAAAACTACCCCTTCAAGAATGTTAATGTGGTAATGTGGAGGTAGAAAGATCCCAATTCTCTTGATTCTTGACCTCATGTTTAGTGGTGAAAATGACCAAGGGCAACTATTAGAGTGCTTGCAGAGAAAGATGTAAAATAGAACATCCCTTGAAAGTATTATCTCTATTTAAATTGAGCTAGACTTACCATTGTGTTCAGCTTCCTTTACGCCTTATAAACTAGTAGGGGCCAATTTCAATGATCCCTTAATTGGTTTGTGAACCTTTTGTCATTGTTTCCCTTCATAAAAAAATTCTCGTAGGGGACAATGGCTTGATATTTATGAACTACCAAAAAACCTTTAATTCTTCCCAAAATTGGTCTTCCTCAACCTCTTCCAGGGTTCTTTCTTGTTGAGATTCATCTCATGAAAATTCCTATGATAGTTTCCAAATGTGAGGTTGTCCTTTCACTCTATGCCTAGATCTTTTTCAATTCTTAACCATTCTCATCCTCACACTACTTACCTGATTCCATATCGCTCGGTTTCCCAATAAATGCCTCTAACTTAGGACTAAACATGCTCTTTTCTATATCTTCATCATAGAAAGGAAGGTCATTGGAAAAGATGTGGGACTTGCATTCCTCACTTTTCTTTTTTTGTGAGGACAAAATCATGTTACGATTGCTAATTTATGTCTTTCTTGTGTAGGAGGAGAGACTCTTCACATTCATGCGCTGGGATAGGCTCTCAATTGATAGCATGCATTTCTTCGTCATAAGGCCTATTAGCTTTCCAAACAATAGGTCCTCATTTGAAGAATAAGATAGTATTGGGACCAAATTATTATAGGAAGAGAATCTTCTGCAAATAGTAAGGGGACAATTGATGTCCACAAACAGGGCTCAATTCTTGCAGGAAGTCTCCTTGAGGAGAAACGGGGCTATAAGATTTAGAACTAGATAGCTTTCTAAAGGACATGCCTTGCTTAAAAATTTGAGCCTTCAAATTAGATAACTCCTCTAAACATGATGTTCCTTTTGAGAAAGACATAGAGTGATTGTCTCTTATGGGCTTCCATTCATTGCCATAACTGAGCTTGGAAGGAAAGTATTTCTTGATAAATCTACTCCTTAACTATAGCCTATAATTATTTCTACAAAATCATCATCATCCCCTTGGTTTCATCATTTCCAGGGTTTTCTTCACCTTGAGACTAAAAGGAAAATGGCTATTCTGATGGGGAATGAAAATAGCTTCATGAAATTGTTTGTGAACGTATTCAACCCATCAAAAAAGTTGTGGGAAGATAATAGGAGAAAAAGTAATGAGGAATTGTTTAGAACTCATCATGGTGGTATGTATGGAGCAAAATTATTGGAAACATCAATTTGATTGAATTTAAGGGCCTTTGGATTTGATTGTGTGTATATTTTTGTATCAACTTCCCAACAGTAGTATTCTCCATTTCCACATAAAAAGATGTCATCCCAATATTGAACCTCAATTCATTCACCAATGGTATCCCTTCTTCTAAAGGGATGCAATATACACCTTTTCATGTAGCTTTCTACCCTCCCCTAGGCATTGCATTAATTTTGGTGTCTCTTCTATATCTTGGTCTGACTTGTACTGTATGTTTGCAAAGACCCCGAAGACTATATTCATGATTGGGAGAGAATATTAGTGGTCTATCTCTCTACGGGTCACTTGGATCCTCTTGCTTTCAATTCTTTAAAAGGAGACATGGGATTTTCAATCACTCATTTTACTACACCTTATGCTACTTTTCTTATCAAATTTGAGAATGATATATACTCTATTCTTAATGACTAAGCTAACAAAATTAGACAATATTGTACAATTTCCTTAAGGCATGCCAAAACACCTCGTTGCAACATTCCTAAAGTTGAGCTCCCAGCCTTCAAGTGCCTAATGAATTCAACACCAATGTTGTCATTGTCAAGGTTGATAAAGGCAACACCACCATAATTATGAATAGGCATGATTACACATTTATGATGTTGACCTCCTCTCTAATGATAAGAGTTAACAAAATCTTAATTTCACAACCCCATCTCAAAAATATTTCAGAATGTCAAAACTACCATCTTCACTCATCCTTTGATGATGCCACAAAAAAGTTTCTTCCACCTACTAAAGAGGTCACCCGCCACATGCATGGAGCCTCCAAAAGCCCCCTCAGACTGACTATAGACACCATTGAATCCCCCACCTATAAGGTAGTCGCCTATCTTGCCAATTTGATCTCTCCCTTGACATGCCAATCCAATTCTTTTGTCTAAAACTCCTAGTATTATGTGGATTTCATCAAGGATAAAAAGTTGGATGATACTGACAGAATCCTAGTTAGCTTTGATGTGGTTTCCCTTTTCACTAAAGTTCCCATCCCAAAATCAATTGAACAAATTAAATGCAAGACTAATCATGAAGTGTCCTCATTAGTGGAGTTATGCCTGAGGTCCACTTTTTTCACTTTTTAAAACACTATAGATACAAGCAAGTTGATGGTCTCTCTCTCTCTCTCTCTCTCTCTCTCTCTCTCTCTCTCTCTCTCTCTCTCTCTCTCTGTGGAACATTTTGAAGGCATCAACCTGTAATCCTTTCCCCACCATTTTTTGTTGGCCACATGGACATGAGAAAATTAAAGAATTCCATGTGCATCTTAACAACTTAGCTCATAACACTACTTTCACCAAAGAACTTAAAACCAATAACCAACTCCCTTTCCTTGACATTTTTCTCATTAAGAAGCGTAATAGATCCTTAGCTCATCGTGTCTCTTACAAATCCACCCACAACAACCTCTATGTCTGTTCTCCTCTCATCACCACCCAAACCAAAAAGATGACATCCTTAAAACATTAGCTATTAGAACCTTTCAGATTTGTGACCAATAGAATCTGGACCAAGAAATTTCCCACCTCACCCATGTTTTTAAATTAAATGGTTATAAAAATAAGCACATCAAAAGTGCTTTTAATCAAGCTAAATCTTATTTTCTCTCTAAAGCCTATGTCTAACCCCTTCTTAACACCTATCTATCTCCTCTCCTATACATATTGAAGGTAACTCCAACAAAATTTCCAAAATCCTTTAAAGAAAGGATCTTACTTGTACCCTCAAACTTGCCCCACCTTTAAGATACCTTATCCCCCCATCTCTTGAGGACCCAAAAGACCCTTTGCTAAATTTAGGACTCTACATGGTGTTGTGTTCTTGTGGTAGCTCGTACATTGGTGAAAGAAGACGCTCAATTAACATCAAGATTAAGGAGCATAGTGCTAACATAAATCACGAGATCTTTTAGTTTGCCTTTGTCAAGCACTTTTCCAAAACCAAACACCATAACCACCTAAAAATATTCAAATTCTAGCCAAAGAAGATAACTATTTGAAAATGAAACTAAAAAAGGCTATCAAAATTAATACTCACCCTTCCATCCTAAATCGTGATGAAGGTTGTAATTTAAGTTTCTCTTGGTAGCCCTTACTTTCAATCCTTATAAATTGCTCTCTTATTCACCCCTTTTGACATTTTCTCTCGCTTCCCTTTCTTATCATCAAGCCCCCATTCCCTCCCCACCAAACCTCTCCCCTTAGTTCCTATTTTACCCTTTTAGACCTTTGACCTTTGACCCTTTATGTTCCCTTCTTGTTCCTTTTCTCTATACCTATGTCTATGTCTATGTCTATGTCTATGTCTATATCTATATCCATATCTGAAATTTACATTCATATGTTTATTATATGTATGTATCTATGTATGTGTACATGTGTGTGTACATACATGCATACATGCATGCACATGTATGTTCCATTGGTATACATATCCATATATATATGTACATATGCACACGTGCACACACACACACAACTTTAACATATTGTATTTTCATTGTTTATTTCTCTAGTTTAGTAATATAATATTCGCATTGCTTTTTGCATCCTTGTTAATGGTCTGTTTATTTCTTTAGATTACTTTCTTTCTTTTTACTTTATTTTTGTGTTTTTATTGATTCACATTTATCATTTTCTTTTTTTCTTTGTTTGAATTGTTCTTCCATTTGTTTGTTTTTTTGTTTCATTCTTCTTTCACTCTCATCTTATCAAATTTGTTTATTCAATTTTTATTTATACCTATAATTCTTTTTACCTTTTCTAATTGTTAGAATTCTTCCCTCTTTCTTTCTTTGACTCTTGGTATTTTATTTTCTTTTGTTTGGTTCTCTTATTGTAATTTGTGTCATGGGTTTTGTGTCTTTCCCTTCCCAACCTCTATTAAGTGAGTTTTTGTCCACAATTCACTCACTTCTCTAGCTCCCTATCTTCATGATGAATCATAGAGTGCGGTGATACAAAATATAAACACAATTAAATCCGGAAGCTCTCAAATTCAATCACTATGGACTGTAGAAATCTAATGTTTTTAACATCAACTTGATACAATCGATAAGAAGGGAGAATGAATGCATGATAATGTAAAAAGAGGAATGGAAAATATAATACTTGTGAGGTCTTTCCATATGAGCATTAGGAGGGGCTAATACCTTCTATTCACGAGCCAATAGTCTACTTTACAACATGCTAGTGTACTCTCCGGAGAATCTTCCTTCATAAAGTCACCAAGTGTGCTAGATGCCTCTTTTAGGTTAGATATTGTGGTTTCTTTTCTGTTGTCCTGGTAGGTGTGTTGAGAAAATTTTCAACCTCCAAAGCTTGTTCTTATTTAAGGATGGTCTAGAAACTTCTAGATGTGTGGTTTGTGAAGCAACCTCCAAGATTTTTTAAGTCAACTCTTTGAAATGGGGGAGGAAAGGGAAGAGATAAATATAATGAAAACTATGCTAAAGGCGACGGGGTAGATGAGAAGCTCTTACAACACTTTAAATTTCCTCCAGTATAAAACATAATATTATTTTAGACTGTGATATAGAAAGAAATGGAGAGAGGGCATATGACACGATTACATTACTTGCTAATTCATATAAGTCAACATAAAAGCTTCGAAAACTAAGCAAGAAATGAATACATTCATTTAATGATATTGTGCAGAATGAATTAAAATGATTACAAAACAAAAACAATACAAGTAAAGGCCTTGAAGCACAATCGAATACACTAACTTCCATTAAGAATAGAATACGATGCAAGGATCTCTGAGTGGAGTCACTACTCCTGATAGCTATAAATTTTTTCTATTTTAGTATATTGTTGCAAGTTGGTCCCCTTTCTGATGGTAGAAGTGTTTTTGAAACAATTCTAAATGCTAAAAATTGAACTCTTAAACAAGGCCCCTCCCCTAGTTTTATACCATGTTCAGTCCTCAAATAGCACAAGCAATGAAACCAAGAAGATTCCCCCACTACCCCCCTTCATGCACACCATCATGGTCATTGTTGCAATTACTCGCTAGCTATTGTTTTCATTATTGCCAAGCAATAATTAGAGACTGCCACATATTGCTACCGTGCACTACGAGGGGAAAAGCCACTCGTAGACCCTAAAGAAAATTTGCTAGCATGAATGTGGTAGATTCCATAGCTCCTATAGATTGTAGGATATGAAGATTTATGTGCATGGAAGGCATGAAGTTTTGAAGGAATAGATGCAACTCGAAAGGAGTGGAAGCCTTAAAAGTAGTCATTCTTTGCTTTTAACTCTATTTGTAGTAGATTTCATATACAGATTGAAGAAATGAAGTGCCTGAAAAATAGACTCATGGAAGTTAACGGGTAGAAAAAAATGAAAAAACGAAAATGACATAGTAATAAATGCACTTCCCTTGGGAGATTCTATAAGTATGCCTTGTCACCATTACATTATCACTTTGTCACTTGTGCTCACTCTTGTTATCACACGCATCTTTCTTTTGTGAAGCCACACCAATTCTAGTTGATGCCTCTAAGAAGCCCTACCCCAAATTCAAAAAATTCACCTACAAAGTGAACGAGGTTGATCCTGTAGGAGCATTTGATAAAGTTTCAAGTGACCTTATATGTACAAAGGATGTTAGGAAGCTATATTACTACTTCAATTATAGAAGTTGATCACACAAACTTTGAAACATTTAGGTTATCCTAATCTAGCCTAGCACAAACAATTGCCTACCTCAATATAACTAAATAGCGAAAAACAAAATTGGATGATTGGAGGGAGTTTTTGGACTTCCCATACTAGAGGATTGGGCCTACATTATCTTGAGAAGATTTCATGATGAGAACTTATGTCTAGACATGCCTCATCAAATGACCAAGGAAGAAATCCAAGTAGTTTTTACTCTATGGGCACAAGGAGAGGTACTACTATAGAAGGCCACCTAAAATATAGATGTTACAAAGTTGATCGAAGCTACATAGAATAGAAGGGGCTTGGATGTGACCAAAATAATGAGTTCAACTGTCAAATACATAATGGTGGGCATAAGATACAAGGTGTATTACATCAAGCGAGAGGGTTATAGGGTTCACTAGTTTATGCATGCAAACAAGGAAACTAGACCTATTTCCACTTTAATTATATTGAAGGAGAATGGATCCACAAGGAGCAAACTCAAATATAATCGAACGAGATTCAACACAAGGTGGATACAACAACCCTTGTTGGGATTTTGAAAACGATATTGAAATTATGTAAAGTGAATGTTGGATCTAGGGCCAAACCTAGAAAAATAAAGGTTTTCATCATATATAGTGCTACAGAAAGCAAATATGCATAAAATAGAGATAGATTTAGAAATGAGAGGCATAAAGGAAAAAGTTTTTGAAAATTGGTCCAAAATCAAACAAACTATTTTGTTTAGGATGACCTAGGCTTGCGAGCATCGAATGCAGACATAAGTGGCAAAATCGAGATTAGGATGCTACTTGGATGTTTCCCCAAAAGTTTCGCTAGAAGTGTTTAGGACTATTTTGGTTGAGACAATCTAGCCCCTTCTTTTTTGGATCTACAAAAGTCTAATCTATAGGTTTTTGTCTCCTCGATCTAATTCCAAATTTGTGTTTTTGCATCATGTTACTTACAAATAGAAAGAGAGAAATGTTGGGTCGGTGAGGGATTGCCTAGGTCAAACCTCGATTTTTGAATTAACCATGAAATTGAAATAAACTTGAACACAAATTGAAGCATGTTGTAATGTAGCATATGCTAAATCTGAAAATTGCTTGAATGGAAAGTTTATACATTCATAAGTCTTCTTTGTGTCAAATTCTTCATGAAGGTGTTGATGTTGACTTCTAGAAGAACAAGACCAAAGAGCGTACAAAGAAGACTAGAAAGAAGCACCACAAAAAATGAGGATCTATTAAAAAAGTACATTTATTTCTCATGTTTCTTTTAGTGAGTTTGATCCTTTTATCCACCAATTCTAAATTTTGAGTAAAAAACCAACATAAACCTTTTCTTTTTCTTTTCCAAATCAAATAAAACATCAAATAAAAAACTTATCAAGACACAATTATATGCATGCAAAGAATTAAGCCATATAAATATATGCATTCAAGATTTCCACACAAAGAATTATATGAATATTAAACTTGTAAATATATTATTCATATAGATTTGTGACAACTTACTCATATTTCACATAACATAATATTTGGAATAAAAATAAACAAAACCTTTTATACAAAATAAATTCAAATTGAAAAATGAACTAGAAATAAACAAAACCCTTATACAAAATAAATTCAAATTGAAAAATCAATTAATGAATTTGTAGGTATTTTGTAATTCTAAAGTTAGAAAAAAAAACATTCTATCAAAATAAAGCATGTTTATTTCCTAGAAATGAGCTGAACCTTGACTTATCCTTTACCGTGTGAATGCCCACTAATACCATTTTCATCCGCCTTTATTTTTCTCTAAGATGTCTACTTTCTCTTTAATGTCTACTTGTCTTCTTGAGGTGGTGTCGTGAATCAATTTTTTTGGATTGGATTTTGGCTTGTTTTATACACTTCAACATTCAATGAGCTTCCTCTAGCCTTCTTCCATTGGGAAAAGGCGTTTCTCTTTCTCAAATCTTACTCCACTTTAATAGTTATGCATATAGCATTACTCCTTAGTACTAATATTTGATTGTGGTACTGGAGGAGGAATAATATAAGATGAGTTTGGGCATAGGACCAAATTTACAGAAAGTGGGGTTAAGGAGGGCATAGACACAAATATGGACATAATCATTTTTGAAGTGCAAAGGTTGTCAATGGAGCTTAGTTTACTTCATTTTACCGTCTGAGTTGGTCTATTGATAGAGAATTTATGTTCTTAAAAGAGAGGTCACAAGTTTAAATCTCATTAGAGTAAGGTAAGAATGCACCATTTGTAGCACACTTAAGTGACTCACGCAAGAAGTAAAAGGTCCCATATTATTATGAATCATTTGTAACTCGTATACAAATCGTCTGATATTGTGGACTATAAATGAACCTTTCTTTTCGTTTTGCTCCTCTTTGCACTATACATTCTTGTCTCCATCTCCACATAAGGTTTAAATCTAAACTAGAAAACCTCCTCTTCCCTATCCACCACATCAATCATTTTGTTGTCACCTTGTACAAGATTGTATGTCCCCTCCTGAAGGAAATTTATTTTTTCGCTTATATCCTCAATTACAAATGCATCTAATGAAGCCAAGGCCTTAAGAAGTCACCAAAAGGGTAAAGTTGCAAATGTCAAGAAAGGGAAGCAAGAACACAATGATAATTACCTTCATGATTAAATTTTGAAATCAAAGAGTCTCCACATTATATTTTATTTGATTAGTATTTGATAATAAAACATTTATCAACTCGTATAAGAATATACTGAACTATAGAAAAAACTCTCTAGCCAACATTTTATATCCATACAAGCAATACAGTATTTTAAAATATAAACATATTTATGCATCGTTTCTGTGTGAACCAATTTTAAATGTCTTGATTGAACGGTCTGACGGTCTGCTAAAATATTATTGGTGTAAAATGACGATTGATTGATGATGCTTTGTGTTTTTCCCTAAACTTTATCTATATACCCATAGATTTAAAAAATATTTCAATATGCCTTGAAGCCTTTAGCTGTCCACTGATTTATTTTCAAAAATGTTTTTGATTATAATATTCATGTTTTATATATAACAGAAAATTCTATAATAAAAAATGGGAAAAATGACAATAAATTCCCAAAGCACTAATGTTCGTTCCGGAAAAGTAAAATTAATATATTTTCAAGCGATCCAATATTTCCACAACTTCTTATCGAAATAGCTCAGCCTCCACTTCGCATAACATTCATTCTGTAATGGTTTGAAATCTAAAATTAAATTTATTTTCAAGTCACAAAAATAAATGACTATATTCTATTTTAGAGCTGATAGAAAAGTTTTTTTTTTCCTTCCTCCAAATTTTACAATTCTTTTGGTTGCTGTGTATAACTTTTATACAAAAATGTATCAATTGAAAAGGACGAACTGTTAGAAAACATTATAATGATCATGATTGTGCATTTTCAAAGAGACTCGTACGCTATGTACAAAAATCATATTTGCATAAACTGACAACAATGGAGCCTTACAAAAGGATAATTACACATGAACAATAAGGCTGCCCACCATAGTACATAAAATCAAATGGACACAAATACATATATTAGTATATACACTATACAACACTGCTTGTGCAACCTTCAAAATATATATACCTCACCCCAAAAAAATCACTAGCTGGCAACATAACTCTCAACACTAATTAACAATTTATCAGTATAGGAAAATACTGTAAACTGTTCCTCTACAAACATTGTCTTCAATCTAATTGCAAGGCTGCTGGCATCCTGTAAAAAGCGAATCAAGAGGCTCCATATAGAGATGCATAAGTTCCCACCACTGAAAAGAATTCTTTGAGTTAATTCAATTGATATTATTACAACTGGACTGAACTGCAACCCAAAACTACACATAGGCTCCACTGAAAAAATTAGATGTCGTGACAGTGATATTTGGCTGTTGGATATGCCAGTTGATCCCAAAACTCTGGATGACGCTCTTGGTTCCTGCTCCAAATATGCATCCTCAAAGACCAAACATGGCGTGTTATTTGTTTCAGTATTTGAATTTGAAATTTGAAGTTTGGAGGGCACCAAAGAATTCCTCCAAGTTTCTAAGAATGAATATGAAATGAAATTCCATTTCAGGGATATGCCACTGGGGTGAACTTTACGCACCACAGGCAACAACCACAAGCTAGAGAGAGCCCACAAGGCATGACACCAAAACTGCCAACAATGTTAGTGGCAGATAGAGGAGGATACAAATGCTGAGAACATGTTGTTTGCTACATGGACTGAACTTGGACATATTTGTCATTCCCTCAAAGTTTGAAGATCTGTGATATAATACTTAAAAATACCAATATCTGTTAAGTGAACGAGGCTTCTTATACCTTGGTTGAAAATATGGCTTTCCAGACTAAATGTTGCCTAGGAGAAATTTCTTTTGCTCAAGGAACCGTTTAGATGGCCATCCAGACGAAATAGAATAAATTTTCTGCATCTCCTTTTTCCCAATTAAATCTCATTGCAAGTTAAGGATGAAATGTAGCTTCAGAGAACAAAAGTTACAAAGGGAAGCTGACACTGGTAATGGAACTGCAAGGTGGCTAAGTTGATTCTTGGTATGCATCATTTAATCCTTAGTGATGTGTGCTCCCATGTATCTCAAGAACAACATCATGCAACTCAGGAAAGATGGTAATCAACAACAATTCCAAAAGGCTGTATGCAAGCTGCTTCACACAGACATTGGACTGCAAAACCAAGCACAAGTAAAGTTTATGAAGGTTACTCTCCCGTATGCTATAAATTAAGGTGAATTATAAATGCAACAAGGACTTGAAACAGGGCCTTACTTGAAGAAAGAAAAATATGTCTCTGGCACAACGGCGATACTGCTTCCCACCAATTAAGCTTACTAGAGTTGATGGTGCTGCCCCTGCCAGATAGACTTTAATGTTAGGTGCAGGTAAATCAACAAGCATTAACAATCTTGAGGTAGCACCTATATGATGTTTGAATCGATTTCACTATCTATAATAGAACATTCACCATTTGGAATATGTGTGCTGGGGTGGATTAGAACATTAAAAAGTTCATTTTATACTGGGGTTTGAGTAGTATTCTTATTTGTATCTCTCCATCACTGACCAAGTGGTATTTCCTCTTGCTAGTGGTGGATTGTAATTTCTAAATGTAATCAATCCGTGACAACACTGAAAGATTAATTTGTGTTACTCTAGCAAGAACAAATTACGCCAGTGAACAAGCTATCGTGAAATCCCAAACTTGTAGAAGAGCTAACATGAGTTGACATGAAATTCCTTGCTGTTTATATAGTTACGTATCCTGTGATGGGATTACAAATCTAACCATGTGCATAAAATAATTGTCTAAATTATGTTTACAGAATATTCCAGCAGCCTTTGCATCTCCTGTAAATATTCTTCTATCCCTGCTTATCCTGATTGTCCATATCGTTAAGAATAAATACACTGCTCAGGAGCCTATTAGTAATAAGCTCTGATACTTCATCTTCCATTTATTAACCAGCTGTTTTAACGCATTCATTGCATCTCCATTCTTCATTAAACCATCAATTGACATATTGCCAAATCTTGGCAGCAAATGGACATTTCAAGAAAAAAAGATTATTAGTTGCAAGTCCTGTTTAAACATTCCAAAAATGTTTAATTCAAACTGTCTCTGAAGTATATCCTGCATGAATATTTTTCTGTCTGAGTCAGACATAGGAAATGCTACGTTAGCGTCCATGCTCAATCTTTCTTCTAATTTTATATTTTTGTTACTGTTTGCTATCTCCAGTATAATAATTAGTTCATTTCCTCCATATATTAATGTTGGCCTCAACGAGCCCATTTAAACATATTTGGTTCAGAAGCAAACTGGACCAGTCTTCCTGAAAGTCTAGAGGTTGGTGACTGTAATGCCTCTTGCTGACAGGGCTCTTTGTTCTGTGTAAACATAGAAGCATTCAACGTTGACAGGCAGCTTGTGTTTGCTCAACTGCTGTATTGTGTAATCCTTCATCGTCCTTAAATGCTGGAGATCATACAACAATTGAAGCTCTTTCCATTGAGGATTTCTATGTAAAAGTCAAAATTTGTTCGATGATTCTCCCAAGGCAAGGTGTTGTGGGCATCTTCAATGTGGCCAAAAAGTTACAATTTAATATTCTATCTCTGGTGTACATATGATCCCTAATGGATGGTGCAGTAAGACAAATGCTAAAGGATCATCTGTATTAGATGCAACATGGTAGCAAAAACATTCTTGAGGAGAAATTAGTTTTTTGGATTCAATTGTGTAAAATTTATTTTGCATCAACATTTCGGATCACATTCTGTGATCCATCATCAGAATGTTAATTAATTTTTGTTAAGCACATAATGAATATTAATTAATAATTATCATTAGTAACGTTTCCAAGCATCACAACTAACCTCAAACCCAAATCATCATTAGTAGCATTTACTAGCAACTCATCAAATGATAAACATAGACCCACATCTGCACAAATGAAAACCAGATTTACGTGTAAATCCATAAGGGAGAAACCATGGTGAGAATAACTGCTTGGATTTACTGTCCAAATCCAACCTCACAAAAATATAATCAAGAATCCACAACACGAAGTAGGCACCAACCTACTAGAGACACCAACCTCAATTACATTTTCAGGTACCAACCTGTAGGGGACATCAATCACCTAATCCAAGGTCTAAGCACCAACTCACCTTGTGAGACACCAACCTCAAGCAGAATATATGAGATATGTAATGCAGACCTGCAAGACTGAATACTCAGCTTCTTCCCGATCCCATCAACTTTAGAACATTCTCACATTGTGTATAAGATCTTCAAATGAAACCCCACACAATGATTGAGTAGACAGTTAGCACAAGTTTTGCCACTGTTATTATGCTACACATTCAAAGAGGAAATTCAATGGTGTCTTGGCTTTTCTTGTACTTCTTGGTGGAAACATGGCTCAAACATGGAATTTCAATCATGAACATAAAACTCTCAAGGGGAAATTCGAACTTGATAAGGATTTTTCATGGAAATCTTGCCTTGCAACCGGATTTTGAAGGGGAAACTCAAACTTGACAAGGATATTGCATGAGAATTTCAACTTCATCCAAAGATTTTTAAAATTTTCCTTATTTTCCCTTTATTGGTCTTGAATTTTTTTCATTTTTCTTCACTCAGCATTTTCCAATCCATGACTCACCTGCTTACACAAGATTTTTCTTTTTCAATCTCATTCCTTGACTCACTCCTAAACGTGACAAAATGGCCAGAGCTGCGAAATCATTGCCAAACCTACAAAAACTAAACCAAACCTACCTAGCGGCAATAAAGAGGGGTCCCCATTTTCAATGGCATGTGTGTGTTTACAACACAACCTTCTATAGCCTATAAATAACCTTTCTCTTTTCAAGGGGGCTTCTTACACTAAAACTTTACTCTTTAATTACCTTGCAAGGCAATATACTCCTCTCTATTGCAATTATTTACAATAGATTTAGATTGCTCATATGACACTATAACTCCCTTGAGGCAATTTATTCCTCTCTATTGCAATAATTTACAATAGATTTGGATTGCTCATATGACACCGTAACTCCCTTGAGACAATATACTCCTCTCTATTGCAATTATTTACAATACATTTGGATTGCTCATATGACACCTTGACTCCCTTGAGGCAATTTACTCCTCTCTATTGCAATTATTTACAATAGATTTGGATTGCTCATATGACACCTCAACTCCCTTGAGGCAATATAGTCCTCTCTATTGCTATTATTTACAATAGATTTGGATTCTCATATGACACCTTAACTCCCTTGATCCTTGATGCAATTTGCTCCTTTTCATGCTTGCGTTTCTTTAGAAGGTTCCTTTCACAATTCTTCCTCCTGACATCAATGCCATCATTCTCTATTTGTTGTAACTCTCTTTCTTTGACATTAATGGTGAAGGGATGCTCATCATACTTCTATCCATGTCTTCAATGCCATCATTACATCAATAGGAACACCTTTAATGTGAAGTTGAACATAAGCACAACCATCCAACTTTCCACTATCAAATTTCTTTTGCTTTTTGCCAACCCATGCTTGTGTTTCTAGCAAAAATGTCAAACTCACACACACACGAGCAGATTCTTCAAGAAAATACTCCTTTGGATTATTCTCATCCTCCAAGGTTCCATGAAATGACTTCTGCAATGGCATGCTATAAGTCCATAGTTGTTGCATTTGTAGCATATAACCTTATAATTCAATAGAGGAACATATGTATCGTAGTTTCTACTTGTCCACCCATATGAATTTCTATTTTTGTCCTATCCATCACTATATCTTACATGTGTTCTAAGTCCCTTGCTCTATGTCTGAAATGATTGCATGAACAGCAATAAGCATAGAAAGAAATTTGGAACCTGGATGTATGCACCTGCCTCAGAGGAAAGGACTTCTTAAAATTGTCATTGTTAACTTTAGGAGTCTTTATCTTCTTGCTATCTTCATTTCTGATAGTGCTTTTGAAAGTATCTCCAAGGCTTTTTTGTCTTTCCCTCATTTGTCGATCATGTTCCCTTCTTGAAATAGGATTAAATAATAAGCAATTATGGTCAAATTAAAAATATAAAAGAATAAAATTTAAAAATAATTAAAATTCATTTCTGATAGTGCTTTTGAAAGTATCTCCAAGGCTTTTTTGTCTTTCCCTCATTTGTCTATCATGTTCCCTTCTTGAAATAGGATTAAATAATAAGCAATTATGGTCATATTTAAAAATTAAAAAAGAATAAAATTTAAAAATAATTAAAATTTAGTTAAGTTAAACAAATGGTCAAAAGCATGAATAGAAAAGTTGTGTCTCCCTCAAACATGAGGTATAAAAGAAGAGAACTTCATTTGAGGGGAAATGGAGGAAGAAAGAGTGAGCATAAGAATTAAGGATCAAGGGAAGAAGGAAGGAAATGGAAGAAAATAAGAAAGTGACTCTTTTAAAAGGTGAAGGGTTGTGACCCTTTCGAAAGGTGGTAATTGTGAAAGGGTGTGACCACAGAAAAGAGCAGACATGGTGAAGAGGTGTGATGCTTCCTCACTAAGGATATTAAGGGGGAAGAAGAATCAAATGGAATGGAGACAAGGGAGTAGAGGAGATGTGAAGCAGATTTAGAACAGAAGTATAAGGAGGGATCTGAAAAAAGAATTGCCAAGGAAAATAGAAAATAAGATATGTAGATCTAGAAGAAGAGGATATGCAGATCTTAAATGGGATATGTGCAGATTTGAAAAGACAGATTTGAGAAGTGAGAGATAGGTGAAGATTAAATAAGAAGTGAAAGGGGCAGCAGTTGTTGTCAAACAAATATATCTTTTCATAACCAAAGGATGTAACCCTTTCATAAGGGCATTAACAAATGAAAGGGTGTCACTCCTTACACTCAAAGGAGATATAAAAGAAAAGAACTTCACTTAAGAAGGGCATCCAATGGAGATCAAGTTAGGAAATAATATATTATTCTCAAATGCAACATTGGAAAATGGAGACTCAATTCTTATGAAAGGTGGTGACCCTTTACCAATAATGTATAAAGTAGAAATCATTCAAAGCACCCAAATCATCACTCACCAATACAACAAATCAGCACACACCCAATCATCACTCAATATATCAAATCATCCAATCAAAGGAAATCATTCAATGATCCGTCAAACATCAATTGGGAATCAGGCAAACAGAACATAAATCAACACTTCCATCAATTCAATCAGTCTATGTTAATCATGCGATCATCGAACCAATCAGATCTCTCATGCGATCATCGAGGGATCAAATGGAATGGAGACAAGGGAGTAGAGGAGATGTGGAGCAGATTTAGAACAGAAGTATAAGGAGGGATCTGAAAAAAGAATTGCCAAGGAAAAGAGAAAATAAGATATGTAGATCTAGAAGAAGAGGATACGCAGATCTTAAATGGGATATGTGCAGATTTGAGAAGTGAGAGATAGGTGAAGATTAAATAAGAACATAAATCAAAGGAAATCATTCAATCATCCGTCAAACATCAATTGGGAATCAGGCAAACAGAACATAAATCAACACTTCCATCAATTCAATCAGTCTATATTAATCATGCGATCATCGAACCAATAGATCTCTCATGCCCCCAATCTAACACCAGATGAACAACAAACCTATAGTAAGAAAATTGTCTTATTAATAAGACTTCCCAATTTTCTATAATAATGAAGCCTGATTAAGGAATTCATCTTCCACAATATTCTTTACTTTGCTATGAACCAAGAGACTCCACAATCAGCGATCTTTAGTCCTTAACCAATCATTAAGCAAGAGCCACAATACTAATGAAGAGGCACTCAATTAGTCTTGAGGAGGCAATGGATTGTCTGGAGAAGACACCTCTCTTAGGAAGAGGTAAGGGTTGCGACTCATTGGCCTCCCCCAATGACTATATAAGGTAGAAATTCAATTAGTGTAAGCCATTTAATGGGAGATGAGAATAAGATCATAAGGAAGACCCACATTGGTTATAAGTAAAGACATACAGCAGTTCATTTATATAACCTATGATTTGCAGTATGAGTATCGTGTGACATATATATTGCATAATGAATCCATTATGACTGCTCTCTATTGACTTATGTATGCAGTTCAGGAATATGATATTAGTATGTGATATACATACAGACATATATACATATATCTGCATACCTTGGATTTAATATGCATTTCATTGCTGACTCAGGAATATTTTAATATAGGATTTATGTGTGAAATACTATGTATGCTTTCTGATTGCTGTAACCAGCCACAGTAAAGGAAACGAGGGATCAAAGGTGGGAAAATAGTGATGAGGTCACTTTCGATGCACGCCACCTTGTGGTATGTGACTGGGGAGTCCCATCAGGCCACAGGGGGACAAAGGGGCCTTTGGGCTTAGGAAGGATGGACTATTTGACCACCTTGTTGTGAATGCTCCTCATGACCTCTATCGCAGTAATGATGCATAAGGATGTTCAATCATTGGAAGCAAGATAGAAAAAGCAAGATTGAGGACAATGATGATAGAACACCACACTAGGTACTACACCTCATATGGATGGCACAGGCCACATGAGGCCAAGAGGAATGGTACATCTGCTCTTGGGCTTAGGGTAGGGGGGCTCTAGGGTACCTTATCAAGTCACCCTACCTTATCACTTCTATGGTCAAGTCATCTCAAAATTCATTCAAGCAATCTATTGATTTGATTTACATTTCCAATCAATGTTTATTTTTAACTTAATAAGTCTAATTATGAATTATGATTGTAAATGATTCATAACTTGCTTGCAAAGTCTCAATCAAAGTGAAAGGTATCTCTAAACCCTACTTGCTTTGACAAAAAAATTGTAACCTAGGGCAAATTTTGGGTACTCATAATTTGGAGACATTTTATTGCCTTCCCAGGAGTCTCTTTGGAATCTTCCTTGATGTTTGATTTTCTTTATTTCCAAGGCCTGTTTTATTTGACAGTGACCTTTGCCCATTAACAATGTCATCTAGGATTTCGGTGCTCTTTTCAAACTTGAGGCTTGTGTTTAAATTGGTGGTTGTCTTCTCCTATTCTTTCCTCACGAAAACAATTTCACACTCCAGCCTTCACAATTTTCTTCCTTTGCTTACACTTGGATTTTTACCTCTTCTTGAATTCTTTTCTCTTCTTCAATTTGAAATTTCAAATCGATAATTGTTTGCTCTACTTCCTTTATTTGATCTTTCAAAACAATGATCACCTTCTCAGATTCTTCTAGTATTTTGACCTATGACTTGTTGAAATATAGCTTCGTTCATGTTTAAGTATGCCAAATAATCATAAGTATATTCATACATACATACATACATACATACATACATACATATATATATATATATATATACACACACACACACACACACACACACACACAATAATATTGTTATTATCGGTATACTGTAGAAACCGATTGAATGAATTATAAACATGATACAATGTATATTACTGCAGACACGATACTATCGTGTGCTGCAATATAATTACAGTCACACAATAGTTATCATGTGACTGTAATCATATTACAGTACACAATACCATCGTGAACTGTAATGGTATTACAGCCACGATGATTATCGTGTATCTGTAATATGATTACAGTACACGATGATTATCGTGTATCTGTAATATGATTACAGTACACAATGATTATCGTGCATATTACCTTGGTTATGAAACGACACAAGTCGTTTAATATAAACAAGCCGTCCAGCGGTTAGTTGGTTGATTATAATTAAATTAAATTAACGTAGGGTCATGACCCTACATGGCAACCGCCATGTATGTTCATGACTTTACGTATTAATATATATATTAAAAGGATATTGTGGAATCAATCAATGACAAAGGCAATTGCATTCTACAGCACCATTTCTAAGTAATATAATTCAATCTTCTGATCTAATATTCCTTAACATGGTATCAGAGCAAGGTTATTAGAGAAGATACATTTTTTTATTTTATTTTTTGATATTTCATATAAACATAATAAAAAAAAAATTGTGTTTATTATAATATCAAGAAGAAATGGCTCACGGTATGAGAATGGAAGATAGACTTGAGGGTGCATCCAACTTTATATCTTGGAAAACTAGAATTACTTCTCTTCTTCTAGAACTCGAATTGGAGGACTATATAGAGAAAGAACCAAAAAATACCTAAAGATGAAGTAGAAAAATCCACTTGGAAAAGGCGAAATAACAAAGCCAGGAAGTTAATTATTGACTCTGTAAAAGACTATACTTCCTAGCATTTCAAGATTAACCACTGCCTATGAAATATTCAAAATCATTCAAGACACATTTGAAATCAATAATGCTAGTAGATTATTGACTCTGAAACAACAACTTATGAATATGAAAATGAACAAAGGGGAAACAATCACCTCTTACTTTCTGAGAATATCAGAATTAAGGGATCAACTTCTTACCATTGGAAATAATATGGATGATCTGGAACTATCCTTAATTGCTCTAAGAGGATTACCTATCTCCTAGGAATCATCCATTCAGTGCATAAGTGCAAGACCTCCAGTGCCAAAATTTGAACAACTAAAAAATGATTGCACTCAAGAATAATCAAGATTAATCTCAAGAGGAATAGGACCCAGCAAAGAAAAAGAAGTTTTGGCACTCCACACGTCTAACAAAAAGAAAAAAAAATTCCAAAAGGAAAAGAAGTACTAAAACCTTCAATAAAAAGGATCTTTCAAAAGTACAATGCTACAAACGTGAGAAATACTAACATATTCACAAATATTGTCCAGAAAGGAAGAAAATTCAAGCAGCACTAGCTGAAGTCAAAGAAATGGAAAATCCACTCTTCTTCCTAGCCTTGTCTAGTGAACTGAACTCAAATATAAGTACATGGATAATTGATAGTGAAGCCTCGAGACATATCACTGGATTCAGGGATCAATTTGAAACCTTCAAAGGAAACTCCTCGGAAGAAGTTACTATTGGTGACAACTCTACTTATCCCATGAAAGGAATTGGGGCATGTTCAATCAAGATAAGAGAAGGAATAACCTTACAGTTAAAAGAAGTACTATATGTACCTGGAATAAAAAGAAACTTAATCTCCATATCTCCATATCAGGACTAGTTGATCAAGGATATAGAGTCACATTCAATGAAGATAAAATTCTTCTCTGGACTAAAAATTCAAATATCAAGAATGCCATTACTGTAAGATCTAGGGAAGTCGGTCTATATAAATTATGTTGTGAACAAAAAATTGCCTTAAGCCATGCAATTCAAAACAATAATGAGATACGGCACAAAAGGTTAGGCCATATTAGATATAGTGCTCTTCCAACCCGAAAAAGAATCACCTTAGGGATACATCTTAAATCTGAACACTCAGGCATATGCAAAGAATGTGCCTTAGGAAAAAATACAAAAGGGTCCTTCCCGACAATTGAACACAAATCTAAAAATGTATTATAACTTATTCACACAGATCTATGTGGTCCTATGTCAACACACTCCCTATCAGGTGCCTTATACTATGTAATCTTTGTCGATGACTACTCTAGAAGAACCTGGATATACTTCCTAAAACTAAAAGAATCCAATGAAGTTCTATCTAAATTTAAAGAATACAAAGCACTAGTTGAAAATCAAACCGGCAAGAAAATAAAAACCCTAAAGTTTGACAATGGAGGTGAATATACTTTTGATAGTTTTAAAGAATTCTACAAATCTGTTGGGATTAAGGAGCATACTGTACCATATAATCCTCAACAGAACGGAGTAGCGGAACGAAAGAATAGAACCATTATCGAAGCAGCAAAAGCCATGATGCATGACCAAAACATTCACATCTCCTTCTGGGTTGAAGCTGCAAACACAACAGTATACATACAAAATAGGTGTCCTCATGCTATCCTAGAAAAGACTACACTAGAAGTATTTACAGGGAACAAACCAGACTTAAGCCATCTAAGAGTGTTTGGTTGTCCTGTTTACATTCATGTTCCAAAAGAAAAGAGAACCAAATTAGAACCCTTTGGGAAGAAAGGTATATTCATAGGATATAGTGAAGATACTAAAGGATATCGAATCTACATCCCTGGCTAGAGATCAGTAGAAATCAACAGAGATGTAAAGTTTGAAGAAAACTTCATATCCACAAATACTGAGGATGATTCCATAACAGATCTAGATAAAGATCTTACAACTGAGAATGAGAGGGAGAATAAAACAATAGATTCAGAACCTACATCTTCAAATGTTGAGCCTACATGTCCAAATGCCGAGAATAATGGAATATCAAATAACACCAAGAGACCTTTATGGGCAAGAAAGATGTTTGAAGAAAATAATGTAGAGCCAGACCAAATATTCAGAGAAAACAAGAGAACAAGAACACAAAAATGTTATGCTGCCCTTCTAACTGAGCTTGCAAAATCCGAACCTAACAGTGTTGAAAAAGCATTAACAAAACAAGCTTGGAGAGAAGGCATGATTGAAGAATATCAATCCATTATGAAAAATGATGTTTGGGACATTGTGCCCAGACCCAAAAACAAATCAGTTGTCTCTTCAAAATGGTTATTCAAGATCAAATATGCTCCAGATGGCAGCATTGAAAAACACAAAGCCCGGTTTGTTGCCAGAGGATTCTCACAAAAGGCTGGGATTGACTATGAAGAAACCTTTGCTCCCATAGCTCGATACACCGCTGTAAGAACCATTCTTGCAATCGCAACATCTAAAAGATGGAAAGTACACCAAATGGATGTCAAGACAACTTTTTTGAATGGGAAAATTGAGAAAGAAGTATACATAGAGCAACCAGAAGGATTTGTCACACATGATAAAAATCTCTATGAATGTAAGTTAAAGAAAGCTCTTTATGGATTTAAAAAAAGCCCCCAAAGCATGGAATGAAAGGATAGACAACTATCTCACCAAACTAGGGTACTCCAAGAACATAGCAAACCCTAACATCTACTTCAAGGTAGTAAATGGTGATATGATAATTCTAGTTCTGTATGTTGATGACTTGCTTATAACAGGAGAAGATCACCTGATTGCAAAATGCAAACAAGACCTAGTAGCTGAGTTTGATATGAAGGATATGGGCCTACTACACTACTTTCTAAGTCTAGAAATTTGGCAAAAGGAAGATCACATTTTCTTAAATCAAGAAAAGTATACCACTGACATCCTAACCAGATTTGGAATAATGGATTGTAAACCATTGGCTACCCCAATGGAAACAAATCTACACAAGCTAAAAAGTGAAGCAGAAGATTTTGAACCTATAGATCCCTCACCATATAGACAAATTGTTGGATCCCTCATGTATTTGGTAAACACAAGTCCTAACACCTATTATGCAACAAATGTACTAAGTCACTTCATGTGTGAACCTAAGCAAATACACTTGATGGCCACTAAACACATTCTGAGATATTTATGAGGAACCATTGGACTTGGTTTGAAATATGAAAAGGTTGAAATCCAACTTCAAGGTTATTCCGATTCAGATTGGGCAAGCAGTTCCACAGATCACAAGAGCACCACAAAATGTTGTTTCAGTTTAGGATCAGTAATGATATCTTGGTTCAGTAGAAAACAATTGGGTGTTGCTCAGAGTTCCACTGAAGCAAAATACATGGCTGCCTCTATGGGAGCTAGAGAAGCAGTTTGGTTAAGGAAGCTAATGTTTGATCTCTTTGGAAAACCTCTGGTACCTACCATTATTCATTGTGATAATCAAAGCTGCGTCAAACTCTCTATAAATCCAATCTTCCATAATCGATCAAAACACAGAGATTCCATACCATTACATAAGAGACATGGTTGATAGGAACATCATTAAACTAGTTTATATCAGCACTAAGGAACAAAATGCTGACATCTTTACCAAACCTCTTGCAAAACTAAAGATAGATTATTTCAAGAGAAAAATTGGTATGACTAGACTTTAAACTTGTTGGGATAAAATTCCTACTCTTGTACTTTGTATTCATGAATATATAAATAAAGTTATTTTGAAATATTTCATTTGTGTTCAAGAAGATGACGATCTTCTATATAATTGGGGTTACTATTACAAGGTGACGATCTTGACAAATAGTTAACCAAACTTGAAGATTGACACCCTAACGGGTTGTCCTGGATTGTGTCGGATATCTTGATGCTGGAATGTTATTACTGTATGGTGTAATAACTTATATATCATGATTGACACCCTAACGGGTAGTCCTAGATTGTGCCAGATATCATGATATTGAAATGTCTAAGTATATGTCATGATTAAGACTTCTTTATGTTGTCCTGAATTGTGTCGGTAATCATGACATACTATGACTTTCTACAATACATCTTAAACTCTCTCTTACTAAGAGGGAGTGTTGAAATATAGCTTCGTTCGTGTTTAAGTATGCCAAATAATCATAAGTATATTCATACATAATAATATATATATATATATATATATATATATATTGTTATTATTGGCATATTGTAGAAACCGATCGAATGAATTATAAACATGATACAATGTATATTACTATAGACACGATACTATCACGTGCTGCAATATAATTACAGTCACACGATAGTTATCATGTGACTGTAGTCATATTACAGTACACGATACCATCGTGAACTGTAATGGTATTACAGGCACGATGATTATCTTGTATCTGTAATATCATTACAGTACATGATGATTATCGTGCATATTACCTTGGTTATGAAACGACACAAGTTGTTTAATATAAACAAGTCGTCCAGCTAGGTTAGTTGGTTGATTATAATTAAATTAAATTAACGTAGGGTCATGACCCTACATGGCAACTGCCATGTATGGTCATGACTTTGCGTATTAATATATATATTAAAAGGATATTGTGGAATCAATCAATCACAAAGGCAATTGCATTCTACAGCACCATTTCTAAGTAATGCAATTCAATCTTCTGGTCTAATATTCGTTAACATGACTCACACTTCTTGAATTAGCAGCTTATACTTTGAATTCTTCTTTCTAAGTTTCTCAATCTCGTCTATAGCACGATAGCTTTCTTCCTCAAGATTTCTCTTTCTAATACTAACAAATACAATATAATGGCAAGAACATAAATAAAAAACATTATCCTAAGACATGTGCAGCCTATTACAATAATAGATATATGCTTTAGTTAATTTTTGTAGGTGACATTGAAAATATTTATATTAAAAATGCAAATGCAACATTAAATGTATTATGCAAAAAAATAACAGCAGAATACTTGGAACTGCATTGATCCATAAGGCAATATATTGCAACTGTTATGGAGTACATAAGCACAAGAAGCAGTAGCTCACCAAGAAGGGTGTCATGAACAAATCTAGCTCTACGAGCCATTTCAAGTTGTTGCTCAAAAGACTGCGGTGCTGAGATCTTAATATGGCTGCTTTGTTGCGTAGCAGCTTGCCTGACATGGTAAAAGTCTGTTTCTTGGGAATCAATGATTTTAGAGATAAAAACACCATTAGGCCAGAGAACCTGCCAACAAACATTATTACGTTCAAATTTCAGTGTTCTCTTTTTTGCACTAGATTAAATCAGGAAGTCCATTTCCATCATCTATTTGGGCTAAGAATTTGCTAAAATTCTCAAGCACAATAGTCAATAACATGCAAAACTTCAAAAATATATACATGTTGATCAAGAGGATTAAAAGGCTGTGAACATAAGTTACAATTCTTACAAGTTCAAGTAAACAACATTTGCTTCTCCAAAATTTATAGAAATAAATAAATAAATAAAACCCTCTGAACATTCTTGAATAAATGAAAGGAAACTCTCAATTTCTTTTACTTTTCATGTCTAGTTTATTGTTTAAAAAGATTTACCTGTGGCTGGGAACAATGTATCAACCAACTCCAAAGGCAAAAAGTATTCATAGTAACCATTAATATGATCATTGGATGTAGGACAAACCATTCCTCATAATTGGCATTGTTTTATTAATGTAACAAAATAAAATGCTAGCAATCCCCTCTTTATTACATCAGTTTCTCAAAAACACAAATCCAATAAGTTTATAAGAATTACATCAGAGCTACAAGTGATTTGGTGAAAATGCTGGCACACAGTTTTTGAGTAGAACAAAACTAGAGCTGAATATTTTGATGATGAAATTTTTTACAGATGAACTGATACAACTTCAACATGCTTTATACACATAAATATTGTATTGCAAACAAATTTCAACACACCATGAATGTCATAATGGAGTACTATAGGTTGTTTCTCAAGTATTCCCATTCCCATCAGTATTAGACATAACCATATCATTTCACAAGCAACTCCACCTACATCACAATGTTCTACTGTGGTGGAAAATTTAGAAACAATAGTTTTCTTCCTACTCTCTTATGATATGGGACTAGAGCCCACATAGAATACAAATCATAAAATGGATTTCCTATCATCAAAAGAATCTGCAGAGTCTGTGTCAATGTATCATGTCAAGAAAAATCAAGTTTTCTAATTATATTCCATGCCAGACACCATTGTACCATGTATGTACCTAAACATTAGCTTTGCTGCTTTCTGATACAACACCTTTGTTTTCTGCATGAACCTCAAAAGATAACTCACAGCATGGCTAATATATGGCCTAGTGTATGTCAGGTAATAAGACCCCCAATCAACTAGCCATAAAGAGCCACATTTACCTCAGGTGATGGATCAGTCCTTAATAGTTGTAAACAAGTGCCCATGAGAGTTGAGATGGGCATGCGATCTACCATTTTGAACTTCTCAAGCAATAACTTATGCTACCCTATTTGAGATACAATGATATGATTTTGTGATACCACACGTTTACTCCATGATACAATGCCTTAAAATACTTCACTTCACTTTAAGATCATTCTATGTTGCTCCAGTCATCTTCTTAGAATTTCAAGTGACAACTAGATTATCAATATATACACTCAATATTAGAATCTCCCCCTCCAGCTCTTAATGAATCCATGTTCTAAGAGATGCTCATTGATCTTGATATACCAAGCTCAAACAATTTACTTTACACCATAGAGATATTTTAAAAGCCTACACACTTTCTAGTCAAGTGCAATGAATCATTCTGGTTGAACCATATAGACTATCTCCTTAAGATCTCCATTTAGTGAGGCGCTCTTCACATCCATTTGATGTTCTTGCCAACCAAATTGAGTTATTTTGGTAAAGAGATTTGTCACTGTGTTTGTTTCTTTGAAACTAACCCTGTTTGTCTGAAGAGCGGTGACAACTGCACCAACAATTGGAGATATTGCAATCAGATCGCAATCTTCCTCCACGTTTGAGAGGGGCACCTCCCTCATGTTATAGCATAGTAGGCATACAAACACCATTTGATATTCACAACAGATAATGATTACAAAGGGGATTTTAGCACAAAACGCAATGACGAAAAAAGAAGGATACAAAACCTCAACATACAAAAAGATAAGCTATGCCAACACATTCAAATCAAGATACCAAGAAATGAGTGTATGTCATCACATCAACTACACAGATTAGGAAAACCATTGGATTTCACCGGTACATAAAGAGATTACCAACTTAACATATGAAAAATTAGTAATAATAACCTATGAATACATTTAAGACATACAACTAAATACATTCTTCATTGTCTCTTTTAAAATATACAAGTTCAAAAACACTTTTGTACATAGTGTGAAGGCCAAAAGTCTCTTTAGAAATTTCTCCATAGTTTCTCCTCTGTAAGAGTCCCCTTTTTACATCACAAATAGCCTGTATTTATAGGCTTTCCTAGAATAACTACTTAGCATAGCCACTTGGGTTGGTCACTTTAGATAGCTACTTAGGATAGTTACTTGAATAACTACTTAGGAAAACTTCCTAAAATAGATGTTAGGATAACTACCTAAGTGAACACTTAGGGTAACTACTTATTTGAAGACAAGTTAGGATTAAACTAATTTTTACAAAAATAAAGCCCAAAATCTAACTTTAAGTTACAAGTGACATAAGTCACTTTTACAAAATAATGACTTGAAACCTAACTTTTGAGTTACAGGTTTTGTTGAGGTTCTTTTCCTTCTTTGTCTGCCCTATTTTGTCCTTGTTATTGTGAAGATATTACATATCATTGAAACTTTCATCACCAACATGTCTAGAACCTGATGATAACACATTGTTTCTTGTGTACTTAGCCCAACCGCTTCACTCATTAAAGGATAACTGGTGCAATAGATATGGAGCCTATTCCAAATAGCCCTCTTGATTAAATTGTTTCAAGTTAATGCCTTCATCTTGAACAATGGAATCAAGCATCATTGAATCCCACATCATGCTTAGTGTCCTCGTACTTCTTCGTTCGGCTTAGAAATGTAAATTTATTCAATTCAATAGGACATTTCCCACCAAATGTACTTTCCACTTTGTTTATATCAAATAATTATTCTATTATGTCCATACTTCTTTAGCATTTGAATAGACAAATTTTACTATCTTGATAACCATTGAAAAGTATCTAGTGCTTTTTGATAATAACATTATGATACTTTGTATGACCAATATCTTTAAGGAAACTATGTTCTAGTCAATTGTGAGGGCTGTCTACACTGACAATAATAAAATGAAGCTCAATAATGTGATCACTTTCATTTTGTACTAAGTGATTCATAATTCTATAAAAGATAATACCTACTGGCAAAGCTAAATTCTCAAGCCTCCATAATAAAAGGATGGATGAATCCCCTTACCTGCACATATGATGCTAAATATCCATTTGTCTCCAAAAAATATGTTCACTTTCAACAAAGTTTGCAACCTTCCGATCTAAATGAACTCTTCTTTGCCACATATGAGTACTTGTCTGGTGCATATTATTGTTTCTTCTTATTCCTTCTAGCATGCAAGCAACTATATTGTGCACATTCCACAATCATTTCATTTCCTTCCTTGAGATGACATCTCTTCAAGGCATTTTTTCAAGCAATTCAGCCACGTTGTCTATGATTTCACATTTTGCATGCATGTCTCCTAGAGCAATTGCAACTATAATTTCTAACCAAAAATCTCCCACTGATATGCTTTGATGGATGTTCATAACCTATTATGAAGCTCCCACTTTGGCAAGAAACCTTAAGCCTAACAATTGCATTTTCTTGAAAGTTTTTAGAAATTTGTCAACAAATTTATTTTGTGTGTAACCTACAATCTCTATTTGCCATGCGACAACATTTCCTTCAAGCATTGCCTCAAACATTTCACATACTTTGTTTGTGCTTCTACATCCTGCGTGCATGTGGAGCAAAGCTTCCAATTGTAATATTTGATTAGAACCTTGGCTTCTATTATACTCTAATGATGTATGTACATTGTCCCAAGGTCGATATCTTATTGAGGCGTTCTCTATGAACAACTCCTATGTCTTGTATGCATGCTTAGCATGGCGCTTATAATTATTTTTGAGGGTCAAGTTTAACAAATAAAATGTAGCTGCTAACTTATATTATGGTTGCTAATAAATGATATTTCTTCTTTCCATAGCCATTGATTGGATGTCCAAAACATAAAAAATGTTCTTTGGCCTCTACTTACAAAGACAAATTCTTTAGCCTTGATAATGTGTAGCTTGTGAATATTGCATGTCATTAGGTTGTCGTTTATCAAGGCATACCTGTGAACAATTAACATTCCTTTTCTATGTGTGCACAATATGCATATCAACCAGAGCACTTCTGAGCATAATAACTAACAAAAAGCTCCATCCATTATGTTGTGATGGACATGTAAATGCAATTTTGAGACTCCACTATTCTGGACCAAGCACATAATGGCTCTTCCTCCATTGATCTCGAAACAAATGACCAACACACCAAATAAACTGCCACCATTCCATTCATGTTCCTTAAGATGACGTCTCTTTGAGGTAGCCTGTCAGACAAGTTACGATTCCTTTTCTATGTGTGCACAGTATGCATATCAACTAGAGCACTTCCAAGTATAATAAGTAACAAAAACCTCCATCCATTATGCTTCAATGGACATGTAAATGTGGTTTTGAGACTTCACTATTCTCCGAATCTAGACCAAGCACATAATGGCTCTTCCTCCACTGATCTCGAAACAAATGACCAACACACCAAAGAAACTGCAACCAATCCATTCATGTTCCTTAAGATGATGTCGCTTTGAGGTGGCTTGTCAGACGGACCGCGGGCCTTGTCTATGTTCCACATTTGTATGCATGTCCATTGGAATTAAGTTTTACCCCTATCGATTGTGTTTGTTTTGAATTTCTAAAGACTTTTCAACAACTCCATTTTGTGCATATTTGTAACCACTGCATTCCATGAGGCCACAATGCTTCAAGGTGTTGTGTTGAATAGTTCACATGCCTTCTCCATGCTTCCATATTTTGCATGCATGCCATCCTCAGCTTTACAAACCGCAACACCTAACAAAAATCAGTTATTCTTTGCGCTTTAATGGCTGCCCATACGATGTTTCCAAACTCCCACTTCAATGCAGGTAAGAAAGATGGCAACAAGTAATATGGAATCAACTATTTTTACCTACCAATTGCATTTGCATGATAGTCTCTAAGTTGTATATAAAAAAGATAAGCTTCAAGAACTTTTCATCCAACTTCTTTCTTTGCACCTTGGCGATGTGCATCATGTCACCAAACACCTTGAGATATGAAATAAAACATTTTATCTCGATCCAAGCTTCTTTAGGTGTAATCCTATTGAACACTTTTGTGGGTGCTCTACTTAGCAATACATTGTCATTTGATTCCATTTGCCTAGAATGCAAGAACCAATATACTTCATACCAAGTCCATGATGGTACAATTATGCTTCATTGCGACACCATTTTGTTGCAGCATAAAAAGTGATCAATTGTCTCTAGATCCCATGGTCATTCAACTAATCTTAGAGCTCATTTTCTCATTAATTGCTCCCCTTGATATGAGCAAAAGGCTCTACAAAGGTGAATGATTAGTTGTTCACCAAAGGCCTGAAAGTCCTAGAATTATTATGATTGAACATCATAGGTTTCGATATGCACCAAATCAAAGTAACCATGAATCTCATATAAATGGAAGGAAAGGGAATATTTGAGAAATAACCTACTCTATTATGTGACAATCAATATATGTTGAAAATTATTTTACAATCCATAGTTTCATGCAGATACAAAGCATATTGAATTTCAATGTCACTTCATCCTTAAATATGTTCGACAAAGAAATCTTCCCATCCTTGCGGACATCCCTCGCCCTACCATATATGGTAAGGGTAAAAGGTCACTGCACACTCGTTTGTCTCCCTCCGTTCCTCCAAATGCTACCAAAGAAAAATGGGGAAGGGGAGAATGGGTCCTCAGTTCCTATGTCAATGTCTCTTGCATCTGCACATGCTCTTGCTCCTACTACATCTGAATCCTGTCCAACTTCATCCTCAATTTCGCTTCATGTTGCTTCAAGGGTGACTAATAGGTCTTGCCCTAAGTAGGTCTAGGTCTTCATCTCTCTATCCCAGGAGCCCCCTCTCATCACTTCGCTTGTTGATATCCCTCCATTTCCCCAACCAATTAACATGTTGCATACACAAGTGGTGTCTAGTGCGGTCATGTCTACCCAGTTTGCGTCATCCGTTTCTCATCATCCTAGATCTCCCGGGATTCAAAGGCCCACTAAAATGGATAAGAAGGTATTTCCTCCATCTTTTAAGAAAAATTTCGAGCAAGGTCCTATGCCTAAGTTATGTTGTCAGAAATCTATTCCAACAAATCCTCTATCTATATCTGTGCTTGTTGTTGAGAAGGTTCCACCTTCTCCTGAATTTGTCATCAACCCTTTCACAGAGGTCAACAATGTTGCCTCTTTTGTCTTTACCCCAAGTTGAGTCACTTGCGTTCTACAAGGCGTGTATGTTTGACTTGCCTGAGGAGATTCTAACGTTGGTGACAATCTTCACATGATCCTTCACCCTCGCTTCAGTGGAGGTTTTGGATGAGAATGTTGAGGTGACATCATCCTTGGTTCTAGCTGTCAATGACGCACCTAGGGCTGCCTTAGTGGTCGTTTCGCTTCGGGTTCATGTAAGAACCCTATCGGTTCTACTCCTTCTCAACTGGCTCTACTAGAAGGTTTCTTTGCAAATGTGCATTGTTTTTTTGTGATTTTTGAAATATATGCTTCTTTTTTATTTTTCAATATATATGAATCATTGCAATGCGTGAAATTCAAACTTACTTTACCAACTATGCACCAATAATTCTTCTTATTGCAATTCAGGAAAATTAAATTATTTACAGTGATCACAATTGCATTGAAACATGAATTTATTTTGCAAATTAAAAGCCTGGAAGATATCGCAGCTTGCATTCAAGGCCTCTAAATGAATTGCAAGTATATTTTGGGAACAAACTGATCCTTGGCATCAATGTATAGTGCCAATTGTAGCATCAAAACCCCCAACGTGCCTTTACAAACAACCCACATCTCCCTCTCTGACTCATGTGGCTGCTAATTTCCTCGCGGCTGCCTTCAATGATTTCATTCGCTGCTAATAATGGCTGTGATCGGCATTATTTATTGACCTTCTAACCTTTGCAATCAATCTCTGAATGAAAACTATAGAATTAAACTCCAATCTCTTCACCTTAAAGCACATTCATGGCTTCTAATATAAAGCCCTCGCCATTGCACAATTCACTGGGTATTTCACCAACCCAAAGTGCTGAAATTGTGAAGAATTTCCAATTCTCCAGCAATGTTGAAACCCTTGGCAAAAACCAAAGACTTCTCCAAGACACAAGCAAAACCATCAATTCATAATGAGGTTCGATCTCCTTTCATTTGCATTTATACTCCCACAAAATAGTTCAAACCCTGAAGCTTATTCAAGAAGGCACATTAATGATTATTATATTTGCTTTTGTTGTCATTTGACTTAGCAAGTCTAAGTCTTGGGTGCCAATAATTAAATGTGAACTTCATAGCATTAAATGATGACTTTGGCCCCATTAACATTATAAAATTTATAATTCCCCTTTAAACACTTGACGCCAAGTCCACTTGCATTGAGTTGACTTTAAAAACATTAATATATTCACTTTCCAATGTCCCACGTTGACTTAGGATAATGAATAAATAGGCCCCAACATTATATGCTCATTTAATGCACTTATAAAGTCAATTGAACCCATTTAAATAAAAACTTTATATTATAACTTTTAATAATTAATTATTAATAAAGAATTTTTTATTAATAACTAATACCTTGAACTTGAGCCAACGAACTTATTCCAGTTCGTCAATTGATGAACTCTGCTAATACCAAGTCTAGGTGCACTACCAAAAATAGCAACATGGGCATAATTGACTTATATAGTAAGTCTCTTAATGAAAGCTTTGACAACATAACCAAACCTCAACTCTACCACCAACATGTTCAGGAGCCCTGTTATAGATAGAAATCCTAACTCTCCTAAAATAGACACCTACTATAAATAGTGTGTTAAACTAATCTAAATGAAGGGCAATCCTAAACATCGCTAACCTCTAGAGTGGGAATTGGCCTCTAGTTCTATCAATTGAGACCCCCTAAACAACTGACTTAGCCTGCAAGGGCCACTGATTGGCTAATCCAAACCACCAACCATGGTGAGCTAACAAGGGGACATTGCAGCTCGGCCTCCCTCCCCACATGATCAAGATTAGGAGGACGAGGACAATGCAAAGCATTTGGGGGCATTTAGGCCTTCTTCCATGTTGACACAATTTGAAGCAGCCCTATTGTACAACCATCTAGTGTAACACAATTTGCTACCCATACCAATGCAATCTAAAATCATCTAATTGTATGGCCATTTAGCATAACACAACTTGCTACCCATGCCAACATAATCTCAGTGATCACCATCTCGTGATATCTATCCGATTGCCATCATGTTTTTCCATCCAACATGTTTGTCTGCAGCTCACATTTTATGTTGCAGCTTAGCACGATCCCACAAAACTCCAAGTCTTTTCCTTGGAGGCAACTCCGCGTGGATAGAAGAGTTTGCTTCCCCTTTGTATCTCAGTAAAATCCCATTCTCTACTTTAGCTCGCATTCCACTAATGATATGCTAACTAGAGTGGAGGAAAAATGTAATGTCATAAATATGGCACCCCGTACAAGTTCACATCTTAGACAATGTGACCTATTCAATTCAAGACATGTGCACACTATGGAGACCTCTGCACGATGCACACTTGTCCCGCAAATCTACAAACTGAAGGTAGCAATTGGGACATTACACCTGCTGTTTTTGGTTGAGTAATGCCTCCCACAGCAGGCCATTTATATCAGGATTCCTCCTTGTTTGTTTAAGCCTTCATTTTTGCTTCATTTTCCCTCTCTTAGTCATTCAAATCACTTCTTGGAAACTCTTGAATTCTCTTGGCTCTCTCTTGATCGTTTTGAATAGATTTCACAGTCTTCACAGCTTGTTGGTCATTTGGCATTGTAGCTCAACCATCTCCCTGGAATTCAAGCTTTCTCTCACCTACAATCCACCAAGCTTTGGCTTCTTGGCTTCAACAGGGAGTGATTTCATCCCTCATACTTCTCATTTTATTTTGCTTCAAGCATATCTATAGTTCTTAATCTTATCAGTTTATCATTTATCATATCTTGGTTATTCATAGAGATGGAAATCCCAAAACGGGGATCTCACTTTGGCAGGACTTTTAAACAAACAGCCCCGCATTTTTCTTGTTGTTGTGTGTGCTAGTTCAAGGGAAGGAATGACATAGCTTGGGATTCTTCTACCTCTGAATTGTGAGATCTCGTCTCCTTTCTTTGCTCTAAAATAGTTGTTTTCACCTCAAAATCTACTTTTGTTTATTTGCATTCACTGTATTTTTAGTTATATTAGCATAGCTGTTGATTTTGTACTTTGCTTTTGGTCTTTGTACCCTATCCATACAGGTTGCATGTGTGCCACACTGGCATCCTGATTCTGCATTGTAGTCCTTGACTCGCATAAGCGTCTAGGACAGTGAGCTAACGGAACCCATTAGTCGGTCTTGATCAATTGTTCTTTCGTTTCTAGTGGACTTAACATTTTTATCTTTCAATAGTGTGGACTCTGGAGTTATTTCCATTTTACATATTCTGCATTCACATTAAGCTTAAATTTCTATCTTAAATCAATTGATCTCCCTATCTCACCAGAGCACTAGTAAAGTGAGGTGGCGTTAGGCCAATTCATCTCTTGAGATTTCATCAATCTCGAGGGTGGCGAATTCCCTTCTCCACAATAACATTTTACATCAATAATAGTTGTCTTGCTTGCACCATTTCAATCATACCATCAAACTTAGTTAATTCTCTTGCATTTTAAAATCCTTAGGGCAATGACCTCAAACATTTAGACAGTGCACCAAAAACGACCTACACTTATCATTTTAGACATCAATCCAATGACCTTAAAATTGTGCTCAATGCAAATTATATTCATATGCTTTCAAATAAAGGATGCTGTGTGTGAATAACATACACATCCTACAATTATAACAATCATAAGTATTACCATCTTCAAATAAAAATGAAAATGCTCAACTTCTTATCTCACCCTAAGTTGCCCCCAAAATTAAATTTTATGGCATCCTTTGACTTGCTATTATCAATATCAGCTTTACAAAATCAACAGATAATATCTCACCCTTAGTTGCCCCCAAAATTATTTTTTATGGCATCCTTTCATTTGTTATTATCAATATCACCTATACAAAATCAATAGATAGAATGGAACTGTTTGAACTTACATCTTGGATCCATCTAACACCCAAAGCAATGACATCATCTCTCCTAAGCCATTCTATTTGTCTCAATAACCAATCATCAATTGCATCTTCCATAGCCAACTGCAATATTTGCTTTGAAATCCAAAATACTTGTCGCCTGTAGCCCAAAAAAGAGAAGTAAAAAAAACAGAAAAGATGAAGCAACAAACTCACCATCATTTAATACAATCAACTAAATACTTCTCAATATTAATTAATGAATTACAGTGTGTTTTAAAAACTACAATTACAAGACAAGCTTTGTAAGAGAACATATCATATCAAAATTGTGAACATTACAAGTCTTGAAAAAAGATTCCACAAAGGCCAGAACACACATTTTAAAAAGTATATATCAAATTATATCCTTCCTTGAAATTTAAGACTAATATGAATATAAAAACATTGAAAAAGAAAACAAAAGATAACATCAGCTGTTAGAAATCTATAGTTGAAACTTGACAGTTCATCTGTTAGCTCCAGTTTTACCATTTTACAATAAAGTCTAATATCCTTCATTGTTTAAATTAGTTAATTCATTAAAGTATCAAGAGTTTCAAAATATAATTTTAGGTGCCCATGAAGGCATTATAAAAATCAAATAGAACATGAATTTTCTGAAAAATACCTAGGTCTTGGAAATATATTTTTGGGAATCTAAATTCTGAATCAAAAGATGAGGAGAAACAATGACAACGCAGATTTTTCTTCATAAAAGAAAAGACATACACAACAAATGTCAAAATATGCAGCATATGTCCACGCCTTAAGCATTAAGCATTTTGTTCAAAGACCACAATTATGAAAGATTTCAAAAGAGAAAGTTTCGAAGAAATTCATTAAGTCATCTCCCTAACAGTATTGAGGACACATCAAATGAAACAAATGAGTTGCAGAATCTCTATTGGTGATAGCCACGGACAAAATTCTTAATACCAAACAAAAAGTTGAAAATTGTTTAAGTCTCGTTCAAGACTAAATATTTGGAAAATGTAAATCGCAACATGCAAAAAATTTGTCAATTATTGGGAGGAAATTAAAATATCCAAACAATCTGAAAAATGCCAAAATTCAATTTGGGAATCACCATTCAGCAGATGACTCTAACAAATAAGGTGCTTCCTTCTCATCTTACCTTTTCTTCTAAGTTTGTTAAATGGGTTCAGGAAATTGAATTTGAAAGTTTTCTGATTGTTTGTCATTATTGTAGTCAAATGGGTCATTATTGCTTGAGACAGATAAGAATACCAAATTCATTTGGAGGAAAAAGGAACAAGCACATTCTTCTATGCAGTCCTCTTCTCCTAGAGAGATTAATCAATAATCAGATGGTGGATAGAAGAGGGAATTCTCCTTTAGAGATCCACTCTCTTCCTGAAGTTGCAAAGGTGCAAAAAGATTGTTACAAGAAAAGTTTGGACAGCAGAGCAAGGATAACAGGGTGATCATATGCCAAATTCTATTGCTGCTTCTTTACATTGGCTCAAGAAAAAGAGTTAGGGGGAGGACCCTAGTACTACAATAAACCAAAAATCCCTGAATCACTTCTTTAAAACTTCATAATTTTGATTGTGTTTCTTGCAGCAATTGGTTTCGTGCTGTAGTTTCAGTTGGTTGCTTTAGTTGGTTGTGTACTTAGCTGTTTTGTTGCTGGATTTTGGGTTGTCCTGTTGTGCTTAATGTTCCATCTTTCTTAGTGTAAAAGGATTTGGGGTCATTTCAAAACCCTGCTTAACTTATCAAAAGAATGAGTTAACTTATTAATATATAATCAAGCATATCTTTCTTATATTGCTTGACTAATATATAATAAAGCATATCTTACTTAAATATTGTTTGACATATTATATGTTATTGTCAAGACCAGGTATGTTATGCATTGAGAATGTGACCAATTAACTTAAGAAAAATGCCTTCGGCACCCATGTAAATGCTTATAGCTTGGTATTTTCTCATCTCCAAAGAAAGATACTGCAAACACATTAAAATAATTAAATGTCTGTACATTCAAGTACTATTTGGCTTTGCTTTTTACTCCAACATGATAATTTGTATGACAGACAAAATTGTTGACCCTTCAATCATCGTAAATCACCCAGGCATTGAACATACACATAAGTCGATGTCAACAATAAGAAAAAGCTCAGTTGATACAATAGTATGTATTACAGAACACAGTGTTAAAAAATTCTTACGTGTTGGGATTACACATAAAAACATTGGGAAAAAGTGCTTAGTCTTTTGTATGTGCCAGTCATTCAACCATCAGTCATACTAGAGGAAAGTTCAATTGGCAATGACTGTATGGCCACCATGGCACAGCATACAGTATCTCTGCTTAAAATCAATAGGTAATTACTTAAACTTTTTAAGCTTAGCATAACATGCCTCAAGACAACAAATCATTCAAGCATATATTGGATTAGTAATAACTAATAGGGGTATTAAACTGGCCATTGGTTCTTGCATGAAATGTTAGTGAAAAATCTGCATGAAAATGGTATGTTAAATATTCAAATATTTCAATTCAATTCAAGGAATGAAAAAATAAAAATATTAGATTATTTCAAGGAAAGGAAAGGAAATGGAAATAGAAACAATATTCAAATAGTTCAATTCAATGAAAAGAATGGAGATAAAAATCATGTGTAAGCAATTGTAAAGAGATAAATTAAGAAATTTACAGACCAAAAAATATCAAAATGAAGCAAAAATGAAAAAAATAAAAATTAAAACTTCAGCAATGCTCATGTTATGAATAGCACCATAAATCACAGAGATTTTAAATAGGTCTTTCTAGGATTTTTAAAAAGTAAAATATACCAACAAATCAATTATGCTCACCTCACCCAACCTCTTCGTTTTAGTTGAAAAATCTTATCCACTAAATTCAGCAATGGAACAGTTAGCTTTGGTGGGGTCCACTGCAATCATGCCAAAACATTAAACTATGCTATGAGTGACAGAACAAATTGTAATAAAAATAAGATTTGACATCTATTGTTTCACAAAAAAAGCATGTAGAATGCAGATTTGATAAATTTAGAAGTCAAAAAGACGTAATTAGTTGCATGTTCCATTGTGACAATTAATAAGAATACAAACATTTGATTATGGTAAACCTATCATGTTCAAACCATTGTTTGGTTGTAAGTTTCCTGTACGGATAAAGAATTAGCAACAAAAATTAAAACACTGATCTATGCCATGACAAAGACAACACAAACATAGCATAATGAATACCCTTGCGATTGGGAAGGATTTTAGAAATGAACCCATACTCCCTCAAAGCTTAGCCCTCGTCATCTAGCATGAGAAGCAGATGATTATTTTAGGAGCCAAAATAGAGAATTCACCATTTTTTAATTAGTTTATTCTGGGAAATAACCAGGCCCGGGCCTTAAGGTCATAACGAGGAGAGCTTCATTCCCATACAGCACAGCACACTGTCCCCTAAGGACCAACATAGCCAACACAACAAATGTCCACCCTGTGAATTGACATGGGATCCCTTGCAAATAACCGACAAGCAAACTGTTCCACCACACATCCAGGTGCAAGAAATTGAATCCACCTCTTTAACTTGACATAGTTTTAGTTTTATTCAGCCAGATATAAGGAAAACCATGAAACAGGGTAGCCTCACCTGGCACACATGTTTCTCAGTGTCATTAATAGTTGTCCACGTGCTATCTAGCATTTCGAAAAAGATCTGGACTATAGAGAAGAAAGAAAAAAAGAAGGCATTTACATTAATGTCCACAAGTGAGCATGATAGGTCGATGGGTTTCAAAAATAAACACTTATACTAGCCAAGACTCCGGGTAGAGAAAACACCATGAGCAAAACAGGCCAAAAAACAACAATGAAGCAACCTATACAGAAATAGATTAATAATGGTTATCAAGAGTTGGTAGAATCTTAGGTTGAAACCCTAATCTGGAGATCCTTGCAATCAAAACATCAGAAGTGCCTGGCAGAAACATGTGGTACACAAAGTTTAGTGACACATCATCCATTGATGTGAAAAAGTCCATGCATTGTCTACAAAAGCTCATAGAAGAGCACCCCATTTATGCAAAATGTCCACAAGTAACCAAAACTAGTCAGTGGGACTCAAAAGTACATTCAATTGAAATAGGAAGGCCAAAAACACTAGGCTCTATAGAATAACAAGAGTAAAAAGACATGGTTTTTGTTTCAAATGGCCAATGCATGAATAAAAGACCTGCCAATAGACAAGTACAACCTACTGCCAATAAATGGAGACTTGGTTTGCTCAGCAAAAAATGTATAGTGTAAGCAGGTGCTATGTTGCTGTTACATGAAATGAATGAGGTAAAATTTTGGCTTCAACCATTGCACCTAGCTCCCAAACTCCAATTAATATACATTCATGTAATGAGATATTTGTGGAATTTGAAATGTGGATTAAGCCTTTTTGCTTGTAGAATTCGCTACAGGCTGCTAAACAGAATTTGTTTGCCGCTGGCTTTTTTGTGGTGGAGATTTTGAGAAAGACTATCTTAAATGATGTTTCAAAAAGGTAAGGAACATCGGGAGGCGGATTATACCCAGCTGATATTATTTCTAACTAATTCAAATTCATCCATATGCACCCAAATTCAAATTGATATGCACCCATTTTCTTTTCCTGGGGTATGGGATATTCAAATCTATTATTTTCTGAAACTTGGCCACATTTTGAGTTTAAGTATAATACAAATCCCTGTTAATTTGTCTTTCTCCAGTGTTGTTGAAACTCTCAGTTAAATTTTTTCCATTAATTGCCTGCAAAGATACTGTTAGTTAATATATTTCAAACCGTCGGAAAATTTATCTTGAAAACTTGCCATATTGTCTGTTGTTGTCTGAAACATCCTTGAATTTAATTGCTTTCCTAAATCCCAAGTCTAGTGGAATGTGCTACCATAGCAGGAATCCTATCTTTGCTTTTGTCTGATTCTGAAGTTGATTGGCAAGAATTATTGTCTATGGAGTCACCGGAGGTAGAAATGTCCTAGTGCCAGAGGTAGAAAATGCCACTGTAGCTTCAACATTGTAAGAAAGTCTGGCAACAAAATATCAAGAATTTGAAACTGGCGGAGCTTTATATTTTATAAAGCTGGGGGAGTTCCAGTAAGGAGGAACTATTTCTAGCTATCTTTTGCGTGTACAGGATCTCCGTGATCAACTTGCAGCCGTGATCAACATGTACAGGATCAACTTGTAGCTGTGATCAACATGTACAGGATCTCCGTGATCAAGATTTAGTTGTGTTGGTAAGGCATAATTTGCTACAAACATTTGATTTCTTTGTTCAATCCTTGCACTTAATTGTAGACACTCAAGAACTTGATTTTGGGAAATTCTCATCAGTTCCTTTACAGAACTAAGCCAAGAACAGTCAGGAGCAACACGCAAGAATAGAGAGTGCATTTAGTGCATGAAGCAAGTAGAGAGAAAAAGAGAAAAAAACAAAAAGTTCATCAAGTGAATCTTCAAAGAGCAATAAGTCAATGAAAAGGTCCTAGTGGAAATGCTACTATTGTAAGGAGCTAGGGCACATGAAGAAAAATTGTTAGAAGCGACAACAGGATCTTGCAAGCAGACAAAAGAAGCCACGATATGCAAATGTTGAGGAGGATGAACAAGAAGCAACATATAACTTTGCTTTTGTGACATCACAGAACCAATCTATAGATTCTACATCCTGACACTACAGTCATCTCAAAGACTGGTATGTAAGTTTTGTCGAGAATAGAAGTAATAGTGAATCTATTTCTTTGGGTGATGGTTGGATTCACTTTGTAAAAGGATGTGAGAATGTTTGGGTGACATTGAATAATGTTGTAGATTATGCATATAAGAATGTAAGGTAACTACTCTTCAAGATGACAACGTGATTGATATTCACATTGGTGATAAGGGATTGTACAAATCGATTGATCCCAAAACAACAAAAGCGCATGCACTTGCAACAATTGAAAGTACCAATAAACATTAGTGTGAAAGGTACACTCACCTTAATTATCAATATTTGTCCATGCTTAGTAAAACTTATATGGTGGATGGGCTTCCATCTATTCTAGAATAGTCAAAATAAATGCATAGGGTGTCAAATAGGCAAATAGAGACTACATTAATTTGATACTGAAAAGGCATGGCAATCCAAAGGGTTTTTAGATATGGTACATGTTGATTTGCATGGCCCTATGAAGACTCCTACACTGTATAGTGCAAAATATTTCTTGCTACTTGATGACTTTTACAATAAAAAAATCAGGGGTTTAATTTTTGATAAACAAGTCAGGATGTTTTTCTTTGTGGTGTGGAAATCTGATGCTGGAAAAAAAAACTAAACAAGTCAAGGCACTTGGATCAAATAATGGAGATGAGCTCACCTTTGACCAGTTCAAAGAGCTCTGCTTGAAGGAAAGAATCCATTGCCATTATATTATTATGTACACTCCACAACAAAATGAAGTCTACAAAGGAGGAATAGAGAAGTTATGGAGATGGCAAGGTGTATGCTGCATGGTTGAAGTGCACCATATAGGATATTTGGCAGAAGCTATGAATATATCATTCTATATCCTTAACAAAAGTTTGTGTAAAGCCTTGCAAAATGTCCATCCGGAGGAAGCATGGTCAGATAGAAAACCATGAGTGATTTTCATGTTATTAGTTGTAATGCTTTTGCACATATTCCCAAGGAAAAGAGAAGCAAAAAGAAAACCATATACGTTTGCTGGATCAAAAGCATATAAACTACTAGATGTCTCTACAAATAAAATTGTGGTTAATAGAGATGTTAATGTAGATGAGAAAATACATTCTTTTTAGTTAATGGTAATAACTACTATAATTCTGGAACAAGTCCTGATGTTGAAATCATACAAGAAAAATCAGATTCCAGGGAGGGATCAAAGAAGAGAATGACACTCCATCTCCATCAAAAGTGGTACTACACCATGATAACAATGTTCAGAAGGATGAATTGCCAAAGGTGATGGAAGGTTGATCTAGATGTTACGTGAAACAACTTGTGAAAGGTGGTAAGTACAAAGATTTTTCTCCAAGTTCTACCATTTCATAGAAATTCAAGCCTTGTACAATTGCAAAGGTCAAAGACAATAATTAATGGGTGGCTGCCATGAAGGTGGAATATGATGCCTTGAAGAAAAGTATAATGGGTGTTGTCAGCAAGCCCCCAAAAAAGAAATCCATTGTTCACAAATGAATTTATAAAGTGAAGTGTAACCCAGATGGTCTCATCTTGTTGCTAAAGGATATGCATAGGAAGGAGTATACTGTGTGATTATGTCTGTGTCTAGAATTGATTCTTGACATCATTTGCAGCTATACTTCTTTTAATTCTAACTATTGTAGATTGTTTTACTTTTGATGTCATATGTTTTAAACTGTGTCATGTTAAACAGTTCCTGTTTGTACATAAAATTATTTACTGCCATATCCTGCTATCCTCCAACAAAGGCCTAACAAAACTACTGTCTCCAGATCCCCTCACTGTAATGTCCCTGATTTAGCAGGTCTCTGCAGTTGAGCATAGTCAGTTCATCACTATGACCCTCGTGAGCTGACAGTGTGTTTTGAGGGTCTCTGGGAGTCTCTGGGACGGACTTACTATTTTGGGTAAATCTATTTTTAGCTGTGGCTATTTCTGGCAGGGCAGTGCCTATTCCTGGTTGGGCAGTTGATCTTGGTGCCTTGTCAGAAATTCGTTGATTGCAGTCAGATAGTTTAGTGGCTATTATTTTAAATGTGTTATTAAATTAAATTATTTTGATTTAATTTAATAACTTATAACTTTATAACTTTATAACTTTATGTTATAAAGTGGGGTTATTTTTTAAAAGCCATTTAAGTGAAAATATTAAAAAAGTGCTTTTTCGAAAAAAGCTATATAACCACTCGAAAAAGCACTTTTCATTATCTTATGCAATCATTATTATTTCTTGGAATTTGGGAAAGAGACAAACCTAGCTAGGGTTTCGAGGACGGATTCCTCATCTTGTAATTTGAGCCATCTTCTGTCGGTGGTGAATTTTACATCTGATTTTCTGTGATTATTGATTCGATGCTGAGGTATATCGGATCCGAGGAAATTGATCTTAAAGTCTGTTGATGCTGATGAAATTGTATTCTCTATACAATACGATTTGTTATTTTTGAAATTATTCTGGAATCTGCAAAGGTATAATTCTGATTTTCGAAGTGGAATGTGAGTCTGGAAGGATATTCAGGCTGCTATTCAGAACCCTTTTGCAACGCCATTGCTTAACAGCATATCCTCATTGCATTGCCAGACGCCGTTCATAATTATCCTGCTCACGCAAGACTGGGTTCATTTCGCAGTGCAGTCTATTATGGCGTTTCCAGCTTGAGCAATAACGTGTGTCCTCTTCATTGGGCGGCAACCATAATCCAAATTGCAGCCAGCTTCCGTTATCTGTTGGGAGTATTATTTATACAGGGTTGCGGAATTCATTATCCTGTCTGCCAACGTCTGTTTCTCCTGGACGTTGTACATCACACAAGGTGGCGGTTACTCAGTACTGAACGTGACTATAAATAAAGACGTCTGCAGCAAAGTCTCATGAGTAGATTGCAAGGGTGGCGGTTTCATTACAGGCAAACGAGTTAGCTGGGAAATATTATCAAATCGCAGGTGCTTCTTTGATTTGTTTCGATTATAAGTTATTATGTAATTTTCTCTCCTATGCAATTGTTATCAGTTTATGATATGTCTGGAGGACACGATAAAATTGAAATTAGATATTTCAAATTTGAGAATAAATAAATTCTATGACTGTTGTTGGAGCAATTTTAAATTATAAATTGCAATTCTTCCCAAGTTAATATTGAATATTCAGAAAGAGCCAAGTTCAGTTCTTCACACTCACACTGTTTCCTAATGTCCCTATACCAGAAACACCATTTAAATAGGAAATTTCTAATTGACAAACATAGAAACAACAAATATTACGTCCTATTTCTCCTTTTTGAATTCTTCAAACATATTTTTATTACAAGAATACAATAATCTACCTTAGGTTCTATGCATTCAAAGAGAAAAATAAAATATTATGTCGCAGCAGAGATCCCACTCTCTAGATCAAAATGAATGTCTCTGCAATGTCATTTTCTTTCAGTTTTCAGGATATAAAAATAGCATCTCAACATATATATGTCTAACATTTGCAAATTTGGTCAGACCTGAATATTGGGTTAGCATCTATATGCCTATGGTCCTAGAAATGAGATATTCAAAACATTCAATTGACCTAACTCTGAAAATTTCTGGTAGAGCCTGGTTGTCTTCAGATAATAGAGGATGATTGCCTTCACACTAAATCTCATCCCCAATCAGCTATAGAAATTTACATTTTGGTAGTTCCAAAAATAATTGTTAGAGCATGCTTTTACTTCAGTGTCTCCATTAGGCAACAGAAGTTTGAAAGATAAGCCACGTGTTAGGGAAAATATATATTTTTCTTTCATCATCAAAACATACTATTACTGCTTACTCCAATAGAAGATGCCATGCTAGAAATGTAAACTACAAGATTGTAATATGCAAAAGTTCTTTACAGAATCTGAGAGGTTGGATGTGTTACTTGATGTTTGTCAATTATCTACGTTTAACCATGAATGAAACAATAGTCACAGTACATTATTATACAAGTACAGATGTCAAAATGATGCCTTGGCAGTTGCAAGATACACAAACATTTATCTACAATCAACTTATTTCTTCTGTTTGTTATTTTTTGGAAATGATCCAGAACATTCATGCAAAATAAAGGAAAAACACTATTGGAGCAGTGCAGCATAATGGTCAAGTGTTAGTATGTTACAGCAGGTCCACATGTCCTAGAATAGGTCTTGAAGTTAATGGGTAAGTCAGCATATGGTGCAAAGTAACACTATCGCACAGTAAATTGATCGAGCGGGAGATCTTCTGGATTAGTACACTAACCTTATGCAAGATGAACCCAACAACTTCTAGTTCTATATAACATTTACAAAGTTAATATTAAATGTATGACTACATACTAACATAATGAATGTCTGGTGCAAACATAAAACACATCTGCAGATCCTTGTAAGGAACACCATCCAAAAATATTTTCTTGTTTGATTCACCAAGTATACCCTTTACAGCATCCCATGGTTGCTGATGCATTGAAGTTTTTGTTACAGGTGTTAGAAATGCAAAATCAAATCAATGCGTTTTCTTAATGAGTCAGCTCTGCCTTGAATTAAAATTACTTTTTTAACAAGCAATGTTAAGTGCTTTGAGGTCTCCTAGTTGCATCTAGTGTCAAGGTTGGTTATTAAAAGGTTGCCTTCCAAAGTATTGGTTCTTATTTTGTGCAAATTTGGACCAACCTTATATGAAAGTTATTCCAAGTACTGAAATAGTGAGATACCTAGGGATACCTTAATGAAAGCACCATCTTAAATGCTTGAATCCAGAGATAAAGCTATACATGTGCAACCTCAAATAATGGAGAATGTGATCAGAAATAGCCACTGTCCCAGCCTAATTACAAATCTGTCTGCAAAGATAATGCAGAGAGAGAGCTTAGAAGGAAAACAAGGGAAGCTGCTGCAAACGTAAAGGCATATGTGAATGTAAATGAGTGCAAGCCATTAAAAAGAAACTAAAAATCAGAGTTCTTAAATATGGACAAACAAAAAGATTCAAGCATGTAATGGCCTGATCGTCAGGCACAGATACCAGTTGATATAGCCTCGGGTCTCATTGCAAAAAGATGTAAAGAAAAACACACAAATCACAACGAGAACAAAGAGACCACTGCAAAAAGTTAAAAATAATTTTGTTGCACTCACCATTAGTGTGGATTGAACAGATATAGAAGATTGAGGGTGTGCTGGCTAGATAAGGTCAAACATTTACCCTGCAAAAAGTAAAAAAGCCTATATCTACGACAGTGATTCTTATCAACTCTCTTATGAGCTAACATGTGCATATGAAATGCACAGGCGTTAGTGCTAACTGCAGTACAAAACAACTCAAAAAATGTAACAATTAAAAAATTTATAAATCAAGTTACTAATTGTTATGAACTTCACAAAACTGGACACCATTCTTCACATCAGTTCAGTAGTGATGCACATCACAATAAGCTAGAAATAGTGTTTAGACATTAGCACTAAGAATTATGCTAAAATTGGGGCTCAAAGGGAATTAAAACTGCTTTTTCCAAATTTATGAACTCTGGATAGATATTATACAAGCGTATGAAAGTATGAATCTTTTTTGTGAGGATGCATGGCTTAGTTCTGGAGTCACCAAATGACAATAAGCTAGAAATAGAAAAAAGATTGAAAATTTGTTCAAATCCACAACAATAGAAAAACATTTGAAAAAGGAAAACAGAAAAACTTTAGACTAGCTGGAGAGATTCTAAGAAATACTTGGTGAGTGCTTGTCAAAAACTCAGCAAGCAAGTTTCTAGGAAAATAACTTGCTGAGCTCTTTTTGGTCATGAATGCTTACAAGTTTTTTAAACTATGGCCAAACCCAACTATACTGAACCTGAAACAGCAACTTAGACTCAAATCTAATTTAATAGATCATGTTTGGCCTAACGAAGAACTTATTATGCAAACATACACAAATAGGTATTGATGGAGATCAAGAAAGGTAGCTCTTTAGGCCATTGGTAAGTGAGTCACCAATTGGGACTTATATAAAGTCATGTGAAACTTAAATTTGTCACTGTCGATAAGTTGAACTTAATGTGATAATGAGGATGCATGCTAAATGAATTCTTGGTTGGCAAGGTTTAGTTGACAGTCATCCTGAAAAACAAAAATTGGCTAGAAGCCTAAAACTTCTCTATGATTTGATATGTATCTATTCTAGCATACAAGAGGAATCATATTTTAGGATTGTAAGTCTGTAGCTTTACCAAATAGTTATCATCAGTCGATGCTTGTAAGGTATTTATTTATCTTCATTACAATGAAGGCCGGTCTTAATTAAGCCTTGGCTTTTATGCAATGAAAAAGCTCACATATCATCACTGGATTCTCTTAGATTCAAAGTCTTAATATGTTGTTATATGATATTAATAGATTAGCTAATAAAAATTTGATGTTGGCTAATATAAGATTTCAAAGGTTCATCAAGTGACATCTGAAACCATTTTAACTCAGAGATTTCACTTTACATTTTCAATTTTAGAGATGATCACAAAACTGAATTTTCAGCTAGATTAAATGATGTGTGATGACAGTTACGGTATCACATTCTGTCAAATACATTGTATGTATTCATGGATGTCATATGTTTATTTTTTCTATAGTATGTATACCCCATTTCTTAATTAGTGTCTCTATAATTTGATGTTGTATTATTACATTGTTATATCAATATGTGACCAACATATTAAGCAGTTAAACCTAGTTTTCAGCTACATTACATTCATTATGAAGGACTTCAATTCTCCAGGTGTGAGTGGTGAGGCCAATATGTTCATCCTCCTTAGCCAATACATATACAAGTGTGATTACTGGCTAATTATTCAGTTTCGGAAATGTCCAAAGAGTCACTACATTGCCATGGAGTATTCCAGGAAGTTACTTGTTCACATGGCTAGCAAACCATATGCATTAAAATCTTGTTACTAGTAAGTGGGATCATTTGCTAAAATGTATAGTGTTTGATATATGAAATTGTTATGTTTTAATTTTGAATGAGGGTTGCTCCTAAAAAGAAAGGTCATAAAAACTAAGATACAAAACATTAGAGTCTTACCTCAAGTGGTTCTCCACGTTCATTCTCAACAATGTCAGACCCTGTCAATGAGTCAATTGTAGAACACCCATCTGAACCAAACCTTTCAAACTTTCTTTCAGACTGTTGAATTCTCTCTATATCACGACCCCTTACATCTTCAGTAGATCTCACCATTATTTTAGGAGGAAAATGTTCACGCTGTATTTCACCATCTGAGTGCCATCCATCACGTAGTGTAAGTAAATCGACATCTTCATGTACAATACTCTCACCTACACCTTCCTCATCATCAGAAAGACTTTGGGATCTATCTATACTAGCACAATTTGAACCAATCATACTAGCTTCCTCAGATATCAATGGAAACTTCAAAAACTGATGGTCCCTTGATGTTGTAGAAATCCCCTCGGCTGATGATGAGCCACCAACAACTTTACGTCGAAGACCATCAGAAACATCTTTAAGTTGGCGGACAATATCATCCATAGCATCATCCACATTGACTGAAATGACAACGAGCACCAGAAAATAGTTAGATTAATATGACAAAGTGCAAAGGCCTATTATTACATAGGATTTAGAGCTACAGCTCTTTATGTTTATAGTGTATAAAAAGTATAGAGTTCAAAGTAACTTCATGCTTGTATTAGAGAATGTAGTATAAGCCATGGGTAAAAACATGTTACAACTAATATGTATAGAAATATAAAAGTTAAGCATGATAATAAACATAAATATTGAAGGATTGTGAAACTATGACATAAGAAATAACAGGCAAGTATAAATGAAGATCAATACCCTTGCAAAACATACCAAAAACCTCCATTATATACACAGACATACAAAAATAGTGAAACTACAAAGGGCAGTGAAAAAAAATAGTACTACATAAAGCATAAAATAATATAGAAGCCAAATTAAGGGAGGGTTGGAAAGGATAGAAGGAAAATGTCCTAGAATTATCAAGCAAATATGTATATATTTATGTTTTTTATATGTTTTTGTATCAAAGAACCAAAAAAAAAAATTGCCCAACTCGCAAATCAAACCATTGTATCTGAACCAGTAACTTAACTTCTAAGCAACTATTAATAGACATAAAAATCATTATTGTCAAAGCCATAATGATTTGAATACAACTATGAACTCAAGATAGTTCAAAAGACAACAGTAGCCAATGGAAGACCATATGAGAAGTAGCATTGCAGTTCTAATCATCATACCAAAAGACAACAAATGTTCGGGACACCAAAATGGGGCCTTTGCAAGTGGAGGACCTATGTCCGGGGGAAAACAAAATAAGCTAAATAAGCTATAATAAACAATGATACTTAAATTAGCACAGGAAATGTGCGAACTATACTTCATTTCATTGCACAACTGACTAAGTCTACAAATATGTGGAATTTCAGTTAAAGTAGGGAAAGAATCGTGCACTTACGGGATACCTAAAATCTCCCTAGTTTTTGGCAGAATCAAGTAATCTTAAGTTTTATGCAAAGAAGAACAAAAGTAATGGAAACTTACCAGCCAAAGTTTTGATTACTGAAGGAGTCTTCCCATAAGAATAAGTCTGCAATAAATGTTTCAGTTTTTTTTTTAATTGCTCTATTCATCTACACCGAGGATTACTTTATCATGTCCAAGATCGCTCAAGAACAGCGTCACAAGAAATACATTGGAATAATGTCAATCATATATGATACCTTTGAAGTGGCACTCAGAAAGTCCCATACTTCATGTTGTTCAGCAACATTTGGAATGGACAATATATCCTGAAAATCCAAAATACACAGTCAAGAACTCAAATTAATCCAGATGGGTAAATTTTTTATAAAACCTACTCTTTTATGCACAGGGAATTTCATACTTTTAAGTACTTGTCTAGGAGAATACATCGTTGTTGAACAAAATAATCGTCAAGGCTTGAAGAAAGAAAACGTTTTGGAGGTAATTGAAGTGTGTAATTTGGTATATCTCGCAGACGCCGGTGCAATTGCTCAAAGTTACGATACCTGCATGAAAGAAAAAAAATTCAACTCAGAACTTACCAAAATTTGATATCTTTTAAGAAGGCTAATATTTTGAAATTGGCCCTCTGTTCACCCAGATCAAAAGATCAAATGTAATTGTTGAAACTTTTAATACCAATACTTGTTATCATTTGATGTTATCTGACAAAATATGATTACAAAAAGACTCTACCTTCTATCAACAAACCATGTTTGATTTTCTGAATTTGTCACGGCAATGGAATAAACAGCAAAAGATTTAGACCCAACCTTCTCAAAATGGGCCCCCAGCACCTGTACATGCAATATCACATTTTAAACATCTAAAAGAAATACAAACATAAGAATATGGCCACTCTCTCAAAAATTGCCAGGTTACAATACTTACCCAGCATTTCAGCTTGGAAACATGTATATTCCCTGTCTGTTGACATAATTCTGTAGATGGATTTTCAGACTTATTGAAGTTCTTAGTTTCACCTAGCTTCAAACCTTGTAATTTCTTTGACTCCCAAGCTTCTCCACCATCTGGTAAGCATGGTGTATCTACACTTTGCCAAGCATCTGATGGAGTTCCAGCACTTTTGGATTGCTTATGGTGGATCTTAAGTGTCTGGATTTCGTGCCTTGCAGTCTCTTCTTGCTTTCTTGAAATTCTATTTTTCTTTAGCAATGTTTGCTGACTGACATTTTTCCTACCATCTGCATTTTGAATTTCTTTTCCACCAATGTCTGGCCTATTATCAAAACTTGATTCCAATCCTAGTTTCTCAATTCTTTTCTTCATGAGCTCTGTTGTCCCAAGTATTTCTGTTGTGGTAGACTTCCATGTTTCTCCTAATGGGATAGATTCCTGAACCTGCATAAAATCTTCCTGCTTCACAGTACCTTCTATGTCTTGTCTAGGAACCAATGATCTTACAGAAGGCCCTGATTTCACATGAGCTATATCAATATCTTTTTTTCTGTAGTTTCGACCTTTAGTCCAAAGGTTGTCTAGGTTTTCAGGAGCAAGAACCTGAGCTCTTCTTTGTCTAACAGAATCTAATGCCTGTGCCCAATCTGCAGGTCGAGAATGTAAATAACTTGCAGTTTTGATTTGGAATTCTGAATGGCTGTCGCGATGGGATGAACTTACTCCTACTCCATGATCATTGGTTTGGACTGGATTTCTCTCCTTTGTAAATACTTTACCCTCAATAGCTTCATTTAATTCTGGACCACTAACTTGTAAATCTTTTGAGATATTTTGACTCACAACTCCTTTGGACGACTTGCTATTAGATGAACCAGCTGGTTCCTTTCTGTATGGATTCTTGCTCTCTGATTCTTTTGTCGAAAGCACAATAAATTCAATGACCTCATTTATGAACCTGAATATCATGCATATTTAAGAAAAATCTGTAAATAGATATTTTTGTTCAGAAACACAGATTCTTGTTGGTGGAATAAAATAACTTGAAACATATAGTTTGAGTTCTTATAATTGTTATGGAAATTTGATTTAAACAGCTATTTTTCAACTCAATTAAAATAGACCTTCAGAAGAGAAATTTTGCATCTTTAAATCAATAAATCAGGATTAAAAATCATTATGTTCATGCAGCCGAAATAGAAGTATTATGGAATCCATGTAGCCTCCTACCAATTGTCAGTTCAAAGTAAACGCAGAATGGTAGGAAACCAGTAAATATGTGAAAGAGCAGTAAATTTAGTTCATCCTAGATTCCTCTCGGTGACTAAGCAAATCAAAATTGCAGTTTCTACCATTTGAACTTCACAACTGCAGTTCCTCATTACAAAGGTCACTGAAAGTAAACATGACTGACCACAAAATCCACTAATGCCCACGCATAAAGCACACGAACTCCTATATGATGCATAGAACACTCTAAGTTTTAACTATAAAATACCAGGAAGCAATGTGAAGCCCCGTATGCGTCTATAAGGAAGACAGAAACCACAGGACCTACATAAAAAGATCCCTTTGATATCAAACATTCAGGACAATCAGATTACAGAAAAGAAGTTTTTATGCATAAACATGAAATTGCGTAATATGTCATGTATAGCTTGTGGCTTTTGGTGTCCTTATGATTCAAAAGCCGTGGGCTTGGATTAGTGTGTTGATTAAACTTATATTATATTATGTTTAATATTTATAATCTGTTTTTCTTTATGTTTTATTCTTGAGCTATGTTGTTAACATGTGAATGTCTTCTGTTAGTAACTTGTTTGGGACTTAGTTTTCCCTTAACATGGCTTGGAACGTTATAAGGAGATGACTTTTATATGGCCTTTGCTATTGGAAAATTAATCTGGCAAATACAATTTTCTATTGCTGACGTGTTTTTCAAAAAAACAAAGACGTAAAATTTGTCCAACCTATGATTTTTCCATTGGGCTTGATCTCAACAACAAGAATTGAAGCCAAAGGAGGATGGACGTTGAAGTAGCAGTTTGCACCTATTATGGTCAGGCACTTTTACAGATGAAACATTACCTGGCTCATCCTTTTGCAATTGCACTCAGTGTTTTCTCTCAGCGTTTCTCACCCAATAATCCGTCTAGAAAAACCCTCTGCTTCATTCTGCCATTTGTGCAAGAGCAAGAACAGGGGCACAAACTTCCTTTCATGCCTCCATCCATACAAATGAAAATGAAGGGCTCTGTGAATGGATGGCATTGATTCTCAATCTGCTCATCCTATTGACCCATCATCTGCTTCGCTCACTCTTTTGTATACTTTCTCACTCTTGTGAGGAAAGCTTTTTCAAAAAATGAAAACATTTTCAAACCAAAAGCAGGAAAAAATATAAAATAGAAAAAGGATCGATTATTCAGCTTCTTCAAATTCCATGAACAAGATGATGTGTTTGGTTGCTATTTCTGTTTTTCCCAATTCAAGATTTCACAGTATCCAGCTCAGGTTTGTTAAATTTTGATTGGATAAACATGATTTTCCTTTAAAGTGATCAGATTTCCATAATTTTTCTTATGGATTCAACTGTCTGCACTTTTTTTACCATCATTATTTCGGATCACATTCCATGATCCTTCATCAGGATGAAAAAGCTGTAAGAGAGAAATATGAAGGAACATGGAGTGTGATCTAAAATGTTGATGGTAAAAAAATCACACACAGTTGAATCCAGAAGCAAAATTACATGAATGATTTTCCTTTCTTGATAATTTCAGCAAAGCTCTTTCTGATTCTTGTAAAACACAGAATAAACATTGCATAAATTCAAAGAATCTACATGGATGGTTTAAGTATGGTATGGTCTTATTGGATTCACCATTAATTTTACCCAGAAGTGTATTTGTATCCCTAAACTAACTTTGTGCTCAGAACAGACACAGTTGAATCCAGAAGCAAAATTAGATGAATGACTTTCCTTTCTTGATAATTTCTGCAAAACTCTTTCTGATTCTTTTAAAACACAGAAAAAACATTGCATAAATTCAAAGAATCTACATGGATGGTTTAAGTATGGTATGGTCTGTTAATGTTTATAGCTTCGATTGGATAAAATGATCATAATATTATATGCAATATATTAATATAAATAATGATGGACATTATTATTATATTAATATACATACTTATAATATTAGAGTAAATAGACATCATTAATGTTCAACCTTAATATACCATTTTGTATTGGTTATATTTAAATATTATTCTACATTATATATATATGCATATTAATAATGTTAATGTCATTAATATTATATATATTAATATATAAATGTATATTATCAAATTATATTTTAGTATCATGAATACTGATTACCATTCATATCATACCCCGATTTATATCGGGTGAGTATAACGAGTGATGTGCACATGTTCAATGGCGGACAATTATCGGCAGTTTAACTTATGATGTATTGTGACTGTTATGTATTAACAGTCACGATACTATCGTGACTGTTAATACATAACAGCCACAATAGTGACTATATGTTAAAACAACTAATGTGATTTGTATTAAAACAAACCGATATTTATTATGAACAGTCAAGTCATTTCATTGCGAACAAACATGTCATTTCTAATGTGAACAGTCACATCACTTCTTGCTAGTTTAATATATATATAGATATTCAAATATGTAGATTCAATCAATAACCAAGGCAATTGCAATCTACTACATATATTCAGTTTATATCTTATCTTCAGATTTATAATTACTTAACATGGTATCAAAGCCAAGTTCCTTCATTGAAGTCTAACCACTTGAAGGAAGATCCGATCAGATTGAAGGAAGATCAAGATCAGTTTTTTTGGAATCTCAAAATGGCGAATGGAATGAGACTAGAAGACAGACTTGAAGGTGCCTCTAATTTTGAATCATGGGAACTTCGAATGATGTTAGTATTAAGGAAGAATGACTTGAAGTCAATAATAGAGAAACCTCTTCAATCTAATGAAAATGATGAGAAAAATAAATGGGAAAAGGACAATATTAGAGCAATGGAATTATTAGTAGATGGAGTGAAAAATCATTTACTACCTGTCATCACAAAGTTGGACTCTGCTCATGACATGTTCAAAGCCCTGGAAAACATGTTTCAAATCAACAACACCAGCAGAATTCTTACTCTTAAAAATCAACTCTCTAATATTAAAATGAGTAATGGAGAGACTATCACTTCATATTTTATGAGGATAACAAAATTAAGGAATCAACTCTCTTCTATTGGTCACATTTATGATAATAAGGAGTTATCTATGATAACTCTAAATGGGCTTCCTATCTCATGGGAAAACTTTAGACAAGGAGTAAGTGCTCGCACCAAACTCCCCAAATTTGATTGACTAAAAGCTGACTGCATTCAAGAAGAGTACAACCTGAAATCCAGAGGAGTCTTGGAATCCACTAAAGAAGATGTTCAGGCTCTTGTCACTGGTTCAAAAAGGAAAAAGGGCAAGAAGACATATAATCAACAGCCGTTCAAGAAACCAAAAGACTACTCTTCAATGCAATGCTTTAGATGTGACAAATATGGTCACAGCACAAGAAACTGTCCTGACAAACTTAGAATGCAAGCTTCCCTTGCTGAAGTAAATAATTCAAATGTATGTTCAGAGAAATGCCTTCTCTAAATGGAATTCAAGATACCTTATGATTGAGAGGGAGTTCACTGATAAAGATAAGAACACTTATAAGGTAAACTTGTAATGATTATTGATTTTTATATTAATATTATTTATAATTATATGGGCCCTGTGTAAATCATAAAGAAGTGATGACTTCCAAATGATTATCACTTGTATTTGTTAAAGTTATTGGAAGGTGACGATCTTGCAATAACTTTTCTTTTGTAATAGATATATCTTACTTGTGGATAGAATCGCCGATGGAGGCAATCCACTCTGAAGCTCATGAGTTTGTGGATAGAATCGCCAATGGAGGCAATCCACACAGGAGCTTGTGGATCGAATCGCCGATAGAGGCAATCCACACCATAGCTCATGAGTTTGTGGATAGAATCGTCGATGGAGGCAATCCACACAGGAGCTTGTGGATCGAATCGCCAATGGAGGCAATCCAACTGAGAACTATGGATAGAATCGCCGATAGAGGCAATCCACCTAGGAACTAACCCTCACAATTTATGAACTTATTGTGAGCTGCATTTTATCTTCCCTAGCTAAGAGGGAGTGTTAATGTTTATAGCTTCGATTGGATAAAATGATCATAATATTATATGCAATATATTAATATAAATAATGATGGACATTATTATTATATTAATATACATACTTATAATATTAGAGTAAATAGACATCATTAATGTTCAACCTTAATATACCATTTTGTATTGGTTATATTTAAATATTATTCTACATTATATATATATATGCATATTAATAATGTTAATGTCATTAATATTATATATATTGTTGACTTGGTGGTCAGCACCTCCTTTGGGGTTACCATGGATCTGGGTAAATCTGGTGTTTGTGACGTTCGTTGATAGTTCGAGCTTTTGGCGCAACGGCAAACATACCTACAATTGGTATCAGAGCCTTGGGTCATGGGTTCGAATCCCAAGAGGTCTCCTTTATTCCGTTGGTGCGGAACCCTCGGTAGGTGCTGAGGGGGAGAAAGTCTCCTTCATTCCGTTGGTGCGGAACCCTCAGTCGGTGCTGAGGGGGAGATTGTTGACTTGGTGGTCAGCACCTCCTTTGGGGTTACCATGGATCTGGGTAAATCTGGTGTTTGTGACGTTCGTTGATAGTTCGAGCTTTTGGCGCAACGGCAAACATACCTACATATATTAATATATAAATGTATATTATCAAATTATATTTTAGTATCATGAATACCGATTACCATTCACATCATACCCTGATTTATATCGGGTGAGTATAACGGGTGATGTGCACATGTTCAATGGCGGACAATTCTCGGCAGTTTAACTTATGATGTATTGTGACTGTTATGTATTAACAGTCACGATACTATCGTGACTGTTAATACATAACAGCCACGATAGTGACTATATGTTAAAACAACTAATGTGATTTGTATTAAAACAAACCGATATTTATTATGAACAGTCAAGTCATTTCATTGCGAACAAACATGTCATTTCTAATGTGAACAGTCACATCACTTCTTGCTAGTTTAATATATATATAGATATTCAAATATGTAGATTCAATCAGTAACCAAGGCAATTGCAATCTACTACATATATTCAGTTTATATCTTATCTTCAGATTTATAATTACTTAGCATGGTCTTATTGGATTCACCATTTATTTTACCCAGAAGTGTATTTGTATCCCTGAACTAACTTTGTGCTCAGAACAGAAATGGTCGCCTCAAACCTCTTTAAAGATAATCTATTATTTTGTATTATGACAGCTTAAGATAATTTATGCATTCTGTTTGAAATGAGGGGAATATGTGCCCAAGACTCCTTATATCATGTTATCGTGATTAAGCTTACCCTTGTGGTCACAGTTGATAGAAAATTTGATATTTGAATCACTTGATTTTTCTGGCTTATTTAGTTCTCTGACTAAAGTTGGTACAAAGATTAAGAGAGTACACGTGAGGGTGACAAACATGTTACCATGTTGTAATCAAATTGGTTTAGTGTTCCATGGTTTTTGATGTGGAGAATGAAGGTTGGAGGATCCACCAGGAGGAAGGGAAACCATTCCCATCTCCAGTTAGCTTTTAACTCAGGGATTGAATGTACCACTTGAGAGGTTGCTTTGGTAGGAGTAGATGGTCTTTTATTTAAGTTTGATGATGATCCATGTTGTAGTTTAGTTTGATGAAGAGTTGAGGTGGTGTGAATGCTAATATTTTTCCCTCACAACTACTGTATAAATCTGAGAATATTATATCTGAATGTTGTTGATAGTGAAACAAGATAGAAGATCTATATAGATAAGTTATGTTATATATATACAGTATATATATAAGAGATTGTGATTATATATGTCAATAATATATATATATATATATATAGATATATATAGATACATGTGAGCATATATTAAGAAGAATAAAATCTGAACTATATTAATGAGATTCTAACATATTTTAGATTCAAATCTTATTGCTACTTTGGTAAATGAGAGAGGAAGGGCTGAGGCAGCCAAAGAGGGGCAGTCTAAATCCAAAGGATAACTCCCAAGATAGGGTAGGGATCAACGTTTTCTTTAACTGTAAGGGCTTAAGTCCAAGACAGGTTAAAGGTTGATCTGTAAACTTTGAGGGAACTTATCAATGGTCTCTAAACACTTTGGAGATTGCCTCCAATGTCTTCTCTCATCTTTATAATTGAAGTATTAATAAGATATGTCCATAATATGGATTGAAAACAGTCAATTTCTTAGTTCATTACATATTCCTTATTTTTATTACAAATGTTATTGTTAAATTAGCAGGGGACATTACAAATGGTATCAGAGCTATGATCCTGCCATCCTGCAGGGTAAATACAAATTAATGAATCATTTTAGTCAACAAAAGAGATCAGACTGTTATATACAGGTAATGTTGAAGCCTGAAAACATGATTAAATAAGTGATGAATCTATATTCAAATATGTAAATACATATATATTATAAAAGCATGGCTAAGATTTTCATATTACCCAAAAGGATAGTTCCCAAAATAGGGTGGGGATCAGCAACCCTGAGCGCCTTGAGGGCATCGTACCAAGAAAGGCTTAAGGGCTTGGATCTGTAAACTTTGAGGAAATCTATCAAGTGGTCTCTAAGCGCCTTGGATTGTATTCAGACCACCTCTCTCCTTAGAACAAAGTGATATCAGATCAAGCTTAGCAACAAGAACTATAGATAGCACATGAAACTAAATTACTTAAAATGAAACACGTGTATGCTTCGTGCCTTCCTGCATCAATGTGTATACTTTGTCCCTTCATACATCCATGTGTATACTGTGTATGCTTTGTATTTTCATGCATCAATGTGTATTCTTTTTGTGTACTTCGTGTCTTCATATTCATGCATATATTATCAAGTATATACTCTATTTTAAGAGAGTAATTAGAAAAGGATGAATCTGAGACATACTATCATACAAATAGGATTTTGGCAAATTCGATTGGCAACAAGATGGACTAAGATCATCTATAGAAAATGAGAGAAAACTTGTCTTAAGTTACTAAATAATGAGGAAACATTTAATCCTTGTCTTAAGTTACTAAATAATGAGGAAACATTTAATTGCTTGAGGACAAGCAATTTTGGGAGGGAAGGACTGTGATATCCCCTTTCCCAAAAAAAGAAAATAAAAATAAATAAATAAATAAATAATGAGAAATATAATATAATGCATGTCCTGTATTCTATAACCAGTTTTATAAGTTATAATTAAAGATTGAAACTTATATAAATATCTAGATTGTATGCGGAAGGTACTTGACGTCGGTAACTCCATAGGAACACAATGAGGATTGCTTCCACCGCTCAGAAGAATACATATGGATTATAACCATTGACTACCTCAGCAACTCATTGGAAGTCTGCGATGATATAAGTAACAAGATTCATATCAAGTAAGGGTTCGACGTAGTCAATATGACTATTGGATACGAAATGGATGGAAGTCGGTCAAGAATAAATATAGCGTCTACGAGGGAGATACATGCTTGTGATTATGAATAGTTAGCGTTAACACGTGCACAAACAAATTTATCAAGAGACTTTATAAGAACACAAGTCGGATTAAGAGTTATGCATACTTATCGATTGACATGGAGGAAGCGCATTTGTTTAGAAATACGATTAGCATATATCCTGTGAGAAAATACAATAGGCACAAGTAAGCAACGATTAATGAAAGATATGACAAACAGTTTGTTCAAATCGACGTTTTAAGTTTCAACTAACTAGTTAGAGGGTGCGATTTGTATACACCAGTTATGAATTTGTATTAATAAGATTAGTGGTCATCATGAGGAAGCACGACAATGAAAGGAAATGACTCATTGTTGCCAAGGGACGCTATCCTTTCAATTTTGAGGATATAAAATGAGGATCGATGTCATTCAATGGGGCATCGGGGGATATAAGGGAATCAATATCGGACATTTCTTATTTTTAATATATCATATCTACTATTCTACGTAAGAATAGCAGATTATAAATACAACTATTACTCATTACCGCTGAATTAAATATTATGCTGAATAAGATATAATATGTGGTTGGCAAGCGGTGTGTGTACAGCATAGCATGCTGTATATACTATGTATAAGTTTGAGAATATTATATTTGAATGTTGTTGATAGTGAAACAAGATAGAAGATCTATATAGATAAGTTATGTTATATATATACAGTATAACTATATATATAAGAGATTGTGATTATTGTTGATGTATGTAGCATCGGTCAGATAAATAAAACTGATTATATAATTATTATGAGAAATTATTTATTATATACATATATATATATATATATATATATATATTAATATATATAATAATTGATATTATTTTATATTAATATACATACATACATACATACATACATATATATATATATATATATATAAAGTTAATCATTTATTTATTCTTATAATGACTATATAATTAAATTAATAAATTAGATTAATCAATAGACATGTCCCTTCATGGGACATGTCTCTTCTTGTCTTTACCATGTATATATTCATGAGATCGATGCATTTGGAAAACACATACTTTTACGGCAGTGCTATTACATTTGCAGCGATCTTAAACTTAACATAGTATCAGAGCCAAACTGCAAATGTGAGGAAGAAATGATATGGAGGAGAGTTCATACTGAGAGAGGGATCTTTGTTTCATGAACGAGAGAATTAGTTATCGGAGGATGTATGTGTCGTAAGCCATATTAATGGCTTCAGATGGTCAAAGATTTTATATTGAGGTCGTTGTTTTAATATACTTCATATCCATGTTTGGCTCGAGACACAGACGATCCTGTTCCAATCACGGTGAGTTCAAGACAGATCTCCAAACTCAAATCTTTTATACACGGCTCCATTCTGATGCACAGATGTGTTCCGGGCCGACTACCATTATCAACGCCATTTCCTCAATCACGCACCGCGCAAGAACCAACGCATAGCTAATGGGTGTCCGGATAGCATTCGCGGAGGGCACAGAGAAAATTGCTTGTACCAAGCGATCCAAGAACTAGATGAGGGCTCACCCAGAGATCGCCTTCCATGTCATTGCGACGACACATTAGAACAACTACCACTGCCAAACGATAATGTGTATGCTCTCACATGACACGACCTCTGTTTATTTCCAGATCGAGGTTGATTGACTAAACTGTAAGCTCCATGGCATGGACCAAATGAGCATGGAGATAGGAGTACAAACGATGCAGTGATAAAGCTTAATTTAAAATGACAGAGATACAAATATTGAAGACCAGTGATATGAAGACGCGCTGGAATTATAGCATTGGGATTAAATCAGTCAGTTGTATCCACAGAAAAATACCTACACTGTGCAAGTGATCACGCGTTGGATTGTCCCCAGTGTGGAGTATGAATGCAAGCAAGCCCTTTGAAGCGATCGATGTAGGCTCAAGCTCCGTTGTGTTGGAAGCTATGAAGTTAGTGGAAGGCATGAAGATATGGCATATGAATTATTTCTAGATAAGGTGACACGTATCACTCCCTCCCTACGGTTCACGACAATCCACGGGAAGACTGAAGTTATGAGTTGCTGAACAATTCACTTCCCTCTTTGCATTCATGACAATCCACAAAGTTCAATCTGATCACTAAGGTTAGAAGTAATGCTTCGATCAAAGTGCTGGATGAAAAACATGTAACAAACAAATATGGAGTTAACTTTTGTCCTTCCTCAAGGATAAGTCAAGCACAAAATACTAAACTGTTGGTCTGGACTCTGTACACTCCAGTGTGGAATCATGGGAGAGACGTTTGACGCCTTCTAAACACATTCACCGTGTCTGGTGAATAACACAGGGATGTATGCGGCACAAGTCAGTGGTCAGTGGCGACGTGTTGGTCAGCACCAGGAGATACGCAATCCAAGGAATGGTGAAATATTCTTCTGATAGCCCCACAAGCGGATCGCTAATGATGTGCAGGTGGGATGGTCAATAACAACCTTGAATGCTAATCCACAGTGTGTATAGGAAATGCACGGAATATATTCTATAAGAAAGTCATCAAAATCTTTGAATTAATGATCTCTTTGATTTTGGTGAAAGTGCTTAGAAACTTTCAGACATAAAGCATGAGATCTCTCACAAACTAATGGATCTGAATGTGACCAATTTTAGTATGGTGCCTATCAAACGTAATTATGCATTTGAGTGACCTAAAGTATAGACTGAAGAGAGTTGAATCATCGAGTTATTGAAAGCTTATCAATTGGTTGTGAAGAACTCCTAACCATATTTCACTAAGCCAAAGACATTTTTTGTGGCATAGCATGTGCCAAGCCAAGAGCAAATAACATGAGTAAAAAGGGAAGGTGTCAGGCATCAATTAATGGCAAGTGTCAATGAACAACAAATTGGTGCAAGATTATTAGACCTATTGCGAACATTATTTTTGTGATCAATGGTGTATGTTGAAGATAAGCGGTTAACCTGGTGATTGAAGGCCTTAATCTTCCAACAACATAGTGACTTTGGTCTTTACCTACAGAGAGCTTTCCTTCAAGTGTAGGAGATATTCTTATTGGTTGTTGCTCTAGAGATGTTTTTGTCTGTGGTTTGAAGATGACACCATAAATATTGGGTTTTGTTGCTGAGTAAAATACAGTTCAGATTTTTTAATGACTTCCAGCTGCCAAGAGTTGAATTGTTTAAAGTTGTTCGTTGGTTCTTCTTGCAAATGAATAAGGAGACTGGTGCACCTTGGTGTGTTGGTCATTATTGAGACATATATTGAATTATTAAGACGTTGATGTTAGAAGCACAACTGGACATTAGTATGTTGCAAAGTGTTCAGCCATAGAAAGATTGGTTGTGACACTATTGTTTCTTTTGACTACAAGAGTTCCTCTAGGATGGACCAAGAAGCATAAGAGATTGCATTCAAGGAAGGAAGAACTTGATAAATGTTGTTATAAGACTGAGTTGGTAGTTGGAGACGTTTCTTCAAAAGAGGGAGTCACATCATCATGAAGATTTCTTGTAGTGTATATCTCTCTATGAAAGAGAAATATGAGGTGCAAACCCTCGTAGCATTTTTCTATGAGACGGAGAAATTTGAGGTGTCAGCCCTTGTAATACATTCTTGTCTGTGAGAGAGAAGTTTGAGGTGAAAACCCTTCTTCCATCCTCTAGGAGTAGCTATGGTGGATCCACCCTCTGGGAGTAGCCATGGTGGACGTCATGTGAGTGAGTCCATGACTAAACACCTGTGTTGAGTCACCCTCTAGGAGTATCTATGGTGACCATCATCATAAGATTACGATATTACATGAGTGATTTCATGATAAACACTTGTGTTTGTTTGCATTTCCATTCATGGGAGCAGCCATGATGGAGCCACCATCTGGGAGTAGCCATGGTGGACATTACTCTATAACTCAGATATCTGAGAACACCCTCCTTAGCTACGAGAGCGTGTTGATTTTAGTGTCAAGAGGACAAACCAGAAGTTATCAAGAAGGATTCCTCCCTAGCTAAGAGGGAGTGTTGAATTTAGCTTCGGGAGGATCACAATAATAATTCAAGTTGGTGGAAGAAATTGCCAGAGGGTAGTACTATTTGACAATAAGAGTGCATTGAGGACAAATCTAGAAGCATAAGAGATTGCATTCAAGGGAGAAAGAACTTAATGCCTACAGTTATGGAACTAAGTTGAGAGTTGATATCAGATTCAGAGGGAGTCTCACAATCCATTATAGACAACCTTGGAAGAAGAGGTCAGGAGGTTGATGCACGATCTTGAGCTTCAGAGGGAGCAACTAAAGGATCTGCATCTGTGGACATCCGAGAATCTTGATTCAGAGTGAGCTGACCATGTCAAGATGGGTTCCTTAGTGATCAGCAGTTAGAGGACTGTGATTCATAGGATGGAGTTTCAGCATCAGTGATCCATTATTTTTGTATCTTATAGAGATTCCTTATCACTATGTAAGAGACATGGTAGGAAGGAATGTGATCGAATTGGAGTATATTAATACGAGCGATCAAACAGCAGATATTCTTAGCAAACCACTCCCCAAGGTGAAAGTTGATCACTTCAGGAAGAATCTTGGTATGGTTGAAAAATAAAATTTTGATTTGTACTAATATAATAAAGATGTTTAATGTGTAAACTTCTTTTGTCAGATGTATGACTTCATGGGCCCACCCATCTTGTGTACATTTCTAAAAGGTGACGACTTTTTAGTAAATGAACACTTGTATTTAACATTATAAGGTGACGATCTTGTAATGTGGGTATCACATGTTAGGTGATTCCTCATATCACATGTTAGGTGATATGTAAAACTAGGTATCACGTGTTAGGTGATTCCTCATATCACATGTTAGGTGATATGTAAAACTGGGTATCACATGTTAGGTGATATATAAAAATGGGTATCACGTGTTAGGTGATTCCTCATCTTACGAGTTATGTGATACTTATCATTATGTATTATGTGATGTTTTCACGAGATATGTGAGACTTCTTATCACGAGTGATATACTTAGTGCCACGAGTTATGTGATACTTTTCATCACGTGTTATGTGATATCTGCCTTCACAAGATATGTGAGATTTCTTATCACAAGAAATGTGATATATGTTTTTATCTTCCCTAGCTAAGAGGGAGTGTTGATGTATGTAGCATCGGTCAGATAAATAAAACTGATTATATAATTATTATGAGAAATGATTTATTATATATACATATATATATATATGTATATATATAATAATTGATATTATTTTATATTAATATACATACATATATATATATAGATATAAAGTTAATCATTTATTTATTCTTATAATGACTATATAGTTAAATTAATAAATTAGATTAATGAATAGACATGTCTCTTCTTGTCTTCACCATGTATATATTCAAGAGATCGATGCATTTGGAAAACACATACTTTTACAGCAGTGCTATTACATTTGCAGCGATCTTAAACTTAACAATTATATATAAGTATATCAATAATAAATAAATAAATCAGAATTTTATATATAGATATAGATATATAGATATATAGATACATGTGAGCATATATTAAGAAGAATAAAATCTAAACTATATTAATGAGATTCTAACATATTTTATACTCAAATCTTATTGCTACTTTGGTATATGAGAGGGGAAGGGCTGAGGCAGCCAAAGAGGGGCAGTCTAAATCCAAAGAATAACTCCCAAGATAGGGTAGGGATCAACGCTCTCTTTAGCTTTGAGGGCTTAAGTCCAAGACAAGTTAAAGGTTGATCTGTAAACTTTGAGGGAGCTTATCAATGGTCTCTAAGCGCTTTGGAGATTGCCTCCAATGTCTTCTCCCATCTTTATAACTGAAGTAATAATAAGATTTGTCCATAATATGGATTGAAAACAGTCAATTTCTTAGTTCATTACTTACTCCTTTTTTTTATTACAAATGTTATTGTTAAATTAGCAGGGGACATTACATGAGATGAGAATGTTATATATCTACTTGGGTGTTTAGTTTCTTAGACATCCCTTCAATCTAAGGCCTACATCTCAATCACACATTTGCAAGGGTTAAGCATCTCTTGTTCCTAAAGCAACAACATTTCCAAATACATTTACAGGATATCCCTCGTACGATGTACCTCTTTGATATAGTCATTAGATCCATAGTTTTTATGGTTTTAAGGCTTGGGGTCCTAGCTTATAGATAGTCAACTTGGCCCAATTGAGGGGATCCAAACCCTCGTGTTGCAACATTTGATTTGATGCAGCAAGCGGCCCTATAGTATGTCCAAGCCAGGTTTGGTGTCCATCCCCTACAATTCTATTGTCTTCTCAAGCTTATTTTCCACTTTCAAAGATTTAGAGCTTTTGGTAATTACACTACTATGCATATGAGATAGAACTACTTAGCTCTTCGTTGATTTGAGAGGATTGCCTCTTTTGGTATGCCTAGATGTCAACAATGTTGTTAAGCCAAATTCACTCGTTTAACCCATCAAAATCTCTATCAACTAGATCCTCATTTTCATTATTCCTTAAACACCTCTCCTTGCCTTTCGCCTTCCTTAATTAAAGGTGGCTATCATATGAACTATCAAAGATTATCTATACCAGCAACATTTCTAGTTCACTTAGCCCTATCCTCCTCGGCCTTTCAATCCCAAGCTCCCTTTCTACATCAATCATTTCTTGCAAATCACGGAAGGCATCATCATTTGACCTAACTAATTTAAATAGCATGAGCCACGTGGGTTGAGGATCCCCCTTGAGCAACTACAAGTGTGTTCCACTCCCCACTAGCTTTAAATTGAGACAAACCATCACATTCCATGTGAGGACACTATACACAAATTTTGCTGCCTCTTTTCAATTGCCCATAAAGTACAAGCTATGAGGAGAGATACCATTGCTTATATAGAGACTCCAAAGGCTCACTATCAACTTTATTTCACTACCTAAATCAATGTTTGGCTCTTTTCTTGAAGGATTTTATCACCCTCAGGCACAAGGCCTTGCAAGGCGCCACTATAGCCACGAAGTTGATCGCCTCATTATTTGTCCCATTGCACATATAGGTGGCATTCAATGACCATGAGAAAGCACAAATTTTCACATAGTTGATGACAAAACAATGAGATGGAAACTTCTACACACGCTACCTTTGCAAACACTTAGACTAGAGTACCGCACCTCTCACCCAAGGCACCACATTGTTGTGTCTAAATAACAATTGAGGTCTCATATTCAAGCACCTATCACTAATCTATTTCCCACATCCAAAATGTCTTTCCCACCTCTAACAATATCTTGGACATGAGGTCTTCAAACATTGATGTCAGGCGAGGTCCAAACAAAGTTTCTATAAAATACTCTTGGCACTCCCCAAGGCCATCCAACTAAGTTCTCTTTACCCTAGTCATTCAAAGGGGACACCATTAGACCTTCATTGATATTGATGAGGGTATAGACTTGTCTTCTAATGATGGAGATTATGCCTAGTTCACTTAACATTCTAGCATCCTTGGTTGTATCGTTTGTGACGATGAGACCTCTCTCTTGGATTTTTGAACTATTTGAAGACTAGTTCAGGTCATCTTTTTAGCCTCACGTGTTCTTTACCATCTAATAAGACCATGGTTCTTTTGTTCATCAAATTATCTTTATGTTTTGTTTTTGTTTTCAATGTCTTTTAGCCTGTAGCTTCTTTGGAGCCTCTTTTTGGCTCCCTCTTGTTATAGAATCTAGTTGCTTTTCCCAGACCCATTGACCTATTTTGGTCACTTGTGGGCATTAAGATAATTTCTTTCTTTCTTTCCTTTTTAAGATTGTCCAGCCTAAGCCCCTTAATTGCAGACATTTTCCTATGAGTTATTGGATCTTGCACTGGCCCTTTTGCAGTGATGGATGATATGTCGCTGGTTCTCCTGACCCAAATTTGCTGCAGACATGTGAGATTGTTGGTTTCTTGCACTAATCTCTTTCTTTCATTCCCATGTTTCCCTGAGGACTTCCCCTCACAGAGCTATTGTATATTTTCACTTTTTGGGGTTTTACTGATTCGGGGATCCTTTTCTTTAAGTACTTTGTGTTTAGTTTCTTTCCTTGATCTAGTATTTTCTAATGCTAGTAGCCTATTTTTGAATCTCATTTACCTATTTTTTAATCCCCTGTTAACATTAATGTAATTTCTTAATTGCTTGCTTGTGAATTTCCTAGGTGCTACGCTTGAAAAGGCTGCAATCTCTGAAACAAATATCCACACTTTCTGTCAGAAAAAGTTCTTATATAAACATTCCATAACAGAGCTCTTAATGAGAAAAAACCAATTAAATTTCATGTCTCATAAACTAATAATTGATTGGTACCAAGACCAAGGGGCAAACAAACACACCATTGAAACACAAAGGACTTCTCCTCACAGAACTATTGTGCTTGTACTTATATTTTCACTTTATGGGGTTTTACTGATTCGGGGATCCTTTTCTTTAAGTACTTTGTGATTAGTTACTTTCCTTGATCTAGTATTTTCTAATGCTAGTAGCCTATTTTTGAGTCTCATTTACCTATTTTTTAAACCCCTGTTAACATTGATGTAATTTCTTTATTGCTTGCTTGTGAATTTCCTAGATACTACGCTTGCAAAGGCTGCAATCTCTGAAACAAATATCCACACTATCTGTCAGAAAAAGTTCTTATGTAAAATTCCAAAACAGAGCTCTTAATGAGAAAAAGCCAATTAAGTTTCATGTCTCATAAACTAATAATTGATTGGTACCAAGACCTAGGGGCAAACAAACACACCATTGAAACACAAACTGTACAAACATTTCTATAAAACCAAACTCGTCTCTTCAAAACCATTTGTCATTTCATGAGGTTCGCCTATGTTTATGGAGCATGGAAGCAAGGTAGTCACATTTACATCTATTAAAAAATGCAGACAATGAGATTAGCAGATAGACAGAACTGTCAATGCAATACAATTTTTATGGCTCTTAGCATTAAATCAACTTAGCAGAGTTCATACAGATGGTGTTGAAGTTCTGGTAGCTGCGAAAGAAATTATTCATACCCGTGCTCATCTTCCTAGCAGCGATCATCATGTTTAATGTTTCCATCATCTTTTCAAGTGGTTATGGTACGAATTGCTTCATATTAAGATCGTGTGTCCGTTCTAGTACCAAACAGCATAAAGGATAACTGCCGTCGGGTGTTACTGACTCATCAAGCCACACCTCTTTGGCTTCCTACCATTACTTTCTGAACGATATAGTTTAGATTTGCAGTGACAATGCAGAGACAGCCGCGTGGCATTTCGGAGTCGGGGCAAGAATCATCAACTTAATGATTTTCGGGCCAGCTACAGTATCGTGTGTACCCGTGCATGATGTAACATGTATGTCCTTCATATTCCATGTGAAGAGACGATTCATCTCTCCTGGAGTTTTCTATTCAAGAATGGTGAAAGTCTATGATCAGTTGTTGGTTGATTTTTGGAGAATGATATATATTCCCTTCAGCTCTGTGTATGGAGAGTGTGATACTCCCATGACTGAAGTATAAACTTTACCTACTGTAATGAGTATAGGACATGCTTTCAGCATTATTTTTGTATATGTTTGATCCACAATAGACTTATGCGAATAAGTCATTCTCATAGAAAATAGTATCTGTGAGATACTTATAGAATATTATATATTCTGTATTTGCACAGCTAAGTGATAAAACTCTGCATAAGGCTATTGGATTGATTGTTAAGTGTTAACAATCAGAAGCTTGAGATCTTTGTAATTGTTTTCATTCAATAAAGGATATACTTTTGGGTGTGGTTGGGTTTTTCCCTCGAGTAGGAGGGTTTTTCTAGGGTATCTCTGGTGTCATTGTGTTTCTTGCTTAATCTGTTGTTTATTTATGCTATTCTAGTTCGAAAACTTAACATGGTATCAAAGCGGATCTAAGGAAACGATCCGAACCAGAATAGGACATTTGGATTCTAGAAGGATCATGATGTCTAATGGATACGTTGTTCGATGATTTACTAAAGTGTTTCAATCTCAGCTATTGAGGCTTCTCATGCAATATTCTATGTTGGGGTTCGAATTTGCATTCTTTGTCTGCACTATAACTATGTGATGGTGAAAGATCTATTGGTGTATTGTGAGGAAGATTAAAGTATGAAGAGATAAGTATTTTATGATTGTATCTTTGATAATAAGTTCATGAATTTTATTGAGAATAGTGAATCATGTATGCTTCTAGCATTAGTCTGTTTGATTCTATTACTAATCTCTCTAAAATGCTTCTAGGATGGATCGAGGAGCACAAGATGATGAAAGATTGCAGACTGAGCTGAGTTGGTGGCTCTTGAAAAAGAAGTACCTATTCAGATTATCTTGTGATCAGATTATTCTAAGAGGAGGATATGAAATTCAGAGGAAGCTTGTGTGGAAGAGGAAGAGTGTCAAGACCTTTTGCAGAGGATCAGCAAACTCGTGTAGCAATGTGACTGCTAAAGCTCATTGTTGGACAAATATTGGAGTCAATTTCTTGGTATTGTGATTATCAAAGCTTGAGTATGTTGTCCCTGTTGAGAGGGAGTCTCAGCTGAGAGGGAGTCTCAGTATTCAGATCCATTTTGTTATGATAATCAATGTCATATGTTGCCACAACTAAGAGGGAGTCTATCTATTCATCACAAGCAACCTTGGACAAGGAGGTCAGAAGGTTGATATCAGATTTAGAGGGAGTCTGATGTGAGAAGCTAGAAGGTTGATATCTGTCTCAGAGAGAGCCTTATCATCATGAAGACTTGTTAATGAGTTCTTCTCTACGAGAGAAGTTCGAGGTGCAATCCCTTGATAATGAGTTCTCTGTGAAAGAAGTTTGAGGTGAAATCCCTTGTACCACCCTCTACGAGTAGGCATGGTGGAACCACCCTCTGTGAGTAGGCAAGGTGGTAATGCATTCTTCTCTGGGAGAAGTTTGAGGTGAAAGCCCTTGTTCCACCCTCTGGGAGTAGCCATGGTGGAAGTCATGTGTGTGACTCCATGACTTTACTTGTTGTTTCTTTATTTCACCCTCTAGGAGTAGCTATGGTGAAGATTGCTATGCTGAGATAACAATGTTTTATTGAGAAAACCTGTGATGAGATTTTGTTATTGACATTTTTTGGTTGCAGCTCCATTGTGCTTAACAGGTTGAGACACACTATGACAATGAATAATCTTTCTCTTACTAAGAGGGAGTGTTGAAGTTCTGGTAGCTGCGATAGAATTTAATCATACCCGTGTTCATCTTCCTAGCAGCGATCATCATGTTTGATGTTTCCATCATCTTTTCAAGCGGTTATGGTACGAATTGCTTCATGTTAAAGGTTTGTTCATATCTGGAGATTGCTTGTCCGTTCTCATACCAAACAGCATAAAGGATAACTGTCATCAAGTGTTAGTGACTCATCAAGCCACACCTCTTTAGCTTCCTGTTGTTACTTTCTGAGCAATATAGTTTAGATTTGCGGTGGCAATGAAGAGACAGCCAAGTGGCATTTCAAAGTCGAGGCAAGAATCATCGACTTAATGATTTTCGAGCCAGCTACAGTATCGTGTGTTCCCGTGCATGATGTAACATGTGTGTCCTTCGTATTCCACATGAAGAGACGATTCATCTCTCCTGGAGTTTCTATTCAAGAACGGTGAAAGTCTATGATCAGTTGTTGGTTGATTTTAGGAGAATGATATATATTCCCTTCAACTCTTTGTGTATGAAGGGCGTGATACTCCCATGACTGAAGTATAAGCTTTACCTACTGTAATGAGTATAGGACATGCTTTCAGCATTATTTTTGTATATGTTTGATCCACAATAGACTTATGCAAATAAGTCATTCTCATAGAAAATAGTATCTATGAGATACTTGTAGAATATTATATATTCTGTATTTGCACAGCTAAGTGATAAAACTCTGCATAAGGCTGTTGGATTGATTGTTAAGTGTTAACTATCAGAAGCTTGAGATCTTTGTAATTGTTTTCATACAATAAAGGATATACTTTTGGGTGTGGCTGGGTTTTTCCCTTGAGTAGGAAGGTTTTGTTACAAGTAGTGGTTGCCGTTGCACCAAAAGATCAACTTGTTAATGCCCGATACAACCACTAGACTTATAGAAGACACAGGAGGCAGTTAAGCCATGTCACGAATCCCGAGGGGAGCGCTGACCATTTTGCCAACAATCTCCCCCTCGGCGTTACCCGAGGGGACTCGAACCTGTGACCAAGCTCTGATACCACTTGTTACAAGTAGTGGTTGCCGTTGCACCAAAAGATCGACCTGTTAATGCCCAATACAACCACTAGACTTATAGAAGGCACAGGAGGTGGTTAAGCCATGTCACGAATCCCGAGGGGAGCGCTGACCATTTTGCCAACAAGTTTTCCCAGGGTATCTTTGGTGTCATTGTGTTTCTTGCTTAATTTTTTATTTATTTATGCTATTCTGATTCGGAAACTTCACATATGGGAGTTGACATCTGCAAAGCATGTAGTAGACTGTTGTCTTGATCAGAATTTAAGGAAAGCAAATGCAAAGCTTCAATAGCATCTAACCAAACAATCATTTCTTTAGCCATATCGACAGTTCAATTAGACTGAACAAATGTTCATAATGATATATATATATAATCTCGTCCAATTATTTCTTGCTACCATTGGCATAACAGGATTCTCTTAGAAAACATATTGGGGCTTGTATAAGCCAACATGTTCTCTTTCTCCATATGCAAATGAATACTTTTTTTCTTTTAAACATTATAAAAATCTAACCCCTGGGTTCTATGCACAAATAACTGGAGATTGAAAATAATCAGTGCAATAAGAAGCAGCATAGAAAAGATTATAGTTAAGATATTGGTAATACTTAGAAACTAGATATAAAGAAAACCTTGGCAACTCCAAGCTAGATAACTCTTATCAAGAATCTTTAACGCTGTCACCCACAAAATCTTCTAGAGGAGTTTTATTACCTTCACAAACCTGAGAATGTTAAAAAAATAAAAAATAATAATTCTGAACTACAGCGTCTAATAAAAGATCACAAAGAATACATTGACGCAGCATTTAAGAAGTTATGGTTTTGGGAATATTTTTAGGAAGAAAGATGGAGACTGAAAAAACACAAAACGCTGCAACAACCAAACCAAATCTAAAACATAATAATAGATTCCAAGATAATCAACAGAACTTTGCATTTTCACATCCCAAAAGCAACATACAAGTGACAGATTATCTGAAGCTAACCCTGGGCTTGCAAAATTCATAACTGGCTGCATAACAGCACAGGCTAGAAGTTCTCGGGCAAGGCATCGAACAATAGGAGACTGAGCTTCCTGAGGTCTTAACACAACAGCCACTACTCCAGCCATTAACTGCCTAAGAACCTGAAGAATTACATTACAACAAAATCAGTTCAATTGAAAGAAAAATAAATGCAAAAACTAAGACAAAACCGGTGCATAAGGCTTTCCTCTTCTTACCTTGTACTCATTCTCTGAAGAGATCAAAGCAGGGTGCAATTCCTTTGTAGCAGCTAAACATTGTTTCAGTCTTTCATCCCTTTCTTCAGATGAGAGAGTACGCATAACATCTCTTCCAATGGAAGCTTGATTTTTCCTAAAGAGTTCTATATGACTCCCAACCAAATCCACCATATCCCTAAACATGGAAGGCAATATAATATTTTAATGAAGTGTCAATTTCTCCCACCTATACTAGAATATATTTATAATAAAGAGTGTGGAATCTACCAAAGATAATAACAGATCACCTGGTCAGTAAATCAATCAGATTGATACGCTTAATCCTCTGGGATATCTCCCCAAATACATCATTTATAAGAAATCTGATCTGCTCTGGAACTTCATGGTCGGGAGTAATTGATGAGTACCACAGATCTGTGACAAACTCTTGCACAATCTTCTGGGTAAAATCATTCGCTGCTGCTTGAACAACTGGTGAATCAATCTTCCTCTTCCATCTCATAGAGGCCCGTGCAGGAAGGAGAAGTGGATCATGAGGAGACAATTGCCTCTGTTTGAGATGAGAAAGATATGAGGGTTCCGAAATCACTGGACTCCTCCTATGAATTTCCAGCTCAAGGGAGAGGTATCGAAATAATACAATAATGATGAATGATATTGGAACATTTAACCAGACCAAATTACTTGTCACTGCCACAATACAAAGACAAATCAGTCAGCAACCACCAACCAAAACAAAATATTGAATCTGCAAACAATTTTTTAGAATAAGGTGGAGCTCATCAGACTCTATCTAATAACTAACTGGAACACAGAACAAACAAACATTATGGTTTCATTATCTTAACTTTCATATTATGTTTCATTAAACATTTTCTTCTAGAGATAAATTTAGGAACCTGCAGTTACCAAGCTGTTTTTGTGTGAACATTGGCAGACCTCAGTGTACTGACAGCTGTCAAAAATCACTTTCTACTGAAATTCCTACTAACCAGTCTGAGCATAGTTATTTCCATTTCAAAAGAGTTGTGTATGTAGTAAAATAAATAAATGCTTCTGAAAGAAGCCTCTTATTACAGCCTCACTAGAAATGTATTTGTTAATTGTGGTGTTGAAGAAGTAAGAAGCATCAACAAAAGATAAGACGCTTAATATAAAATGTAGAGGAAACATTGTCAACGAATCCAGTGCATTAGCCAGTGAGTAAGCAATGTCCACCAACAACTAAAATGGCTTACAAAGATACACTCATGATAGCTCAAGTAGGTGGACTCCAAGGGTCATAATAGAGAATTTGGACACCATAAATTTATAACATAATGTGCATACAATATCTCGATAGCTTACAATGATATTATACACAAAGGAATCAAATTTATTGCTCCTTCATTTTCATACATTCTCAATTTAGCTATTAAAATATTTATTTGCCTATAGAAGACAAAGAATCCTAATATTGAACTCAATTTCATTAATGGTTATCAATTTGAGGAAGCCAAAAAGTTAGAGACCGCAACAATTACATGGATAGGTCCACAAAAGCCCTCAAAAAGATGTGTGGAATTCCACATCATGAGGTGAAGGGAATGACCAATAGGATGGGGAGGTTCCATTCATAATGATACATTGATATACAATTGCATTAAGGGGTATGTGATGCTAAAATTTTGAGCAGTTAATTGAAGCAACTAGAGGAATTTAGCATATATAAAGTCAAAGAACGAACAAATCAAATTCTAGTTTGCAGATAAGAAAGACACAGAGATGGCAATATTACCACCAAGAGAAACAACGAGGCCTGCAAGCCATACAACTGAACTCTGAATATAGGTGCAATATAAGGCTCATGACAAATGTGTATTGTACACATTGTGATATAAATTGGATGCTCATTTAGATGGGAACTGCTTGAAGTTAAATTTCAATTTGGGGTCAAAGTGTCATAGTAAAAAGTGGGAGAAAACTAGAGCCAAAGAACAATCCCGACGTGGATGATAAGGCACATGATTGTCATCAGAAAAGACAGCAATTGCAGATAAAGCACCACAGATTGAAATGGAGAGAACAAAGCCCCTCCACATTAAGATTCAAGTGTACAATAAAGTAAATCCAGTTTCTAATTTGGATTCACAGAGCAATTTTGTCGCCAAAAAATCAGTGCATGAGCATGGAGTGGAAGCATATTAATTACCTGACCTATATCCATTGAGCTGGCTAAATAAGGGTGCAAATATTAAAAAAACTTAGCAGTGCAAAATCAAGTTCGCTGCTTGGGTGAAGTACATTTACGCAAAATTCAGGGTGTCATTACACCATTGAACATAAATGATGTTGTAATTGGAAATGCTTATATGTGATATAATAGATGCCGTCATTATGAGAAGGAACCAACTGCAATTGACCAATGATGGGCATATATTCATAGTTAATACACGCAAGGTAAAATCCCAGGGTTCAGCTGAGGATAAGGAAAAGAGTGATAGTTGCAAGCCAACATCAAGTAGCCTCAAGTTCAAAGAATGATGAAGAAGAATTCACATAGGTTATGGTGAAAGATCTTTGCCTTGTTTACCTCCATACTCAAGCCTTTGTGTGACCAATAGCAGGTGTGATCCATAATGAAACATTAGTTAGTCCCATTTGACAATGTTTTAGTATAATAATTATGAGAAAGTAGCACAAAACATTATGATAGTTGCAAGCCAACATTAAGTAGCCTCAAGTTCAAAGAATGAAGAGGAAGAATCCACGTAGGTTATGGTGAAAGGTCTTTGCCTTGTTTACCTCTATACTCAAGCCTTTGTGAGACCAATAGTAGGTGTGATCCATAATGAATCATTAGTTAGTCCCATTTGACAATGTTTTAGTATAATAATTATGAGAAAGTAGCGTAAGGGTCCATATGTTCTCATTTTATGGTCCAAATCGTGAATGATGCCTCTTGGCATAGCAGGAGCCATAAATCTATAAGCCTAGATAGCTTGATTCACAACCTTGAGAAGGACCATATGCCAACCAAAGAGAGTATCTCTGTGTCCAATGACAAATATGACATTGAACAAAATCCAACATAATAGTCAAATCTTTTTTCCAAGCCAAGTAGGAGATATAGGGATACCCAAATATCTGAAAGGAGAAGCAACCTGGAAATGAAGAATATTAGCAACTTGTTCCTAAAGATGAAGGTTTGTATGGAACAAGAAAACTTGAGATTTTTGTTCATTCAAGATTTGATCAAATGCATTGATATAAATGTCATAAGCTCGCCTAGGAGAAATCACTTCTTTAGGAGTGGCATTGCCCATCAAATAAGTGTCATCTACAAACTAAAGATGGGTGTCTGGATCAACACCTTGCCAAATTTGAAAGCGCAAAATAGATTTGGAACAATTGAGGTGCTTTAAAAACAACAAAGGGAGAATCATTTGTTATCAAAGAAAAGGAACTAATGCAAGAGGCCATGACCTATTGAATCTAGATATCATCAAAACCAAAAGGCACATAAGTTATCTTCCAGAAACTTCAAACAAACCCTATCATAAGCCTAAGAAAGATAAAGTTTCATGAGCATGGAGCTTTTATTGTTAACATGCATAGGGTAAATAGCTTCCTGGGCAGTTACAATAACATCAACGATTGGGTATCCTTGTACAAATCCCCTTGTCTTGGGGAATGATTAAAGGAAGGATTCATTTCCACCTCTTAGCAATAGTTTTGGAAAATATCTTCTAGAAAGTGAGCCATAGATTGAACATCAAAAAAATTCAGAACACAATTTTCTTAGGAATTGGGAAATGAAAAGAGTTATTAAGAGCTTTTAACATTTGTTTTGAAATATGCAATTTCTCAAAAGCCTAAAAAATGCCATCTTGGACATTATCCAAAAATCTTGAAAGAACTCAATAGGAAATCCATCCAAACCTAGGGTTTCAGCTTCCTTCATCATAAAATCACTTGCTCTACCTCATTCACAGAAATAGAGCCATTGAGGAAAGAATTAACTTAAGGGGAGATGAGTCTTGGAATGTAGTTCAACATGATATATATGTCCATTATCAACAGAAAAATTGGTGAGAGCTTTGAACAATTCACAAAAGAGAGAAACAAAATTTTATTGGATATCTTGAATGGATTCAATATTGAACCCATCATCTGTTTAGATCTCCTTAAAAGCATTAACATGTTTATACACCAACTCTTGTCAATTGCCTATGACCATTTAGCAAAAGGTTTTTGTCACCACATGATTTCCTCTTGAAGCTCTCTCTAGTTCATTTTAAAGTGTAGAATGCTAAGTTAAGAGATCCTTACTTAAGTCCAATTCCTAAATATAGCATTGGATCCCCACCAAATTAGACTAATACCACATGATGAAAGAATTTGACAAAAGATAAGTTACGAAACTAAACATACAAAGCCATTCCATATGAGGTTTACCTTCCTGCCACCAAAACCTAATCTTTTCTTCCATATCATCTTCTTTTAACCACATGAAATGAAATCTTAAAGGTGTACTTCAAGGTTCAAAGGTTCCTTCCTAATGTAGAGCTATGGGCCATTGATCCAAACCCACATTCTCCATGTTGAAAGAAGCAAAATGAAGGCACTAAGAAGCCCAACAATCAATAACCAAAAATCTATACAAACATTCTGCAATGAGGGAATCTCTAATTCTCTGATAATTACAAGTGTAAGACCAATTTTCGAGTGGGATATCCATTGATTGAAGTTAAATAATGTTTTGTAGAAGACTAACCTAAGAGAGGGTAGGAAGTCCACCCCTTTTTTCATTAAGTGGTTACACAACATCGAAGTTGCCTCCAATAATCCAAGGATAATCTAAGGAGAAGCTCCCTTGTCAACCAATGAATTATCTCAAAGTTTAACCTTCCCTTTGAGATCTTGGGAAGCATAACGCTTGGTGATCAAGATAATAAGATTGTTGATTGAGAACTACTTCTAAAGAGAGCCCATCGTTGCAACTTAAGAAACCTTTTGAAGAAAAATGTCTATAATCCCAAGCACACATAAGACCATTAGATGTCTCCATGAGCAAAAATAGCAATACTTTCCCAATATTTGCCAATGCAGCAACCAAAAATTTTAAAGGATTCTTTAGGAAGCTTAGTTTCCTAAATTAATAATATAATAGGGTTTAAATCTTTGATCATTCTTCTAACAACATTCTATATGGTTCAGCTATCAAGCCCTTTGACATTCTAGAAATTTATCATAATTAAGAGGGTGAGGAAGGAACGAATCAAATTGATTGGGAAAAGCTCAGGCCAACAAGTGATCTCCCAAATCACTGGCCTTATCTGTTGAAGTTATGTAGCTGCGAGAGAAATCAATTACCTGCGATTGTCTGCAGTAAAGATTCTCAGAAATTCTGTGTGATGATAATCTCTTCTTTGTTGCTTCAGTTTTGTGTATTTCATATTCAAGACATGACAGCGTGATTAAATTCATCTCTTGGCGGGTTATGTCTTTGTAGTTTCAAATCTGTTTGAAGGTAAATTGAACCTCTATAATAACCATCACTGCCCAATCTTAATATGCAAGCATTATCATTTGGTGTGCTCAGCTGGAGTCATTAATTCATGTTAATGTCATGACATTGTGACCTTGTAGCATCATAACCATGTGGCATTGTGACCGCGTGGCATCATGACTTGGCATCATAACCTCGTGAATGATATTTTTAGCATATGGTATTCAAAACAGTTGTTGATTCAATATGAAACAGTACGTGCCTCTTTGTATTCTAGGGAAAAGGATATTCACAAAAGTTTAATATTTGCTGGAAGAACCGTATGTATAGTGGGGTTCACGGTATATTGGTTGAATGAACAGCATTCATATGTGAATCTTTCTGGTATCGTGTTTTTCATGAAGAATCGCAGGTGACTGCATATTGTGAGAAGAATGTGTTTTTGCAGCTACAACAAGCACAGTATTTGAGGAAGTCTTGTGCATGATCTGTAGATGATAAATTTATTTGTGTGATTCATTTTCTGTGTGAGTAGTATCTGTGAGATACTTGCAGCTCTGTATGTTCTATGTATGTATGATAAAAGCGATCAAACTGTGATAAGGCTTATTGGTTGATTGTTAAGAGTTAACAATCATACGTGTGACAACATTGTATTCAGCTTTGAGTACTCAATAAAGGATCTTTTTGGGTGTGGCTGGGTTTTTCCCTTGAGTAGGAGGGTTTTCCCAGGGTATCTCTGGTGTCCTTGTGTTTCTTGCTTTATCTGTTATTTATTTATGCTATTCTGGTTCAAAACATTAACATTATCATGGTCGATCTTACGACCTACTACGAGCGTTTCTTGCCTCTCCTATTTTATTTTCTAACTGTGCTTAAAATCCAAATCCCAAGTTAAAGGATCTTTTTTGTAATGTCCCCTGGTAATTTGTGTTCAATTATTATTTAAATTAATCTCAATTCTTATATCCTAAGTTGAATTGACAAGAAAATGCATTGATTTACCATAAACGTATGGTATAAGTAGGGACAATCATCCATTTGTATTATGTATTATGTATTAAGTAATTTAATTTCATATGCTATCTATATTTCTTGTTGCTACACTTGACCCGCTATTACTTTGTTATAAGGAAAGAGAAGGTCTGAATACAATCCAACGCGCTTAGAAACCACTTGATAGATTCCCTCAAAGTTTACAGATCCAAGCCCTTATCCTATATTGGGACTATGCCCGCAAGGCGCTCAGGGTCGCTGATCCCTACCCTATCTTAGGAACTATCCTTTTGGGATTTAGACTGCCATTCCTTGAGTTGCTTCAGCCTTCCTTCTTCATCACTACAGTAATAACGAAGATCTTAGCATTACTTCTATTACTATATTTATACATACATTAGACAATGTAGGGATTCCCTATCCCTAATAGAGTTCTAATATAAAAATATTATGTAAATCAGTATTTAACCCATAGATATGTGACAGCTAAACCAGTATTTAACTCATATATCTACCTTTTAATATATATTATGATCACCTCCCTTAAATATATATAAATATATATATATATATATATATATTCTAATTTACTATAAATATATTCATTATACAACATAATTCTGATCATAAACTGATAGTAATGCTACAGTACACATATTGGACCACATATTGGTCCCTTATTCTTGATAGCTTCCAAATATAATATTCTGTACACCAATATCGAAGCACAGATAAATTACAGCATACCCTTACTGTACACAAGGTTTTCCAGTAAACAAACAGGAACTCATTCCTTTCTGAATATCTTTCTCACATATAATCTCTGAACTGTTTCCTCCCTCCTTTCTTTCGCAAACTTTCAAGATGATTTTATGTCTTTCTAATGACTTCTTCAGGGACATATCTTTTCATAATGACAACTCTCCAAACCAAATCGCACCTTTTTGTCAACTATTTTAATGTATATTAATTACTTCTAAAAATCGCATTTGTTAATGTAATTAATATAGTCGCTGAATTATGCAAATCATATCTAGCATAATCTAATACACAGCCTTTCAGATTCTTCAAACATTTGATGTTCCAAAGTTATTAATAAGGTGATCGACGTCACCCAATCTTATCATTAATTTTGAATGCTATTTTGTTTTATTAATAAAATTTATAATTAATAACATTATATTTACTATGCAGTATGTACATATATATATATATATATATATATAATCAGAGTGTTAATTGTTTTATTAATAACATAATAATAACATATTATTATCATTTGATTAACAATGAATAATATTTACTATTCTTGATTAATTAATATCATTATAATAATAATATTATTTGATTATTTACTAATAACATTGAATATTACCAATATTATTTATTTATTTATTTATTAAATCTTATTTCGGAGAGGGGACATCACAGTCCTACCCTCCCCAAAATTGATTGTCCTCAAGAAATGTTCATTTTATACAAGTCTTTCATTGTGAGTAGTTGCACAATGTTGGTTAACCAATTAGCTCTTTTATTAATATTGACTCAAACCCTTGCAAAAGCTTCTCTGTTACCCACAGCTGAACAACCTATAAAACAGTTTTCACTACTCCATGGGGCACATTTTCTTATAACAGAATGCCTTTCGGGTTGATGAACGCAGGTGCTACTTTCCAACGGAGAATGGACTTGTCATTCGGAGATCTAAAGAATAAGATAATAGCAATGTACTTAGACAATCTTATGGTGTTCTCTAAGATGAGAAGAAACCACTTGCGCGATATGAAGATAATCCTAGGAAGGTGTCGAGAACACAGGGTTTCCCTGAACCCGAAGAAATCGGTCTTCTCTGTGACCGAAGGAAAGCTATTGGGCCATATTGTGTCTCGAGAGGGAATCCGCACGGATCCTGAAAGAGTCAGAGCAATTCAGCAACTCAGTCTTCACTCAAGCAAGACTAGAGTGAAATCATTTTTCGGTCAGGTCAATTTCCTGAGAAAGTTTGTGCCTGATTTTTCTGAAACTACTAGACATATAGCTGATATGATGAAAGGAAATCAGGGGTTTAGATGGAATGAGGCTGGTAAGGAAGCTTTCAGGAATATCAAAGAAGTTATAGCTAATGCACCTATGTTGACACATCCCAATTTTAGCAAAGATTTCCTTATTTACTGTTACGCCTCTGAGCACACCATGTCCACGATCCTATTACAAGAAAATGAGGAAGAGATCCAAGCAACCATTGCATTCATGAGCATCCCGTTAAAGAATCGTGAATTGCGATATTCTCAAATCGAGAAGCACGCTTTTGTCATGGTAAAAGCTCTTAAGCATTTCAGGTTTTACATCTTGCACTCTCATGCCATCGTCTTTGTCCCATAACCTATGGTGAAAAGCATTCTGACACAACAGGAAGTAGGATGTAACACCAAAGGGGAATGAATTGCTTAAGTACAAGAGTATGATATTGAGATCAAACCTACCAAGCTTGTACGAGGAAAAGGTCTTTGCAGAATAATAGCTGAGAACAAACCTGAACAACAAGAAGATCTTCCTAAAGTGTTCATGGTAAGTCTACAAGATCCTTGGTTCTCAGATATTGCTTATTTCCTAACGTATGGTGAATACCCAGAGGGTCTCTCCCCAAAACAAAAGAGGAACCTAAGAATAAAGGCTGAGAAGTATGTCATGTGGGATGATAAACTATATAAGCGCGTCATTGATGGAACCTTCTTGAGATGTGTAGATAAACAACAACAGGAAAGGCTTCTGAAATCCTTCCATGAAGAAGCTTGCGGTGGTCACTTTTCTTCCTCTATCATGGCTTTCAAAATCCTCAGGCAGTGCTACTATTGGCCAGAGATGTTCAAAGATGCATATTTCTTCCTCTATCATGACTTTCAAAATCCTCAAGCAGTGCTACTATTGGCCAGAGATGTTCAAAGATGCATATCATTGCGTCGCAAAATGAGAGAAGTGCAAAATGTTCATAGGGAAGCCTCAACTCGGTGCCTTACCTTTGAGACCTATGATAATTGAGAATCCTTTCCAGCAGTGGGGGCTAGATTTTATTGGTCCCATAAATCCTTATTCAAGCGCAGGGCATATGTACATACTGACCGCAACAGATTACTTTACCAAGTGGGTAGAAGCTAAAGCAGTCAAGAAGACCACTTCTGAAGTTGTCTGTGATTTCTTAAAAGAAGATATTTTGGTGTGTTTTGGTGTACCAGTAAAACTGGTTATGGACAATGTTGCTTACTTCTCTTCGACGGAAATCACACAATTTTGCTATGATAATGGGATTCAGTTGGCACACTCTTCAAATTATTATCCTCAGGGCAACGATCAAGCTGAATCTAGTAACAAAAACTTGGTGAATATGATGAGGAAGCTAGTTTCAGAAAATCAAAGAAACTGGCATAAAAAATTGTGTGAAGCTCTATTGGCGGACAGAATCACTCTGAAATGCGCTATCGGAATATCCCCATTTGAGCTAGTGTATGGTGTCGAAGCTAGTCTTCCGCTACCCTTGGAATTGTCAGCGTGTAAATTACAAACAGTGGTAGAAGATACCATATTTCAAGATGGAGTTGAAAAGAGAATCTTATATTTGACAAAACTTGAAGAAGAGAGAGAAGAAATGGTTGATAAGATAACCCAACATCAACAACGGGTAAAAAACATTTTTCATAAAAGGGCTAGGCCTCAAATATTCATGGAGGGAGGTCTGGTCTTACTTTGGGACAAGAGAAGAGAACCTAAAGATATTGTTAGCAAATTTAAGTTGTCATTGGTGAAGATAGATGCAAACACCATTCCCACCGGCATAAGTACACCGGTAGATCACTCATATTACTTTATAGGCACCAGTAGACTAAACAGAGGATATGCACCGGTAGACCTAACCGAGTACATAGTACCAGTCTTATAGTGCATACAAGGGATGAACCGGGTGTAAGATTAATACCGGTCAAGTGCATAATAATCCACACCAGATTATGCGGAACTGTCTGATTTAAAATTGAATTATATGGAGCATCCACCGTCTAGAACTGGAGTTAGCTTTTTAACAGGAGTTAGTTTTATTTCTACACGGATGTTTCAAGGTAAACTCAAGATCATCTCGCAAAGCTTTTTGCTACATGATTTATGGATGAGTTTACACCCTGGAGGTTCTATAAGTTAGGTTTTAATAAGATTAATCTCTTATAAAAACAGGCTATAAGACACAAAAAGAGAGTTGTTGAATATACAGAGCTAGAGAGAGATATCTTCTGAGAAGAGCTACGGTCACAGAGGTGAAAGGCAGAAAGGATCAACAGCCAGGCAGAACAACAAGGTCAACAGGTATGATCTAATCAGACAGAGAGTGTCAATCAAGATCATTGCTTTCATATTGTTAAAGCATATTCAAATCCCTCTATCAGGGTGAACCCTAATAGGTTCTTTGTATAAATCCTTTAACCAGGTAGCATCTTAATTGATGTTTAAAGTCCTTTAATAAGACAACTCCTAACAAAGTCAAGATCTTAACCGATCTTCTACCAAATCCCTTTATCGGGTAGCACTCTTGCAAGTGCTTTGTAAGCTCCTAACAGGGCGTCTTTATTACTGCAGTAGTGAAGTTGTGAGCTCTGTCTCACCGTGGTTTTTTCCTTCTAACTGAGGGTTTCCACGTATATATGGTGTGTTGATCTGAGTATTTCTATTTCTGTTTGTGAATGGTTATTTACATTTTGTTTATCTTGCAAGAATCTTTGTACAAGTTTTAACTGGAGATAGAAATAATATTTACTGAATTCACCCCCCCCCCTCTCTCAGTAACCGGTTAGGAATAACAGGTATGCACGCTAAATTTGACTCTTTATGGAAAGGTCCTTTTAAAATTCATCATGTATGTGGATCGAATTCATTCAAGTTGTCTTATCCGAATGGCATGATCTTACCATTGTCTTATAATGGGCAAGATCTGAAATTGTATCAACTATGAAGCAAGTAACCCTTGAAATTGTACCATGGTAGTTAGTTTTTCTTTCCAGTTCTGGTGTTCTATTTTGGTCTAGTTTTGGTGTTCTGTTTTTCTATTTTGTTTTTTTTCGATCCTTTGTTGTGTGAAACCAGAGATTCTAAGTCCCTACTAAGTCTCTCAAGGTCCTCATCCCCTGTCAGAGCCAATTGTTACCATATGTTAAATTTTAGGATCACTGCAAATGTAATAGCACTGCCTGTAATGTATGTGTTTTCCAAATGCAACAATCTCTCTTATTTATATTAGGAATGAGGCTATGAGAGACATGTCCCTTCATGGGACATGTCTATTCATTTTATAATGTCTTATTAATCAATCATATATTAGAATAATATATATTAATAATAATATATCATATGTATATATATATATATATACACACACACAATATAATATATTATTATTAATCAACATTTAAGTATTAAATGTAATCTAAGTGATCATACGACTGAAGCTACAAACATTAACACTCCCTCTTAGCTAGGGAGGATGATCAAAACATAATGTGTTGTGGTCTCCCTTGTCAACACATAAGACCCTAACTATAGCCATACAAAACATTAGCACTCCCTCTTAGCTAGAGAAAATAGAATCCATCAAGATAATAAATCATTAATTTTAAAGAGAGGAGATATCACCCCACTGTGATATAAGGAGATATGGTATATGCAAGAATATCAAGTCACATGATGTTCACCATAGCTCATAAATATCCATGGTATGTCTAATGATAATACGTCTCATGATGTCTGTCATATGGATACTAAGTTTACGTAGAGACATGTCACTATGTGATATGTTTCATAGGGTCCAATCAATATATGATACTAAGTTCAGAAGGATCCTAATATGATTCATATGGATACTAAGAAATCATATATTACATAATTCATGATATGAAGTACCACCTAACATGTGACACCAAGTTTTAAAATGTCACCTAACATGTGATATGAGAAATCACCTGACATGTGATACCCAGTTTTGCATATCACCTAACATGTGATATGAGGAATCACCTAACATATGATACCCAGTTTTCAATATCACCTAATATGTGATACCCAATTTTACATATCACCAACATGTGACATGAGGAATCACTTTTGATCGTGATACCTAGTTTTCATACCACCTTGATATGAGGAATCACTTTTGATCGTGATACCTAGTTTTTCATACCCCCTGGATATGAGGAATCACCATGCATTGTGACACCTAGTTTTCATATCACATCGATATGAGGAATCACCATGCATTGTGACACCTAGTTTTCATATCACATCGATATGAGGAATCACCATGCATTGTGATACCTAATTTTCGTATCACCACAATTGTGATACAAGGATATAGTAAGTAAAATATTACATTTTATTTACATATAACCCTATTATGGTATGTGCACAGACAAATAACCGTCTACCATAACGAATCCCCATTACAAGATCGTCATCTTGTAATCAAATACAAGTGTTCATTGTCAAAAAGTCGTCACCTTTCTCCAATGTTCACAGGAGGGCCCATAAGTCCAGGAGTCACACACATGAAGTCCACCTTGACTCATGTCAGAGGGTGGATCCATGCTCATCCCAAAGGGTGGAAACAAGGGCTTTCACCTTAGACTTCTCTCTCAAGGAGAAGAATGCAATAACATACAAGATAATAGATGAAACTCCTTTTCATCTAAGGCTTCATTCTCCAACATGCCAAGTTTATCTCGAAGGTACACAACCTTACCTCTAGCAAGAAACTTGGTGAGAATATCAGCCATATGTTCTATAGGGATAATGTACCTTGAATAGCATAGTTATGCACTATATATCTTATATAGTTTGCATCACTCTAGGTGAATCCCAAGTTATGTAGGAGATAGCATAAAAGCATAGACTTCTCATGATCATAGACTTCTGGATGCTTCCTTTAAGGTCTTGTAACAACCTCCTCACCTCCTCGTCCAAGGTTGTTTTAGATGAACTATTATACTCCCTCTGAATCTAATATCAACCTTCTGACTTCACTCTAGCAGGTCAAGTCTTTGTTCTTTAATCTGTATCAAGCTCTTTTCTAGAATGCCCTTTGATCCAACAACTTATTCATCTATCATGACCTCTAGATATTTGCATTAAGGTCTTTTGGGAGATCCTCTAGTAGCTCCCTCTGTTACAGAATCATACATGGCCCCAATCATGAAACTATCTGTTTAAAAAGGCTCTCATCATCTGGTACATGATCATTTGTTCAATGCAAGAGTGATTTCCTGTATACAAATGTACTTGTCTGATTCCATAGTAACATGAGTGAATGTAATAAACTGTGGATTTATCCCAGACATTGCAACCTCCAACCATTCATGATAATTTGGCTCCCATCTGAAGCTTTGAGTACTAACATCAACCTCCTGACCTCTTTTTCCAAGGTTGTCTATAATGGATTGTTAGACTCCCTCTCAATCTATATGATCAAGTTTGTCACAAGTTGACTGAATCATCTGCTCCCTTTGAAACTCATCAACTTCTTAGCCTCTCTGAAGATGTCAGACTCCCTCTAAATCTGATATCAATCTTCTTTTCCTGCAAGAACATCCTCGGAAAAGATCAAGGCAAATAGTACGTATAAAAGAATAAGAGAGGTATTGGCATAATAATCAAGGATATTTCTACATAATGATAAAAGATCATTCCAATGTAATATAGATAAAGATCTAATATACCTTGAATATATATACATATTCAATCTTCTAAGTACATATTACTTTAAATATATATATAATCACCATATACTTTCGATTATACTATCTCATATAATATAATTACGAAATAATTAATAATGATGACACAAATTAATATATATATGTAATTTTGTTTTCTTTTATCAAATGCACTTTCAATTATAATATCCATATCATATTAAGCATATAAATGAATATTTATGAAATGTTCATTACCAATAAAGCATAGTTTATACTTACCTTTACCCTTACTATTGTATACACATGTATTTCTGTTCGTGCATAAGTGCATTTATACGAGTGTATTCCATATCTACAGATACGTAAATGTCCATGTGTATTTGTGAATGCATAAACATATACAAGTCTCTGTGTGCACTGCCGCACGGCACATGGGCGCTGAGACACACACCCTTCATATTTCTTGAAGATACTAACAAAATTCTCAAAAATAAAGATTAACCCACGCAGGCAGGGCAATGGAAGCCCAATGTACCTCCCATTGGCAATGATGACGCCTGTGACAACAGGAACAAGCGTGAGATATGTCAGCAAGGCCTCTCTCTTGACAGTCACGAGATATGCAAAGACTGCAGTGAAAAATGGCGTAGTAGCCCCAACTGCCTGGTTAAAAGACACCGGCAGATATCTCAACAAGATATTCCCACCCACAACAGATGTGCAGAAAATGACACTCAATGCAGAGATCTTCAATGCTATTTCATAGACCTACGACTTTTCAGTATTACTGTATAGCTATCTCATTTGCAGCCTCGCTCTGATACCATGTTAAATTTTAGGATCACTGCAAATGTAATAGCACTGCCTGTAATGTATGTGTTTTCCAAATGCAACAATCTCTCTTATTTATATTAGGAATGAGGCTATGAGAGACATGTCCCTTCATGGGACATGTCTATTCATTTTATAATGTCTTATTAATCAATCATAAATTAGAATAAAATATATTAATAATAATATAACATATAACATATATATATATATATATATATATATATATATACACACACACACACACACACACACACACACAAATATAATATATTATTATTAATCAACATTTAAGTATTATATGTAATCTAAGTGATCATACGACTGAAGCTACAAACATTAACACCATATTTTAGTTCCATTTTGTAAAATTGGCTTTGAAGTTGGATAAAGGTGTTAGTGCCTGCTTTTATTCTCAGAAAATAAGTCTCTCTGATACCCCCAAAGATTGCATTCCTACAATATTTTCCAAACCTTGTCTCGAGGTCGAGATTTCGGGAATTTGGGTTTTTATGTTCGTCAAAGTCTTTCCCTTGGTAATAATTCACATCAAAACCTGAAGGATGTTATTCAAGTCTCAAGTTCACAAAAGGAAAGCATAAATGCGAAGGTTCGGGAAAAGTAGGCCTTTACTACTAAGGCCTTCAGGATTAGTAGTTGAGAAGTGCCTCCTACGAAATTTCGAAAACAAGGTAAGTAAAACTTCTAGTCGGGAATAGAGGCAAAGCAGTGCGATTTTCAAAAGTCAAAAGCAAAGAGAAAATGTTAAACTACTTCATTACGGAAATTTGATGTTCAAAGTACTAAAAGGTCAGGAACAGAAGCATGGTGATAAGATTCCCGAAACTCCGAAAAGATGTCGGGGCCCACCCTTTGTGAAGTCGCGGATAGATCAAAAGAAGTTGATTATACAGATCCCCGATGAACGAAGGAGGAAAGATTGTTGCTTTCATCGAACTGCCCATTTCTGAAAATTGAAGTTCGAAGTATGACTTCGTCGGAAAGTGGAGGAAGTGTGATTCTTGAAATACCGATAACAAGGACCCGTGAAGAACAAGTCCTCAACATTTGCAAAATGGAAGTCTCATTTCGTAAATTCCACATGATAGCTACTTCACCGACGAAATACGAAGCAAGATATACAAATCTCCGCCTAATGAAAAGAAGAAGGTTTGGGATCAGCGATGTTAAGGGAATGTCTTGTCCAGCATTTAATGCATTTAATGCCAACCATGTGCCAGGATCTTCTCGGATTTACCTCGATTGCATGATATCTTGTGGGAGAAGTTAAAGTAAAACACCATTACAGTATCAGCGGTGTAAAAGGTAGCTTCATTCTTCGTAACACATTTCTCTGAGAAAACAGAAATTTGTTGTATCTTGCAAATTCACAAAATGGGTTTCAGATATCATGGTTATGATCACCTTAACGGCATCGAGAGTGAATGGAAGGAAATATGTGATACTAAATTGAGTCATTTTGACTTGGGAGATCTTCACAAGAGAATTCGCTAAGAACCTAGACACCCAATCACAGAGAAATTAATTAAGAGTGGACTCGTGGAAGCCGCTGGATTTCCCGTCGCTGTACAATCTCCAGAACTAATCAAGGAATGCATTGCCCATTTTGATCCAGATGCCAAACAGATAAAAATAGCCAATGAAGAGGTTCTCATCACTCTAGATAGAACCACTATCCAGAACTTTTTTCGTCTTCCTGTAAGGGAAGAATTTACAAATTGGGATTTCGCTCTTTCAACTTCATCTTTCAGTGAAAGTAAAACTAAATGGAGAATTGTAATGTCAAACGAATGGTCCAAGCAGGCGAGGTCTAGAAAAACTAAGCTCCCCAAAACTATTTATGGTTCCAATTTGAAAAGATAACTCGTCAACATGTTGGTGTTGTTACACAGAATAAGAGTGTAATGGACACCCCTGAATGCCCAAAAAAACTAAACCCACTGCTGAAAGGAATTATGTCAAACAGTTTGCATTCAACTTCTTATTTCTCCATTTAATGTTTTAAACCCCTTATAACACTGGAAATCAAACATTTATTTGTTTGTTGTGTTTTGTGCATGGAATAGGAATCATACAACATAAACAAGAAATAAACTACAATAATATACAAAGTGGACAATGAACTGCTGCCGATAAAATGTTATTTTCAGAATTAATAAAACTAAATACATGGCAGATTTATCAACTCACTAATTACTCCAGCATTAATGAAATAATACTCCAGCCCATGCTTTCGAACTTGCTGCTACAGTGACATGAATAGTACCACGTGAATAGTGTCGCGTGAATAGTGCCGCATGAATAGTGCCACGTGAATAGTGCCGCATGAACAGTGCCGCTACAGTACTTTGTCCTTCAATCATTCCACTACCTTCATAAAATCATTCCTTCAAAGCGGCATAAGCATTGGACAAGTAGTGAAGAAGATATGAGAAAAATACCAAATCTGCCTGTAGCTGGAAATGCAACTAAACTGCCTGATAATGAAACTGATAACAATGGATTCCAAAGGCCAAACCCCAAGGGAATGACGTCTAGAATGTCACAAGAGAAGATAAACGTCCTCAAATGCCAAGAACAGATCTGCAACTCACAAACCAATTTCTTCTCATATTCAACCCTTATGTCTCCCTTGGGTACACATCCCCATAAAATAAATATTAAAGTAACACTTTAATACTTTACAATTAAACTAAATGTTACTTTAATAAAACTTCAGGCATTTAAAATGTACTAGCGATTGGACTCCGAATAATGCAAGTGATAGCTCGTCGGAAAGCTCTCACCGAAGAGTATCAAATCCAATCACCAAAACTGGCCTCCACTGTGTCCTGTTGACTTACTAAAAATAGTAAGTATGCCTGAAACTAAGTAAATCAACTTCATTTTGGCCCAAACTGGAAATGACTAGGCCAAAACACTCCAAGATCCCCTTAAACCCTTCGTTAGCCCTCGGGACCATGTAGAACAAGGCTAACGCACACACACTTGGTCAACTGCTAAAGTGGGGACATTACAAAGAGGCAATGAAGAGGCTCTAAATTTAGAGGAATGGGTGTTCTTTTTGGTACAGACTGTGTGCGCCGATGAAAGGTACATAGATTGGGCAGAGCTTATCAGTAACAGACTAAGTTTTTTAATTACCAATGCTAAGATTAACAATTCCTTTTTCATGTCATCTTATATCATTTATGCCCTAGCATGCACCCAGCACTGGCCTAGTCTGAGTCATGTCGAAGATTTCGAGGATGACGTACAAATCTATGATTTATATCCTTGCTTGCAGCTACATAGAAGTTATGCAGAGTTCAGGAGGGTAAATGATGCATTTACCATGAAATTGACCCGGGAATTACAAGGGTGCCCTGAGCGGAGATTATCTCTAGAAGTGATTGGGGTAATTTCTAAGTATGGTAGCTATTTCACTCAATTCCCGACTTTTACATACTTCTGAATTGGTGCATTCAATGATTTCCCCAATAGGCTACCCAAATATCTCGATGACAAGATGGTTTTGATTGAGTTGTGTCGGCAAATACTTGAAGTGAAAAAAAGGTGCGGTGAAAGACACAAAGTCAGGATCCCTTTTCCTATCACAATAGGGGCGTATTCATGCTCCTCTATGTCAAATGTTGCAAACGTAATCAAGGCTGCGACGACCCGATATTCTTTCCAACAATACAAGTTTTTGTGGACTCAATATGATCCCAATGGCTTTGTCAAAAACAATTTGTAGCTAGGGTTATCCTTCTGTCATGCGCCAACATTAAAAGACTTTTGGGCAAATTGCAAAGACGATTTTGAAATGAGAGAAAGGTCTTAGGTGAGGCTCACCATAGACCGAATTAAACTTTATGAAGTAAATTTAAATGTTGATGGCCTAGTGGATGACGGGTTCAAGCTACTCAACCCACACTACTTGAAGAAGATTAAAGGAACCCCAATAAAGCCCACCAATTGGGATATCCCATAAATAGATGATTTTGATGTTCGCATATCTTTCATAATGAGAACTCAAAATTGGGTTGAGTGGAAGCAAATTGAGAAGAGAAAAGGAAGCTCCACACAAACGCCATCAAATCCAACGCAGAGTCAATCTCCAACACCTATTGTTACCATTCCTACCGGTCCATCAGCACCTACATCTTCCCAAGCTACTGGAGGAGACGGTGAACCCCCAGAAAAGGAGCTAGATCCTAAGCCTACCTATGGAGAAGGATCCCTTCCATTTGTAGATGGAAGGAGAGGAGCCTAAAGACAAATAAATAAACCCCAGAGCAAGGAGAAATTCCACAGGGGGGAACTTCACAATATGCAGTAAGAAACTTTAGATCAGCAACAAGAGGAGCAACAAGAAGATTTCCCAATGGATCTCCAGGTACCTCAAGTTTTAGCCTTTCCTAGTTTTGTTCCGCCCAAAGTTCCCAGATTTCCTTTCATTTCTGCTCAGAAAGACACTCCTCATGTCGTGAGGAAATTGTTTGATTTAGAGAGTCTTAAGTCCGCCTCGAAGGTTTTGTCCACTCCTTCCAAGTTAGAACGGGAAGAAAACAGCATGCCCCCTCAGAACATGATTGACCAGATTTTGAAAAGCCCTCCTCCCCAAAAAAAGAGGAAATTTTCGATTCTTGCGGCCTTACGGAAAGATCAGGAGACAGGGCATGTTGTCATGGAAAAAGCCCAAACTGAATCTACCGACAAGCTGACAACGCATCTAACTTCATAGTGACCAAGATAGACGTTGGACCTCCTAGGCACGAAAAGACGGTTCAGGTGTGGGAATTTTCCCACCAACAAGTGAAAGATAAATTGGATGTAGATAAACAAGAAAAGGACAGATTAAAGGCAACTGTGTCTCAACTTTCTAACTATCTCAAGAAGGTTCTTATGCCCCTGTCATCTCAACAAACAGCTTCTTCTGCTATCCTAGATCCAACATCAAGTAAGAACCAAACCCTAATTGCCCAGTTACAAGAAGATAGACATATGGGTAGGATTGGTAGGGATTGGATAGAAGATCTTACGGTTCGAGGGTTGCCCCTAATTGAACGCCTCGGTTCCCTATTTAGATTTTATTGCAAATGAAGGATAGTGTAAAGAATGACATCATAATCATCAAAGAAGAGGAAGCCACTTATGAAAAACTATTTTCAATGCTTAAAGAAGTTATGGATATGAAAGTGGAAAATGCAGTCAAATTAGGACTGTTGCAATCACCTAATGAGCCATTGCAAAAATGGATGTTCTTTGTACCTTTCAAGCGGAAGTGTGTGACCAAAACCCTTAAGCATTTAAGGGAAATAACCGAGAGTTTGCAGGAAGACATTCAAAGAACTGAAAAGCATTTCACTGATTTGGGGTGTGCTTCACACCAAGGCAAGGGAGAAGATGTCATCAATATCGACAATATGGAGAAAGCCTATCAAGAGCATATAAATAGAATAACCAGTCTCATTGTATATCTGAAGACAGTAATTCAAAAGCATACTCAAATTAATGCCTTGCTATCCAAAATCAGCCATGAAATGCAAGATTATGAGGAGAAAGTAGAAGATATGAGGGAAAACCATCTCTACTGGACTACTAAAACTGACAACATCACAGTGTCAGAAGATGAAGAGATAACACGTGTCATTAAAGCTCTTCAGCGATACAAATCCAGCCAAGAGGCTTCCACGGATGCATCAATTGAAAAAGGAGAAGAAGCGAAAGCTTCTTAGCTAGAGCATAATTGTTTTTTTGTTTTTATATTCCATACTTTGACACTTGTCCTAAATTATGTCAATTTAGTTTCAAGATGATGTTATTGTAACCACCTTGAGAAGGTGAATGGATTATATATATCTCTATTGAACATTTTACAAGGATCAGCAATTTTTAATACAATTTCCCCCTGTTGTTGTGACAACTGTGTGAGACTCAAAATTGTTTTGTGATTGTTGTTCATAGATAGAATTTGATTTACTGTTGAATGAATGAATGTATGGTGAGTGAAACAAATTGATTATAGATATCAGACTGTGTTTCTTTTGGGATCTATGATTATAGGGTGATCTATGAAACACTATTTGTTTTCTCTATTGTCATGTTCATGTTGTTTGGAAGAATCATACTCTTTTAGCAATCAAACTGTATATATAATCTTTATGGTTGTGGAGGTGTATGTACAGAAACTGGAAGGCGATTTAAACTGTTTTTTTTTTCATGGTTGTGGGTAATCAAGCATATCATCGAATTTATTCTGATTCATAATTTCATATTGTATCGTGGATATATCATGGTGATGAATGTCCATTAGGTGCCTCTTCTGCTCTCTGGTTAAGAGCATACCCCATTTCAAATGGTTTAGATTTTCATTCATTGCATATCCACATTAGGGAGTTGTACCTATCAATTCAGAGACCAAACTGTTTTATAGTTTGTTCAGCTATGGGTAACAAAGAGGCTTTTGCGAGGGTTTGAGTCAATATTAATAAAAGAGCTAATCCGTTAACCAACACACAACTCTTATATTAATCTATAAATCCATACCTTGAGTCTTACTATTCTAAATCAATTAAATATAGAATCACATCCATCAAAAAATATGAAATATATGAGCATATGAAGACATGAAGCATACACGTAATACACACTTTGTTAGATTCCTCTTTGTTGGCTAGAATGATTCCTTGTTTTACATATTACCCTGCAGGATGGCAGGATCATGCTCTGATACCACTTGTAATGTCCCCCGGTAATTTGTGTTCAATTATTACTTAAATTAATCTCAATTCTTATATCCTAAGTTGAATTGACAAGAAAATGCATTGATTTACCATAAACATATGGTATAAGTAGGGACAATCATCTATTTGTATTATGTATTATGTATTAAGTAATTTAATTTCATATGCTATCTATATTTCTTGTTGCTAAGCTTGACCCACTATTACTTTGTTATAAGGAAAGAGGAGGTCTGAATACAATCCAAGGCGCTTAGAGACCACTTGATAGATTCCTTCAAAGTTTATAGATCCAAGCCCTTATCCTATCTTGGGACTATGCGAGCAAGGCGCTTAGGGTCGCTGATCCCTACCCTATCTTGGGAACTATCCTTTTGGGATTTAGACTGCCATTACTTGAGTTGCTTCCGCCTTCCTTCTTCAGCACTAAAGTAATAACGAAGATCTTAGCATTACTTCTATATATATATATATATATATATTAGACAATGTAGGGATTCCCTATCTCTAATAGAATTCTGATATAATAATATTATGTAAATCAGAATTTAACCCTTACAGCTAAACCAGTATTTAACTCATATATCTACCTTTTAATATATATTATGATCACCTCCCTAATATATATATATATATTCTAATTTACTATAATTATATTCATCATACGACATAATTCTGATCATAAACTGATAGCAATGCCACAGTATATATATTGAACCAAATATTGGTCCCTTATTCTTGATAGCTTCCAAATATTATAGGCCTGCTAACATTGTTTCTTTTATGTCCAATCCCCCATCTCACCCATCAGCCCTACTATTCTATAGGCAGTTCAGCTGGCCATCCTCACTTTCTTCCCTACCCGTCCTTCACCCACGGTTGGCCTAACTAATCACCTTCTACCGGTGATGCTAACCCATCTCACTAGCCTACAATAACGAGTTAATGAGAAAGAAGCCCCTACCATGCCCGCCCACCCCCTTACCCCCCCTTAAATATAGTTGTTAGTAGGGGGCAATGCAAGATAGAGAAGCTGAAGCCCGCCCAAAAGGGAGATCTAGCTCTAAAGGTTGATCCACCGGAAGAGCATCAATCTAGTTTACGATATTCAATACTATATACATGTTATCTTTTCTCACCTTCATTTATCATATTGAACAAATAGGAGAGAATTCAGTAATCTTGGCTTGCTATTTTCGCTTGCTATTTTTGCTTATTTTATAACTTATCATAGTCCTTGAGTAAGTAAAAAAAATATATATATGTAATATATTTTTTTTTTACTTTTTATCATTATCTCGCCGAAGGAGTTCATTCGTTTTCTAATTCCATTTCTCCTTTTTGGACTGAAATGGTAAATGGAGCAGCAAAGGACGTGAAGGTCCCCCCTCATCCGGCTCTCCGCAGGGGAATCTCCACTCACTGCTTCCCCCAATATCCCCCCTCTGCCACATCATGGGGAGGTTTACAGGAGATCCCAGAGGCTCGCTCGAAAAGGCTGCTTGCTATAGCAGTCCGGCTGCTCCTATCGAACTCATTAGTATCCATTATATCCCCCGTGCTCTGGCAATTACGCTTCCCGGACTATGGATTGACGAAAAGAAAGATCCAAGCGAGATATAGAATGGAATGATGACGATGCCCCAGCAAGCACACCGGCAGGGCCTTCTTTATTGTCCTCCAATGCCATAGAATAGTAGGGGCCGTCATGCTATGCCCCCCAGCCTGCTGCCCCACACACGCCCCAATATAGTAAAGGGCTCCCGCCCCGCCCTCCTCCCCCTACTATTTGAAGCCTGTTCACCTGCATGCACGGGCCCTACTATTCGTGTGTGGGCAATGATATATAACCCTCCCTGTGCATTCACAGGCAATATAATAGGATCAATTCGGTCATGGTGGTTTGGATGAGAGAGAGGGAGGTGGATATTACCGGCTAGCGGATGGATGAGAGGATTGGACAGCCCATCTTGAAAGGATGGGATGGGGACATCTGATCATTCGATCTGTTCTCGGTCAGGTTTCGGGAATGAATTGAACCAATTTCATGGATAGCCGGTGCTTTTCGTATGAAAGGATTATTCACCCTGCTGGGGAACACTCAACTGGCTGCTCAAAAATGGAAGTGCTATATTGTATTCTTGTTTTGTATAGCAATGTCGAATCACAGATAAATTACAGCATACCCTTATTGTACACAATGTTTTCCAGTAAACAACCAGGAACTCATTCCTTTCTGAATATCTTTCTCACATATTTACAGGAACTCATTCCTTTCTGAATATTCTGTATAGCAATATCGAATCACAGATAAATTACAGCATACCCTTACCGTACACAATGTTTTGCAGTAAACAAACAGGAACTCATTCCTTTCTGAATATCTTTCTCACATAATTCTGATCATAAACTGATAGTAATGCTACAGTACATATATTGGACCACATATTGGTCCCTTATTCTTGATAGCTTCCAAATATAATATTCTGTATATCAATATCGAATCACAGATAAATTACAGCATACCCTTACTGTACACAATGTTTTCCAGTAAAGAAACAGGAACTCATTCCTTTCTAAATATCTTTCTCACATATAATCTCTAAACTGTTTCCTCCCTCCTTTCTTTCGCAAACTTTCAAGATGATTTTATATCTTTCTAATGACTTCTTCAGGGACATATCTTTTCATAAATATAACTCTCCAAAACAAATCGCACCTTTTTGTCAACTATTTTAATGTATATTAATTACTTCTAAAAGTCGCATTTCTTAATGTAATTAATATAGTCGATGCATTATGCAAATCGTATCTAGCATAATCTAATACACAGCCTTTCAGATTCTTTGAAAATTTGATGTTCCAAAGTTATTCATAAGGTGATCCGCGTCACCCAATCTTGTCATTAATTTTGAATGTTATTTTGTTTTATTAATATAATTTTTTAATAATAACATTATATTTACTATTCAGTATATATATATATAATCAGAGTGTTATTTTGTTTTATTAATAACATATTATTATCATTTGAAAAACAATGAATAATATTTACTATTCTTGATTAACTAATATTATTATTTACTAATAATTATATTATTTGATTATTTACTAGTAATATTGAATATTACCAATATTATTTATTTATTTATTAAATCTTATTTCGGAGAGGGGACATCACATTTTTTCTATTTTCTTCGAAAGATTTTAATTTCATGTTATCGTCTATATGAAAAATAGATATACACTTGTTTCTTAGGGTCCATGCCAAGGGTTTCAAGCACATGTTCAAGCTTTACAAAGGCAGGAAGAGTCTCGTGAACTCAAGAGTTCAAGAGTTGCTGGGAATAAAAAGAGGGTGTTGGACAAAAACAATAGACTCAAAGGAGCAAGGTGGACTTTTGCAATGGTAGCAAGCATGTTGAGAAGCTCTCTGACAATCCTTGAAAGTTGAAGGTCTAGTGTCATACGACCTTGTTTATCATTGAAGAAATTTGCATCTCGCAATTTAACTCAACTTTCTAGATGCTACATTATTTCATCATTCCCCTTATTTGCTACAATTCATTCCTACTTTTCATTTTGATTATCCTAAAATCTGGCGGGAATTTCTCCTAGAATAGAAATCTTATTTTTATTTCTATTACCACCTTTAGGTCCTCTAAGATTCGGCTAGGGTAGAGCTTTAGGTCCTCTAAGATTAGTAGTGTGCAATGAAATTAACATTAGATTGACCAAAGTAAAACCCTTGATTGTCTAGTTAAAGTTGTTGTTTATCCTTTTTATCATAATGTGTCAATGTTTTGAAGGCAATGTTGGATTTAAACTAGAGACAATCATGAAATAGATGTCCATAACAATGGCATTCCCTACATCTTAAAGTAAAGGCTTCATGATCAAGGGTTTGATGCCAAACAAAACCTCCCACCTGAATATTAAGAGCTTCAAGTAAGGGCTTACTAGAATCTAGTTCAATACAGATTTAGACATGACTAGGAATAAAATTCTATCCAATAATTTGTGAGGTACCCAAATAAGAACCCAACAAATCACCCATAATTTTTTGGGATTTAACTTTCCCTAAAATCAATGAAAAGCGAAATAGACAAATCCAAACCATAACCTTGGAAGGGAGATCCAAGGCAAGGATGAATTTCAGACACCAGGGTTTCATGAAAAGAACAACATGTTTGGAAAAATAAGAACCTTGTTCACAAATCCATGCACTGTCGGAAACATTATGAAAAGAATCGAAAATAGCCATTGGTAGCTAGAGTTATCTGCATGTCTCCTTCAACCTACTAAGCTCTACAGGCCCAATCCCCCATCATCCTTAGATTCAATCTAGCCCCTATGGATCTACATAAGGATCTGTCTCTAAGAAAAACTAAATCCTCAGCCACCAAGTCAGGATTAAAAATAACCATGGGAATCTCTTCACCTGAGGGAGGCAGAGATTGATTTTGAAATCACTAGCTTTTTTCTAAAGAAACATGTTTCTTTGAGATAGACCAACAAGACTATTCACTACATTAGTATCATGTATGAAACGAGCAACGGGGTGACTACGAATGGCTTGATTAAAGAGGAGCTAAGAGGGATCCAAAGAGTCATGTGGTTCCCCTGCAAACCCACAGCCCAAAAATGACAAAAAAGGAGGGAAAAAAACCCCACCTGCAAAATCAAAAAATGTCACATACAAGGTCAAATATCACCAGGCTTGCTTGCCCTTAAGCATGCATAGACTGTCCTCCACCCTTGGTATGAACCCTATTCGCACATAAATATGGAGCATGGAAATGAACATTACTTCAAATTAAAGTGTTCAGGTCATTTATGCACTCATTTATTGGAACAGAATGGGTATAGACATTTATTGGAACGGAATTGCTCGATGTTGTTTATGCACTCGATCAATAGGAGGAATTGTACACATAAACTTCACTTCAAATTCTAATTAATGTAATTGAGGTCATTCTTTATGGATAAAAAGAGAAATGGGGCAGAAATGATCTTCACTTCAAAGGTCATCTCCCTTGAAAAAAGAAAGCAAGGAAGGTAAGTATGAAATTTACTTCAAATTAATGTGCTCTGACAGCGGGAAGAAAAAAAGGATAGAAATGACCTTTTCTTCAAATTCCATTGACACTTGATGGAAGAAAGAGAGAAGATAGACAAAAACTGTACTTGAACTGAATGTGCTTCCGGTTCTTTATGCACTAGATCAATAGCAAAAGTAGGTTTAGGGAGCCCTAAGGTTGCAGTCCCATGGAGGAAGTTTCATAAAAAAAAATCGGTGGGTGCTGCTGAGGGTTTTTAAGAGCATTATAAAGCAGGTAATTTCATGAATTTTGCAATGCAGCTTAAGTTAAAAGTTTGAGCTTCAAAATTTATAGAAGCTAGTGATATCCTGAATTTTGTTATTTTTCATAGTATATAAATATAAAATGCTGGAAGAATTAACTGGTGAAGTGGCAGAAAATTTTCTTAAACTGGTTGGAGAAATTTCTAGCTCCACCCCCAAATGCACCGCTTAAAATTACAAACTAAAAAGTAGGACCTACTATTTATCATGAAAATATTCTAATTCTTCCTGTAATCTTTTTCCTTTGAGACCCCCTCCTTCATTAAAATAGTTCTTGAAGCCCTTTCATGGGGCTGCAGCCTAGGGCTATTTTAGCATTTGATGGATGGCAAGAAAGAGGTGACGGTCTGAAGGCAAAATATGCACTCAACCGATTGCAAAATAGACAAAAAATTTATTTGAAATTAATGAATTCAGTAAAAACTATAAGTTTTTGGATATCCAATAGCGCCCTCTCAGTTATAGCTATTGATTGCTCCCAACATCCATAAATAGTAAATTATACTCGGATTGGCGCCAGACCTAATGGCGACCACACCGTTTTTAATATGAATTGCCCCCCATATCCCCAAATATCTCTCCAAGAAGAAGTATAGCAGAACTTTCTATTGTTCCTTCTCTTCAAAGAAACCACAAGTCAGGGTTTCGTCAACGGTAAATTCAATCTAAGAAGAATTTGAATTTTTACTTACGTGATAAGAGGTAGGCGAGAGCGATGACGCAGATAATCCATGCAAGGGTTCTGGCTTTGGCTTCCTCTACCAGATCATGTATGCTCTCTATTCGCCGCGCCATACCTCAATGCAGCGACTCGGACTCTGTGCCTGCTCTGCCCAAAACATAAAAATTAAAATTCGCCCAGAGGAGGAGAGGGATTTTTTTTAGAGGGTGTTGGCTTATTGTTATATCCACGCTGGAGCCAGCAGGGCGGGCCACGGTACGCATGTCCAAAAAAAATTCACAGGGATTACTTGTTTTCGGTTGGTGTTCGGCCTTTCAGCTCGCGCCTCGCGGTGAATAAATGGTTCCCGGTAAAAACAAATTTGCCACTAGCAGTTTGAAAACGTGTGCACGCACTTGACCAACGGAACTTTTGTCTTGTTGGTTTCACTCCAGGGAACTTTCCACAAGTTTCTCCTTTTGTTATTAATTACGTGAGATGTGAGACGTGATAGTGTAAACAAATTGTAATTTAAAGCAGTGGGCCTTTGCTCCACTCATGTATATGGAGGATATGTTATTTAATAATTGATAAGTAGGACATATTTTTTTATGGAAATTGTGATATTGTTATCAAAAATTGTGTAGTTTTTTAAACAAATTTGTTGACCTATGTTTCATGAGTTGTGGTTTACAAGAACACATTTCTCATTAGAATGAATGGAACACTTAGCACTCATTGTATCTAGGTGATGTTCGCAGAGGTGAAGCACTAGGACTTCCTAGGAGGTCACCCACCCCACTAATACTCCAGTTCAACTGCACTTAACTACGTAATTTCTCCATGGTTAAACCCACTTTGCTTACAACCCCATTTGCAAAACCTTGAGGAAGTGTTGTGATATTGCTATCAGGATTCAACTGTGTAATTTTTTAGTCAAATTCATTGACCCATGTTTCAAGAGTAGTGATTTATAAAAACTCATCTCTCATGAGAATGAATGGAACATTTAGCATTCATTATATTTATGTGATGCTCACAGAGGTGGAGCATTGGGGCCTTCTTGGGAGGTCACTCATCCCAATATGACTCTAACTCAAGCGTGCTTAGTCATGAAGTGTTCTCCAAGGTTAAATCCACTTTACTTGCTACCCACATTTACAAAAACCTACGACAAGTGTTGTGTCTTATAAACCATTCATTATAGAGTTCCTTTAGCTCACCAATTGATAAGTAGGAGATATTTTTCATATCAAGTCAAATTGTGATGTTGTTATCAATATTCAACTAGGTAGTTTTTTAGTGAAACTCATTGACCCATGTTTCATGAGTAGTGGTTCACAAGAACTCATCTCTTGTGAGAATGAACTGACCACTTACCAACCATTGCATCTAGGTGATGCTCACAGAGGTGAAGCATTGAGCCTTCCCTAGAGGTCACCCATCCCAATACGACTCCAACTCAAGTGTGCTTAACCATGGAGTTTCCTCCAAGGTTAAACCCACTTACCTTGTTATCCCATTTGCAAAACATTCAATAAGTGTTGCCTTGTGAACCATTAATTATAGAGATACATTAGCTCATTAATTGATACGTACGAGATATTTTCCATAGCAAGTCAGATTGTAATATTGCTATTGGGATTCAACTGTGTAGTTTTCAAATTAGACTCATTGACCATGTTTCATGAGTAGTGGTTCACAAGAATCCATCTCTCGTGAGAATGAAAGGAACACTAAGCACTCATTGCATCTAGGTGATGCTCACATAGGTGAAGCATTGGGCCTTCTCGTGAGGTCACCCCTTCCAATAAAACTCCAACTTAAGCACACTTAATCATGTAGTTTCCTCAAAGGCTAAATCCACTTAGCTTTATTCCCCAATTGCAAAACCTTCAACATATGTTGTTCCTTACTTGAATCATTTATTATAGAGTTCTTTTAGCTCATCAATTGATGAGTAGGAGATATTTTCCACAACACGTCAAACTATGATATTGCTAACAAGATTCAACTATGTAGTTTTCAAGCAAATACATTGACCCATGTTTCATGAGCTAAAGAAATGCTATAATGAATGGTTCATATGGCACAACACTTTCTAAAGGTTTTACAGATAGGGTAGAAAGCTAAGTGAGTTTAACCTTGGAGGAAACTCCATGGTTAAGTGTGCTTGAGTTGGAGTTGTACTAGGATGGGTGAACTCTTGGGGAGGCCCAATGCCTCACCTTAGTGAGCATCACCTAGATGCATTAAGTGTTAAGTGTTTCATTCATTCTCATGAGAGATAGGTTCTTCTAAACCACTCTACTCATGTGACATGGGTCAACGAATTTGACTCAAGAACTACATAGTTGAATCTTGAAAGCAATATCACAATTTGACTTGTTGTGGAAAGGAGCTAAAGGAGTTCTAAAGTGAATAGTTCATAAGGCACAACACTTGTTGAAAGTTTTGCAAATGGTGTAGCCGACTAAGTGGTTTTAACCTTGGAGGAAACTCCATGGTTAAGCATGCTTGAGTTAGATTTGTACTGGGATGGTGACCAACTAGGAAGGCTCAATGCTTCACCTACATGCAATGAGTGCTAAGTATTTCATTCATTCTCATGAGAGATGGGTTCTTATGAACCACTTGTCATGAAAGATGGGTCAATGAGTTTGACTCAAAAACTACACATTTGAATCTTGATAGAAATATGACTATTGAATAACCATTCAACTCAAAAATCTAAATAAACAAAAAATAATTAATAAAAAATAATATTTATCTAATTATAGTTATAATATAATTGATACAAATCTTTTAATTGTGTTATGGTTGTATAAGAGTTCAAAATATATATAATAATGAGGAGACTTATCTAACCTATATTTTTATTTAAATATATTTTGCAATTGACTTTAAATAATTAATTAGTAAAAAATAAATTATTATTTTTAATCAGTAATTCTTAATCATTTTGATTACAACAAGTGTCATGTAGTGCCTGTACTTATCATCATAGTAATGTGAACATTGAAATAAAATTATTCTAGTATTGTAAATATTAAAATAAAATTATTTATCATGAATTAGGAGATAGATAAAATAATTATAATAATAATAATAATTAAATTTTAACTATTATTTTCATATTATATTATATATTATAATATAATATAAAACTATATATATATATATATATATATATACATATATATATATATATATATATATATATATACATATATATATATACATATATATATATATATATACATATATATATATATGTATATATATATACATATATATATATATGTATATATATATATATATATATATATATATACATATATATATATATGTATATATATATACATATATATATATATGTATATATGTATATATATATATATATATATATATATATATATATATATATATATATATACATATAACATATATTT